>JBBBVM010000421.1:600000-1052788 GCA_037355625.1 Petunia x hybrida | reverse complement strand
CCGCTGGTGACTGAAATTGAGTATCATTTGGTTGCAGGTTCTCAACAATATGAGGCGTTTCAATTACTTGATTGTAGTCGATCTGCATTATCAAGTCCCCCTCTTCTTGTGGAACCTCAGTGCAAGCAGTCTCTATCTATACCTTGTCAATGACAAAATGACTACCCTTGAAAGGTGAATCACTCTTCAATAAGTGGATACATCACAAGTTCTTCTTCTTTTATTACAAGCATTCATTTCCTTGAATTCATGCTAATATCAAATCATATATTCATATCTCCAGTGAAATGTGTTGCTTCATAAATCTTCTCAATACAACTTCTGAATTCAATTGTTTCATTAACAAGTAGAAGTTTTGTTTCATGATCCAAGTACTTATAATCTTATGTCCAATTCCTATTGAAAACAATAACCAGACAAACTGTAGTCATTCTGCATTGAATAAGTAAGCCAGAGAAAGAAATGTCTTAGTAGGGAAAATTTTCATTGCAACCCGACACCAAAATGAATGAACTTCAAACCTTAAGTAATGAAGTTTTAACACACGGAGAACCAAACATAAAAAAATCAAACCAAACATATGAAATTCAGTCTTGATCGGCTGAAGTTACTTATAATTCAGTCCTAATCAACTGAAACTACTTCAAATTCAGTCTAATTGACTTAATTCAGCCCTAATTGACTGAATATACTTCAAATTCAGTCCTAATGCGCTGACCTTTTAGCCAACAATATGTGATAACTAAATCGCACAAGGGCCTGCGGTTGCTTTTCGGTTTATATTTGAGTTTTTTGTCTTTAAGCACTGAAATTCTATGAAATTCAGTTCTGATGGAGTGAAGTTTACTACAAATTTAGTTCTGACGGAGTGAAGTTACTACAAATTTAGTCGAAATCGACTGAATGTACTTCAAACTTAGTCGTAATCGATGAAGCTACTTCATACTAAGTTCTGATCAACTGAATTTACTTCTACTTCAGTCCTAATGTGCTGATACTTCACACAACAATATGCGATAACTAATCGCCAAGGCTAGAGGTTGCCTTTTCAGTTTATATATAAATTTTCAGGCCTTAAGCACTGAAGTTCTCTGAGGTTGCCTTTTTAGTTTATATATGAATCTTCAGATGTCGAGGTACAAAAACTATTGAATTGAACTTATTTTCTCTAATATTCAGTTCCAATCGACTGAAGTTACTTCAAATTCAATCGCAATCGACTGAATGTACTTCGAACTCAATCTAATCGACTGAAACTACTTTAAATTCAGTCTAATCGACTAAATTCAGCCCTAATCCACTGAATTTACTTCAACTCCAGTCTTAATGTGCTCATAGTTCACGGGATAACTAATTGCCAAGGCCAGAGGTTGCTTTTCGCTTTATATTTGAATATTCAAGCTTTAAGCACTGAAGCTCTCTAAAATTAAGTTTTGATGGAGTGAACTTACTAAAATATATGTCGTAATCGACTAAATGTACTTCAAACTCAGTCCTAATCAACTAAATCTACTTCAAACTCAGTCTAATCGAGTAAATCTAATTCAAACTTAGTCCTAATCGACTGAATCTAGTTCAACTTCAGTCCTAATGTGCTGATACTTCACACAAAAATGACGATAACTAATCGCTAAGTCCCGAGGTTGCTTTTTCAGTTTATAAATGAATTTTCAGGCCTCAAGCACCAAAGTTCAGATGTCGAGGTATAAAAATTACTGAATTGAAGTGAATTTCTCTTTAATTTAGTTCCAATCGATTGAAGTTACCTCAAATTCAGTCATAGTGTGTTGACTTTCAAGTAAAAATATGCGATAACTAATCAAACAAGGCCTGAGGTAGTTTTTTTCACTTTATATTTGAATATTAAGGCCTTAAGCACTGAAATTCAGCCGTCGACGTCTCATCGAGGTATTAAAACTACTAAAATTAAAACAATCTTCTCTGAAATTCAGTTCTGATAGATTGAATTTAGTTACTGAGATAGTTTTTTACTTTTATATTTGAATATTCAGGCCTTAAGCACTGAAGTTCAGCTGTCAACGTCTCATCGAGGTATTAAAACTACTTTACTTGAAACGAATTTCTCTGAAATTCAATTCCTATGGATTGAATTTAGTTCAAATTCAGTTCTAATGCGGCATAATGAAAAATTGAAACGAAGAATACTTACAAATTTTTGAAAATCATAGCTGAAATTGTTGAAATTTACATTTTAACGCAGAGCTGCTTCCAATGGAACAGTGTTGAGAGGGAACAAAGAAGTGAGAGACGTAGAAAAGAGACGAGGCTGGTGAGGTTCGAGGTTTTATAATGTACTTAGGGGTAATTTAGACTTTTCCATTTTTTCATTTTTGGAGGTTAAATGAAAGTTACTACTAACTAAATATTTTGGTATTTGAGGCTTGTGCCCAAAGAACAGTGGCAAAAGTGGCCTTTCGTGCACTTCGCCCAAGGAAAAAGGGATTTTTTCATAAGTACATATTATATAAGATTTATTTTCATTGATTACCACTTATATGTGGCAATTTTTTAAAAGGCGGGGGCGCAAGGCGAGGCGTTTTACTTACAATGAGATGAGGCGTAAGCCCCGAGACATGAGGCTTAGTCTCATGGATCTTATTTTTTAATTAATTTTAAATTAATAAATAGCATAATGAGCCAAAAAAATATCAAAAGTATAAAACAAATTTAAAAAAATAAAAATAAGAAAAAAGATTATAGAAACAAAAGATCTAACGTTTTTAATAATTGTAAGAAATTGAATAATGTTACAGTTTTTATGAGATACAAATAAACCATAAGGCCTTAACTTTCAAACAATTAAAAATAAAAATTTGTTACGATAAAAAGAGAATAAATAATAAAATTTATTACTATTATAATTTAAAACATTAATTCTTCATTGATAAATAAAAAAAATTTCTTCTAAATTGCAAAATAATTGAAGTCTAACAATTTTGAGTGACAGAAATATAAGATGAAGACCAATAACAAGTAATGATATTATAAACATCGACTATGCATTTTTAGATTAAGTATACATATAATATTCACCCTTATGATATTCTCATTATAATACATGTAATATTATGTCTCGTTAATTGAGTTATACTCAACTTTTGAATTTCTATAGATGAATATAATTTCATTTTTAAAGAAAATTGTGGATGAACAATCTTAATTAGGTAATTGGACATATTTGCATAGGTTCTATAAGGCGAGTCCCGAGCGTTAAGTGTTGGGCGTGCTCTGGGCGCATCATCGGGTGCTTGAGGCGTAAGCCTCACGGATCTAATCCCCGTCCGAGAGTCTCAGGACATTTTGCATGTGCCCCGCCCCGGGGCGAGTCCCAAAACTGCATTTTAAAATAGAAATATATGGTACCATAAATTAAATTACAAATATACTATAAATCTATTTATCCTTATTCACTATTTTATCAATATTTCCACTTGTGCTGATCCAAATTTACTTAAAGGAGTTTGTTCAACTTGTGCTGATCCGAATTTGCTTAAAAGGGAGTAGTTAGGGATGGGGGAGGGGGAGTAGACAAGTTCGTTCCTACTTCTACCATTGCCAAAAGACAGAAGTCTTAATAATAAGAAGGATTCATAATGGGATCTATAAATTATTAAATAATCAAATCAATACAAGGACATGAAAATATACAAACGGTTATACATATGATAAATTTATTTACATTTTAACTGAAATTATCATACACATTATCCCGGATTGTGATTCTAATGAAAGTTTGTTATGATCATATATATTTTATTGTCACAACGAGGATGTAGTCGCCCTTGCTTTGAAAACATGTCTTCTAACTATTTTTCTTTGGTTAATGCATATAGATAAACATATTTTGTGAACTAATTATTAAACCAAATAATTTTAGACATATACCATTGAAAAAACTATTTATATTATTATTAATATTCCTAAAATTTATTACTAGTATTACCATAGCATATATAACTATATCTTTCTGATATACTATATATTGATATACTCTATAATATTAGAACTTATAAACCAATAATATACCATTAACACTTCAGTAATATACTAAACACTTCGATAATATACTATTATGGAAAATAATCTGTTCTGCTAATATACCATTTGCAAGGAGAAAACTTCTTTAAAACTAGGGTTCTAATGGATGATGTAGGAATCATATCGAAAGCACGAGACGAAAGAGAGAGTAATTAGCCGACTGCATTCAGTAGGATGAGATGGTTAGTTAGAAGAGAGAGTTAATTTTTTGACACTCTTAGCAGATAAACATCACATTATTTTAGGAGATTCTTTAGAAGTGGTATATTTGAAATTAACATGTTGAATATGGTATTAAATTTTAGAAAATAGTATTTTTGTAAATCAATTAGATTATTGGGTAACTAATGAAAATAAGTTTTCATAGGCGGTGTTTTGTGTTAATTTTCCTAGTAAAAATCATTTCATCTGGGGCCCACTTGCTCAAACATCATTCATTATACTCTCATCTTCTTTGCATTTCGAAATCACCCAATTATTGAATAAGTCAAATACTTGGGAAATTACTCCTATCTTTGTGAACGTTTGACACTATAAGAAAATTTAAAAACTGCATAGCTCCTCCTTTCATTACATTTTGTAAAAAAAAAAATCTATCGTATGAAATTTAACAGTAAATAAATATTACAAATTCTAATCACGTTTCAAAAGCTAAACTAAAATGTATTGAACTGTTCAGCTTTTCAAAAATGCTACTTAAACTTGCTACGATATGACTTTCTTTGTCCTTACAAAAAAGGGAACATAATAAAATTAGAATTCAACTATTTCAAAACATGTTTTTCAAAATCGTTTCCTAAAGACTATTCAAACGAGCTTATAAAAAGAAGAGGAAAAAAATTAAAATTCGTTCTTCTACACTATCATTACTACTCCGTTTTCTCGGAACCGGACTCGGAACTAGACTCGGACGACGAACTGTATCGACGTTTGCCCTTGTCTTTCCCCTTGCTCTTGCTCTTGCCCTTGCCCTTTCTCTTTCCCTTTTTCGAATTATCACACATAAAGTTCTTCATCATTTCCTGCATCGCTTTCATACTTGCCTCATTACGCATACGATCTTCTTCGCTCTTTCTCTTTAGCTCTTCGATTTCATTGCGCAGCGAGGCTTCCACCGACGGATTATTTCTTGTGAATTCATTCCTCATCCCCCGCCGCCCAAGATTAACTAATTTATTCTCTAGGATTATTATTTAGTAATTAATAACACTTCTCAAGAATCAAATAAAATAGAATCAAAGATTACAAAATGGATATTTATAATATATTTCATTCAAATCAATTTACGAAAATAATTAAGATATTTTAAGTTGTGTAGCTACTATATTACTGATAGTTAAATTATTGTTAAGTATGATACTAGTTCATTTGCTTACAATTTATGCTACAAGAAAGTTCTATATTTTCTCCTTTGTAAAACAAGTATCATATTCTAAACAAATGGTTAAAAAGATTCAAACTTTAGCAATTTAGGAGATAAAAAGAACCTAACTTTCTCTCTATGTTCCTAACTCTCTAACTATGTTTCTACTTGGAAATATGGTATTATATTAATGTCTTTAATAATATAATTAAGTTGAAACAAATTTTATTAAGCTGTTGTATTAGTTTCATAACAAACTTTTATTGCAATATTTATTAAACCACCAATAAGTATATACTATATAGTAATAG
This sequence comes from Petunia x hybrida, assembly GCA_037355625.1. Classification (NCBI taxonomy): domain Eukaryota; kingdom Viridiplantae; phylum Streptophyta; class Magnoliopsida; order Solanales; family Solanaceae; genus Petunia; species Petunia x hybrida. The sequence goes on along the minus strand of JBBBVM010000421.1, from coordinate 1,047,055 downwards.
TATTTAATTTATGTTTCTTTATTCCTTCCTAGTATTATGTTTCTTTTGCTTTGTGGAACCATACAATTTGGAGTATGTTTTTATGTCAATATTGGTAATAGTTAAACCACAAAGTTCACATACATAATACTTTTTTCAATTTCCATAATTTAAAAAAAGAAATATCACTTGCTAACAACATAATACTTTGCGAACAATTTTAATGAAAAACACGCTTAAACCCACCAACACAAACAAGCACAAAAACAAACTCGCCAACAATATAAGCCCACCGAGGCCAAACTCGCCACCAACACAAACAAGCACAAAAATAAATATTGAGCCATGAATCACTAAATCCCATCTCATAAATTCCTAGTAAGAAACATACACTATATTAGTAAAATATTGAGCCATTTGTCTATGCGAATCTAAACACTCCAACACTCTTTTCAAATCAATGAAACAAACATCCCAACAATTTCATGAATAGAACATTAAATCATAAATAGGAAAACAAATTGAAAAAAGTTAATACCTCAATGTGGTCTGCGCCCAGGCTTTTTCTCCCGCCTCAGCTTCGCGGATGGAAGGAGGGCAAGAGCGTAGCACGCACACTCTATGCTTTTCGCTGCTCCACCGGAGTGGACTGCTCCGCAGCGACGCTGGAGTGGAAAGAGGGTGAAAAATGAGAAATAAGAAAAATTTTAGAAGCATTTACATTTAAAGTAATATGGGGTGAAGATTTAGTGGATGATTTTGAGAGATTTGAGTGTTTGGGTCGACTTGAGGAGAGAAGAAGAGAGAAAAGGGGGAAAGAGGAAGAAAGAGAATGTAAAGTAAAAGGGCTCTGCCCGTGTTTTTATTTTCAGGATCCGTCCGTAGCGGTCGTGACATTCTAAAAAAAATTAATATTTAAATGCTATCCAACCGCGGCGGCCGGATGTTCTAAAAAAATTTTAATATTTAAATGCTATCCGACCGCGGCGGTCAGACTTTTAAAAAAATAATTATTTAATGTAAATTGATTGATTTTTCCGACCGAAGCGGTCCGAGGAATGCCGCCGACCGGCTTTCAGTCGGAATTTGGCGGTCAGGAAACGACTGATTTTTAGTAGTGTGCTATATGGGATTATAATTTTGGGATTATAATTCCGGGATTATAATCCATAGGATATAACATTTTCTACCAAACGACCTCCCGTAAATAAGATGAATATGAGGAACAAGTTATACTATTTAAAGTACAGAGAAAAGTTTCAATGTTTTATACAAAAAATTTCTAACCAAGTTACTGTGACTCACAGTGATTCTCTGATGGAATGTCTATGGAGGATTCATTTTAACTCAAAGCAAGGAAAAATCAAGAGTTCATATAGGAACCCTAGCAAGTGGACTGACTGAAAATGTACCAAATTAGACAGAATTACTAAAAAAAAAAAAAAAATGCTATAATGCGAAGATACCTGGCCTGAATCTCCAAAGTTAATACAAGTTATAAAACCTCCACAAGTTTGTAATAATAGACAAATGAGACAGAACCTTGCTCAATTCCATCAAAAGATGGGAAACTTATATTTAAAATCTTAGTCAAAATATCATTATAGAAATTTCAAATCTAATGCTAATTATACAAAATGTTGAATTATGAACTGCACTTTTGTAGTAAAAAATTGAAAACAAGTGGTTAACAATAAAAATATAGTCGCACTAAATGTATACATTGATTCAATAAATGCATATTATTTGCAAATTTGTCATCAAAGCTACTATTAAAAGTAGGATTGCGTAGCTAAAAAAAAAACACAAAGTTTCAAAGAAAGAGAGATGTCGTAGTCATGGAAAGACCTCGGTCAGTCGTTTCAGAAGTTAGGACTCCGATTGGCGTGCCGATAATTTTAAAATATTCGTAAGGTCCATTAGGACCTGTCTGTAAAATTTGAGTTAAATCAGACCTCGTTTGATACGTATCGGAAGAAGATTTCAGTTTTTATTATCGATAAATATTAAAAAGAGATTTTCGAGCTCGGTTTTGGCGAATGAGCTCCGATTCGAAATCCGAAAGTGCCATTAGGTTCATATGATTATTTATGACTTTTGTGAATTTTCGAAAGTGAACTTCGATATTGTTCGGCTAGTTTCCGCTAAAATGCCGAAAGTTAAATAATTTAACTTTTTCTATTTAAATTCGCATCTTGAGTTTTGGGAACCCGATTTGAGATCCGCCTTCGTGAGTATGTTACATATTTTGTATAACTTGTATGCAAAAGTTGGAATTATTTCGAATATCGTAGGGTACCGTTTTAATTTTTACCGTAACAGCGAATTTAAAAAAAAAAAAAAAAGGGAAAAGGACAAAACAATATAAAAATTTAGGCGGTGGAATTGTTTGAGCTTTATAAGCTCATCAAATGTACAGAGCAAGGAACATGAGAAGCAAAGTCAAAAAGCAGAAAGAGAGATGGAACGAAACAGGAGAAAATACGGCCGAAAAAAATACCAGAAAATGAGAAAAGAGCCAGAGAAAAGTAGAACTTTCACCCCGAAACATTAAGGTAATGATCCTAATATATTATTTGAGTTTATTACGTGTGATTGAATATGTTTTAACGGTAAAACTTGGAATATTATACATCATTTTAATAAGTTCAATTAATAGTTTAAAGGGTCAAATGGACCCCGATAACGAAATTGATTATATATTCGTACTCAGTGAGTTATGGGCAACATATAAATGTAAATTATTTGGGGTTTGGTTATGTGACCTTAAACCCTGTACATAGGCCTGGCCTGCGTATTGCATATGCGAATAGGGTATCAGGTTCCTAATCGGATTGCCCTAAGATGTGAGGAATGAAGCCTTTAGCCTAATTTGATATATTTTTCTACTTATTGAATAGAGTGGGATCGTTTGGCAAGGAAACCAAAGGATAAAGCGGTTGTTGATTAGCCGTACTAACTTTGGAAGAGGTAAGTGTTTATATCCATTTCTTTGGAGGCACCTGGCCTCGTGGATAATCTACCACGTGTTCCTTACGTGTGTAGCTGCCGATAGGCGTACTCATTACACCTTAGCTTTGGATTTACATTGTATATTATATGTTATGTCCTGTTGTTGGTATTGCATTGAGGATCTGAGCATTGTACTCTGGCTGTGAGTTGGCATATACTTCCCGGTAATCGATGAGAGTCCCGAGCCGGTAAAGGGTCATTATTGCATATACTTCCCGGTTGGCGATGAGAGTCCCGCAACGGTGAAGGGTCATTATTGCATATACTTCCCGGATAATCGATGAGAGTCCCGAGCCGGTGAAGGGTCATCTTTGCATATATCTCCTGGTAGACGATGAGAGTCCCGCGCCGGAGATAGGTATCAGGCATGTGTGACTGCATTGCATTGTACCGCATTCATCACATCTCATTGCACCTCATACTGACTATTGTGTGTATTGTATTGTGTTTTATATATGCGGTATGTACACTATGTCGTGGACATATCTCAGTTTGCCTATATATTTTTGGCTCGTATTCTGGGTTGCGGGGATCAAGTTGCACGCCGCAACAGTATAAATATATGGATCGGGTTGCACGCCGCTACAGTATGAATATATGGATCAGGTTGCACGCCGCAACAGGATGAATATATCGATCGGGTTGCACGCTGCAACAGGATGTATTTCTGATTGTTGATATGTTCGGGATACCTATATGTTCTGCCTACCTTATGTCCCTGATTGTTTATGATTCCATACGTATTTTCAGTTATTATCTGTCTCTGCTTGTTTATAGTTCAAATAAGATGGATTTAGTTTACCTATTTTTCTTTTCCCTGGCTAGCTATCCTATTCTTTGAGGTGGCTAGTCTGCCCCACTTATTGAGTTCTTTTGACTTACCCTTGTTTGTTGTTTGTTTCTTGTCTATCTATTTCGTTTCGGCAGGTTCGCTCTAGGATTGAGTTCACCACGTTGTTCAGGAGCGAAGACGACTTCAGCTGTCAGGATGAGCCAACTTTTATTCAGGATGGCCACCAGTTTTATGTGTATTATTTCAGTTGCAATTTGCTCCCTTCAGGAGGTATCTGTCTTCTTTTGTACTCTTAGATGTCTAGTCTGGATAGCCCTAAACCTAGTATGATGGGTAGTCAGCTGTAATTTCTTTTGTACAGCTTAGAGATATCAGTATATCTATTTTTTTTTTAAGTCTTGACCTTATTTATGAATTGTTATATTTATTTTCCTAATTTAATTGGTAAGGGTTCGCCCGACGGGTCTAGAGGAGGATATCGGGTGCCCGCACAGCCTAACCGGATTCCGGGTCGTGTCAGTTGGTATCAGAGCCCGATTTAGAGTCTATCCAGACTAAGACAGTGTCTAGTAGAGTCTCGCTGATGGGTACGTAGACGTCCGTACTTATCTACGAGAGGCTATGATAGCATTTAGGAAGTTTCACTTCCTTCATTTCTGATCGTGCGTCGGTCTAGGATGCAAAAGTATTTTCGTTAATTCCTTCGTGGTAATTGTGAACCCTTGTGTGACAAATCAGCAAACGGTATGAGTTCAAGACGAAGTAGCCTAGCATGGGGCTAGAGCTACTCAAGCCCCGAGAGTTTTGATCGTGCTGACGATCTAGTTACGGAGGTCCCAGTTATACGAGCTCGCGATGGGCAAGGGAGCAGGGCCTTGTGGTTTCCTTGGCTCTCTACGATGCTTTTACGAGAATCTTGGCGATGCAGATACCGTAAGAACCTATTATTCGCTGGGCAGCCTATCCGGTTGCCGCAGATGCAGACGTTCGGTCTCAGGGAGCTCCTATTGTAGTTCTTAATATTGCTGCAGTAATATTCCGGAGGTAGTATGTGTTGTACCTCTAGTTGTTCTGGCTGGTTAGCTAACCTGAGTAATGGCTTGGTCCGAGTATCTGAAAAGGCTGCATTATTTTGCGCAATTGAACCTTCCGATATTGTTAAACAATGCATCAGATAAACCTCGTAATTTTTTAAAATAAAATGATGTCAGCATATCCTTCAGGCTCTTGATTATATCGAGCGGTATGGTGTTGATTATTCTGCTTTCTAGATTCAGGGGTTCAGCCTTGAATTGGTGGACCACTCTCTTATTAGCTAACTTGATTCGATTTTTCTTCTAGATTCGTGGAAAAGTTCCTTTCAAGTAGCAAACGAGATGAAGAGTGTCGCCAGTTTTGGTGGATTAGACAGGGTAGCCTGTCGGTTAGCCTGTTGTTTTCAGAATATGAGATTGAATTCTATAGAATGGCTTAATATGCATTAGAACTAGTCCATGAGCCTTTCGAGAGATTCAGAAATTTATTGATGACCTTTCTCCTTCCTTGAGATCCCAGATGGCTCGAAAAAAATTGAGGTTGGGACTTCATTTGACGTCGTTGTTGATATTGCTCAAAGGTATTAGGCATACCATGAGTTAGAGGGGGAAGAGTTAGAGCGGGGGAGAAAGAGATCCCGTGGCCCTAGTGGGTAACCATAGTACCTCATTTGGAGGTAAGAGTTCTGATTATTTTGGGAGGTCACCTTCCATTTATCTCAGCTTGTGTCACGCGATTCTCAGAGCGCGCCAGTAGTTCATCAAGATCAGACCTAGTTTTCTCTTTATAGCTATCAACAATCCGTCCAGCTTCCATTTTCACTGAAAAGGGTGCTATCATTGTCGTGAGCCTGTTATCTTTAGTGGAGTTTTCCTTACTCCGGCAAGTAGGCATTCGTTCTTTTTCTTACCATCAGACCATCATCAGACACCTGCCCAGTCACAGGGGTTTTCATTTAGGGCTCAGTCATCCAAAGAAATGCCACCATTCAGTAGAGGTTGAGAGTGTGGTGGCAGTTGTTCTCCAGAAAGTGATTGTCAGGGTAGTGGCTCAGCTCAGCTGCAGAAGCAGTTCTATGAACTGCTTGTCTGACGGGATACTGAGGTATCCGATATAGTAGACCCTAAGATTTCTTCTTCTCTTAAATGTGAGTAAGATTTGATTCTTTCGATCTGGAAATAGTGTGTCTTATCATATTTCGATGGTTTTCTTGGATGTCGTTTCTATTAAGAATCGGTTGCGGTAGAGGGGTGAGCTTCTGATATGATTTATTCCTGGCATTTATGATGACCCTACTAGTTGCTCTGGTTTAAATGTGAAGGATTTGGGAGTAAGTTTCGGTATTGTCTGCTTGGCATCTTGTCACGCCACCTTCTGTTATTATGTCAATTCAGTTTACCTCTCTCCTCAAAATTCAATGTTGGTAGGATAATGGGATCCTAATTTGTCACCATCAGAAAGTGTTATCGTTTCTTCCGATGCAAAGTGATTAGTAAGTAATATTCGATCTACGTATCTCCTCTTGGTTCAAAACGCTAGTAAAGTCATGTTATCCCATGAGCTTATCTGGGTTATAAAATAGTTTTCTGGTAAATTGTCAGAGTTTTCTTCTTATTGGGAGGTCAAATTGGCATAGATGTTGTTCCATAAAGCTCATTTAATATTTGTTTCTTCAATTGCGATTTCTGGGCTACTTTGACTCGTAAGTAGTCTAGTTCTGGTAGCCAAATAAATAAGAAGAAGAGCTTCCTGAAGCTCTAATTATTTCTATCCTCAGTCCATTGCCATCTCTTCTTTGTTCGGCACTGGTGAGCTTAGGCGGTCAGTAGCCTCTTGTAATGTTCCCTATGTTGAGCCAGAGTGTGTGTCAAGGTGGCCGGGTAAGCATATTGTTTTTTTTCAAGGCTACTAAGGGTAATGAGAGGCATCATTTGACCTTTGATTTGATCCATCAGGCGGTGGTGCTTATAGAAAATATATGGAGTTGTGAACTCGAGAGTTGCAGCTGCCTGGCAACTCGAGAGAGTAATTTGGTAGCTCAGGTCTGAGCCGCGTTCTCTTTTTAGCTAAGTCTTACTTAATCCAGCAGGTTGTGTGAGGATGACTATTTTTATTCAAATTAGTTGTATGAGTTTATGCTCTAAGTGGTGGAGTCTTCCTCCAAGTGATACCGAATCATAATACTAAATCTCTAAGGCATTGCTGAAGCGTAAGCTAATTTTTTGTTTCATCGACTTGTTCTATATCGAAAAGTATATCGACGAGGTGATTCATCGTCGAAATCATGTTAATCCATCCAGAGTTTCGTGTATCTTTGTTTTGAAAATGTAGAACTCTCCTCTCGTGATCAAGGAAGGATTAACTTAGTCAGAATAAGCTGGACAATGGCGTTATGATATTATCCAGCTATGTTTTTATCCAAGGATTTGATGTGTGTGTTATAATTCTGATTCTGTAATCATGAGATAATGCCCGTGGCGTAGTTTATGAAGGTTGTGCAAGTTCTCTTGTTATCTGCGTGAATCTCACTTTAGACTTAGGCTCGTTCGAGGACGAACGAGAGTATAAGCGGAGGAGAATGAAAAGACCTCGGTCAGTCGTTTCAGAAGTTAGGACTCCGATTGGCGTGCCGATAATTTTAAAATATTCGTAAGGTCCATTAGGACCTGTCTGTAAAATTTGAGTTAAATCAGACCTCGTTTGGTACGTATCGGAAGAAGATTTCAGTTTTTATTATCGATAAATATTAAAAAGAGATTTTCGAGCTCGGTTTTGGCGAATGAGCTCCGATTCGAAATCCGAAAGCGCCATTAGGTTCATATGATTATTTATGACTATTGTGAACTTTCGAAAGTGAACTTCGATGTTGTTCGGCTAGTTTTCGCTAAAATGCCGAAAGTTAAATAATTTGACTTTTTCTATTTAAATTCGTATCTTGAGTTTCGGGAACCCGATTTGAGATCCGCCTTTGTGAGTATGTTACATATATTTTGTATAACTTGTATGCAAAATTTGGAATTATTTAGAATATCGTAGGGTACCGTTTTAATTTTTACCGTAACAACGAATTTAAAAAAAAAAAGGGAAAAGGACAAAACAATATAAAAATTTAGGCGGGGTGGAATTGTTTGAGCTTTATAAGCTCATCAAATGTACAGAGCAAGGAACATGAGAAGCAAAGTCAAAAAGCAGAAAGAGAGATGGAACGAAACAGGAGAAAACACGGCCGAAAAAAATACCAGAAAATGAGAAAAGAGCCAGAGAAAAGTAGAACTTTCACCCCGAAACATTCAGGTAATGATCCTAATATATTATTTGAGTTTATTACGTGTGATTGAATATATTTTAACGGTAAAACTTGGAATATTATACATAGTTTTAATAAGTTCAATTAATAGTTTAAAGGGTCAAATGGACCCCGATAACGAAATTGATTATATATTCGTACTCAGTGAGTTATGGGCAACATATAAATGTAAATTATTTGGGGTTTGGTTATGTGACCTTAAACTCTGTACATAGGCCTGACCTGCGTATTGCATATGCGAATAGGGTATCAGGTTCCTAACCGGATTGCCCTAAGATGTGAGGAATGAAGCCTTTAGCCTAATTTGATATATTTTTCTGCTTATTGAATAGAGTTGGATCGTTTGGCAAGGAAACCAAAGGATAAAGCGGTTGTTGATTAGCCGTACTAACTTTGGAAGAGGTAAGTGTTTATATCCATTTCTTTGGAGGCACCTGGCCTCGTGGATAATCTACCACGTGTTCCTTACGTGTGTAGTTGCCGATAGGCGTACTCATTACGCTTTAGCTTTGGATTTACATTGTATTTATATGTTATGTCCTGTTGTTGGTATTGCATTGAGGATCTGAGCATTGTACTCTGGCTGTGAGTTGGCATATACTTCCCGGTAATCGATGAGAATCCCGAGCCTGAGAAGGGTCATTATTGCATATCCTTCCCGGTTGGCGATGAGAGTCCCGCACCGGTAAAGGGTCATTATTGCATATACTTCCCAGTAATCGATGAGAGTCCCGAGCCGGTGAAGGGTCATTATTGCATATACTTCCCGGTTGGCGATGAGAGTCCCGCACCGGTGAAGGGTCATTATTGCATATACTTCCCGGTAATCGATGAGAGTCCCGAGCCGGTGAAGGGTCATCTTTGCATATATCTCCTGGTAGACGATGAGAGTCCCGCGCCGGAGATAGGTATCAGGCATGTGTGACTGCATTGCATTGTACCGCATTCATCACATCTCATTGCACCGCATACTGACTATTGTGTGTATTGTGTTATGTTTTATGTGTGCGGTATGTACACTATGTCGTGGACATATCTCAGTTTACCTATATATTTCTGGCTCGTATTCTGAGTTGCGGGGATCGGGTTACACGCCGCAACGGTATAAATATATGGATCGGGTTGCACGCCGCTACAGTATGAATATATGGATCGGGTTGCACGCCGCAACAGGATGAATATATCGATAGTGTTGCACGCTGCAACAGGATGTATTTCTGATTGTTGATATGTTCGGGATACCTATATGTTTTGCCTATCTTATGTCCCTGGTTGTTTATGATTCCATACGTGTTTTCAGTTATTATCTGTCTCTGCCTGTTTATAGTTCAAATAAGATGGATTTAGTTTACTTATTTTTCTTCTCCCTGGCTAGCTATCCTATTCTTTGAGGTGGCTAGTCTGCCCCACTTATTGAGTTCTTTTGACTCACCCTTGTTTGTTGTTTGTTTCTTGTCTATCTATTTCGTTTCGGCAGGTTCGCTCCAGGATTGAGTTCACCACGTTGTTCAGGAGCGAAGACGACTTCAGCTGTCAGGGTGAGCCAACTTTTATTCAGGATGGCCACCAGTTTTATGTGTATTATTTCAGTTGCAATTTGCTCCCTTCAGGAGGTATCTGTCTTCTTTTGTACTCTTAGATGTCTAGTCTGGATAGCCCTAAACCTAGTATGATGGGTAGTCAGCTGTAATTTCTTTTGTACAGCTTAGAGATATCAGTATATCTATATTTTTGTTTTAAGTCTTGACCTTATTTATGAATTGTTATATTTATTTTCCTAATTTAATTGGTAACGGTTCGCCCGACGGGTCTAGGGGAGGATATCGGGTGCCCGCACGGCCTAACCGGATTCCGGGTCGTGTCAAGTCACGACCTAAATTATAAGGCATCGGGTATAGACTAAAGTTGTACCAAAAACAAGAAAGTACTAAAAGAATTGTCTTTCCGAAATAATATAACATTTCTGAGAGAAATGGTAAAACCACTACAAACAAATAATCCAATTTGTCAAATAAATTGAACTACAGAACAAATCAGAAATTCAACTTGAACCTTTCAAGTATAAAAAAACTTATAATATGCCTCCATAAATATTGAAATTTATAATTTTGTAAATAATGTGTGTTACCTGCTACAATAAATAAGATAATTTGAGTGTAGTTTCTTACATTGATGTTACGTTGTATATAACTTCAACTCAAATTCAATATATTGAAATTTCATAAAGCCATATTTGATGTACTGGTGTTTTAACTAAACACGAGGTTTAAAAAATATATAACACTTTTGATCTATAAGAAGTTAACATTCTTTTTCTTTTGATTTTGCAAGTGGTCCCTACCTTAAAATTTCACAAGTCATAATAGTCCCAATTAGAACTTGTAGTGTAAAATAAATTATAAAATATTATAACTATAAATCATCTCATAAAATTTACTTCGAATATTACTATACATAGACAAGTATCATTATTTTTAGGTTAATCGAAAAGTAAACAATACTACATAAATTAGGCTACTGGAGTAATTGACTATTAAATCATTGGGGGATTTACAAAAATGCCCATCAAACCCTACTTATTTACATCTCCATACCCATTATATTTTTACCCACAAACTTATTTACACTGTATACCCATCCTTCTGTATACCTATCTAGTATACAGTATACTCCCATGGTATACTTGTTACACTATACTGTCAAATCCTTCTATATACCTATCTAGTATATAGTATACTCCCATGGTATACTTGTTACACTTCTATAAAAGAAGTATACTTAATTTGGTATACTAAAAAGGTATACAATATAATGCAATGGTATACAGTTAAAATTGGGAGGGTGGGCGCATAGTGTAAATAAAACATGCTAGATGGGCATTTTTGTAAATAAAATGAGGTGCATGGGTATTCCATGTAAACTAATTTTTTTTCGGCACAAACATGTATATAATTTATTTTTGTGGGCATGGAGTGTAAATTCCCCTAAATCATTCTGCACAGCAATACAATTGGGCCCGCGCTGGGCGTACCTATCCTAGTCATAAAAATAGGAGATTATTATGTAAAAATTTCGCGGGGAAGCCACTTTGGCACCCGCTTTGTGATGCGTAGCCTCTGTTCACAAATTCGCTGAGAATTAGCCACTAGGCGCGTTTTTTAAAAATAATAGTATAACGACGTCATTTTACACCTTTTGGAAATTCCGGTTTTACCCTTCCTTATTTTTAACTTATTCAGGATTTTTGTTTCTCTCTTTGATACTGTGACTTTTGAATTCTATCAAAATATACGAACTCTCTTTCGAAATATACCAATTTCTTATTTTTGAAATTTTGAAGCTTTGTGTTTGGGTAAAAACTTTGTTTTGCTGTTTCGTATATTAAGGTAACTGTGTTTACTTCGCATTGTTATTTTTTCATTTTTGTACGGGTATATGGGTTATTAGGTTATGATTTTGTTTCGAAAAATGTTTAGATTTTTCATTGGAGTATAGTATAAGCTTTTGATTCCCTTTTAAATGGTGGGGTTTTTTTTAAGGGGAACGTTTTTTTCTGTGAAACCCCTTGCCCCAGAACTATATATTGTGACCTTTTGTAGGGGATAGACTGTTGCCCCATGATAAAAAATTGGGACTGTGTGTTTTTAACAGGTACTTGTCCATTGTAAATGGTGGGTTATTTTTAAAGGGGCAACAGTTTTTTTGTGAAACCCTTTGCCCCAGAACTATATACCGTGACTTTGTAGGGGATAGACTGTTGTCCCATGATAAAATACTGGGACTCTTTGTTTAACAAGTAGTTGTGTCCCAGTTCTAAATTATGGGACTTTGTATAACAAAGCATTTATAGTCCCCCAGCACAAATACTGTGACTTTACACATGAAATACTTGTACCCCCAGCACCAATGTCCTGGGGAAGTCAGTCTGTGGATGGACCAACAAGCTTTTTGTGTGCCCCATAATATACTGGGACCCTTTGTTTAACAAGTGCTTATGCCCCAGTTCTAAAATATGGGACTTTGTATAACAAAGCATCATAGGGCCCCAGCACCAATGGCTGGGAAGTTAGTCTAGGGGAGGGGGTGGGCCACCAAGCTGTCCCCCAGCACAAACACTGTGACCTTGCACATGAACTACTTGTACCCCCAGCACCAATGTCTTGGGGAAGTCAGTCTGTGGATGGGCCAACAAGCTTTTTGTGTGCCCTATAAGAAATACTGGACCTCTTTGTTTAACAAGTGCTTGTGTCTTAGTTCTAAAACATGGGACTTTGTGTAACAAAGCATCATAGGCCCTGTCACGACCCAAAAATCCTGGATGGTCGTGAGGGCACCCGAACAAACCCCATCGGGCGAACCCACTCGCTATATTAATAATTAACCTCAATAATATTGAAGAAATAATATAATAAAGTTCAAGTTGTGACTTTTATTACTGAAATACGCAGAATATCCCATAGTGCAAACAAAAGGTCTAGTCCTCTACCATAAGCCATGAACATCTATAAGATAAATGCTGAATAAAATATTCCGAATGTCTGAAACAATAAATGACAGGAATAAAATAATAGAAAGGTGCGCCACCACGGAATGAGGATGGTTGGCTCACCGCTGATCAATAGGAAAATCTTCAACTCTGGCCACGGGGCTCGCTGGTACTCGGAACCGTATCTGCCCGAACAGATAATAAGAAACAATAAAGAAAATAACGTAAGTCAAAAGGACTTAGTAGGTGGGTAGACTAGTTCCTATGAAAGACAGGAAACTAGTCTGAGCAATAAATTAACAGAATAGAGGAGGGAGAAAAAGAAACATGTTATAATTCGCTATTTAAATAGTCCATCCAATCACACCATTCAACATCAATAAAGTCTCATTCAAGAACCAACAATTAAACTCAATTAATAAACCAGCAGAATATGTGGGCTAACTCCAAAAAGATGTGATAGTGGACCAACTCCGAGGCTATCAAATATGCCAACTCTAAAATAGATAGTGGACCAACTCCGAGGCTATCAAATGGACAAACTCTGAAACATTATCAATTGGACCAACTCCGACATATCAAAGTAATCATAAATTTTCATGTCAAACATACACATAACTTGCAATACTTTAAACAACAACCAGGAGTAAACACAATCCAGGGAAAACAACACATATTCCAAGTAAATGTTTAAACACAACGAAAAGGTGTAAAATGTTACACCTAGGGCAGTGCACATACAAGGAACGTATGTACAATATCCCGCGTGGACTAGTTCCACCAAAGAAAGGGATAGAACCACCTACCTCTGTCCGAAGAACCAGAACACTATTCAGTAATTGCTTTTCCCCGCCGAATCTCCTCTAAATAATCTTGCTCTATGTAAAAGAATGGAATAAATAATTAATACATCATATGATTCAAATTCCCGAGCCTAGAATTGTTCCTGAAATTTGAAATAACTACAATTCGCTAAATATATAACTTATGGCTAAATACTTCTATCTAATAACCGTACTTTACATGGTATAATTCTGTCAATATTAGTCTAATATAAGTAATGACTATAATCTGTGTAAGAGAAATAGTAGGCTCGGAACTATAAATATGTCAAACTGAGAAAACTACAATAACTTCAAGGTTTTGGTCTCAACTGAAATCAACATAATTGATGTTCTGCTAACAATTCCCAAAGTTAATTCTATTACTAACTGTCTCGAAGAAATCATCATTATCTCATCTCATCAATGTCATGACAATGTAGGTCCCCTTCATAATTACACTCATCATTGACTTCAACACTTAAATACTATAATAAAAAGGAAAGGAAACAATTTCAATTCCTATTCAAACATGAAACAGTACCATATCTACGATGTCCTAAGCAGAAGCCATATCAAACTTTTGAAAGTCATGGACCAACATAGTTAGGCGATGCCATTATCAATACTATTAATTATTAAATAATTGACTCATGATTTCCCATTATCATTGCACTTTCCTGATTAAACAATGTAAAAAGGTAACAAACTGGAAACGTGAAGAGTAATTATGTAGTCATGACTAAATACCAATCCCCTTTCAAAATTGAACCATATACATCCTCCAATATTTTAGCAATCCCCCTACTATTCCTTATGTAACGTGATTAACATAAAAAGGGAACTACCTGATATGATGAATAATGTCTTGACGCCACTTTGCGCTGCTAAAGCCTCATCCAAGACTTTGCTTCTCCAAATAAGTTTTCACTCTTAACCTAATTTGTGTTTTGCAGCTCTAATGTAATGGAAGGGGGGTTATTTAACGTGCAAACCCCCTCTACTGCACTATTTTTTTTTAACTTAAATACCAAATAATAAGGGTAATAGCTAATTGGTCCTATAATTTCTCCTAATTATATCCCTAACCCTTCTTCCAACTCATGATTTATATAAGTAATATTTTTCTATAATGATAATTAAAAAATGAAATGAGGAAATAACTAAAAGATAATAATTATAAAATATAGGGTCATTACAGGCCCCCAGCACAAAATACTGTGACTTTGCACAGGAACTACTTGTGCTCCCAGCACCAATGTCTGTAGGTTTTTTAGCTGCAAGCATATATGTGTTAATTTTTCTTTATTTTATTTTAATACATGTGCTAATGTTACAGCTATGGAGATTATACCAAATGATGAGGGTATGGATAATCTGCCAAACGACGATGGTATATTAGTTCCATTTGCGCAGTGGAAAAATCGTGATTGCCAGTGGAAAGGTGACACAGAGTATCGTGGATTACTTGAAGGGTTATTGTCTGCCGATTACCTGGAGAAACTGAAGTGACACGACCCGGAATCCGGCTAGGCCGTGAGGGCACCCGACATCCTCCCCTAGACCCGTCGGGCGAACCCTTACCAATTAAATTAAGAAAATAAATATAATAATTCATAAATCAGGACTAGACTTAAAACAAAAACACAGACATACTGATACCTCTAGCTGTACAAAAGAAATTACAGCTGACTACCCAACATACTAGGTTTAGGGCTATCCAGACAAGACATCTAAGAGTACAAAAGAAGACAAATACCTCCTGAAGGGAGCAAAATGCAGTTGAAATAATAACCAATAAACTGGTGGCCATCCGGAATAAAAGCTGGCTCACCCTGACAGTTGAAGTCGTCTTCGCTCCTACACAACGTGGCGAACTCAATCCTGGAGCGAACCTGCCGAAACGAAATAGATAGACAAGAAACAAACAACAAACAAGGGTGAGTCAAAAGGACTCAATAAGTGGGGCAGACTAGACACCTCAAATAATAGGATAGCTAGCCAGGGAGAAGAAACAGATAAAAAAATTCCTCTTATTTAAATTATGAAAAGGCAGAGCCAATTAATAACTAGAAACACGTATGGGATCACAAACACATTAAAACCAGGAACGTAAGATAGCCAGAACATATAGGTATCCCGAACATATCAGCAATCAGAAATACTTCCTGTTGCGGCGTGCAACCCGATCCATATATTCATCCTGTCGCGGCGTGCAACCCGATCCATATATTTATACCGTTGCGGCGTACAACTCGATCCCCGCAACCCAGAATACAAGCCAGAAATATATAGGCAAACTGAAATATGTCCATAATATGGTATACATACCGCATACACAAAACACAGCATGATAGTCACACAATAGTCAGCACGTGATGCAATGAAATGGGATGAATGCAGTATGCAATGGTGTCACATGTGTCAAATAGATGGAGCGGAATCCTCCTGCTCCGAGGGCGGAATCCTCCTACCCTCAATATGATGCAATGGAGCGGAATCCTCCTGCTCCGAGGGCGGAATCCTCCTACCCTCAATATGATGCAATGGAGCGGAATCCTCCTGCTCCGAGGGCGGAATCCTCCTACCCTCAATATGATGCAATGCATAACCAGAAAATGTAATACATACGAATACAATATGATGCAATAATAACCCTTCACCAGCGCGGGACTCACATCGACAGCTGGGAAGTATATATCAACTCACAGCCAGGGTACAATGCTCAGATCCTCAATGCAATACCAACAATAGGACATAACATATAATATACAATGTAAATCAAAGCTAAGGCGTAATGAGTACGCCTATCGGCGGCTACACACGTAAGGAATACGTGGTAGAAAATCCACGAGGCCAGGTGCCTCCAAAGAAATGGATATAAACACTTACCTTGTTACAAAGTTAGCACAGCCACTCAATAACCGCTTTGTCCTTTGGTTTCATTGCCAAACGATCTCACTGTATTCAATAAGTAGAAAAATATATCAAATTAGGCTAAAGGCTTCATTCCTCACATCTTAGGGCAATTCGGTTAGGAACCTGATACCCTATTGGCATACGCAATACGCAGGCCAGGCCTATATACAGGGTTTAAGGCCACATAACCAAACTCCAAATAAATTATATTTATTTGCTCATAACTCACTGAGTACGAATATATAATCAATTTCATTATCGGGGTCCATTTGACCCTTTAAACTATCAATTTACGTCATTAGGGCGATGTCTAATATCCTTATTTTTACCGTAAAAATATATTCAAACATACGTAATAAACTCAAATAATATATTAAGATCATTACCTGAATATTCTAGGGTGAAAATACTATTTTTCTCCGGCCCCTTTTCTTATTTTCTGGCATTTTTCCACTACGTTTTTTTTTTGGTTTCTCTGTTTCGCGTTCCATTTTGCTCTGTTTCTGTATGTTGCCCACAACTAATCCGTCCTTAGCTTTTAAGCTTAAGGACCCACCGCCAACTTATTTCTTATTTTCCTTCCTTTTTTTGTTTTATTTTATTTTATTTTCTTTTCTTAACGAAAATTAAAATAGTACCCTACGATATTCGAAATAATTCCAACTTTTGCATACAAGTTATACAAAATATATAACATACTCGTGAAGGCGGATCTCAAATCGGACTCCCGAAACTCAAGATGCGAATTTAAATGAAAAAAAGTCAAATTATTTAACTTTCGGCATTTTAGCGGAAACTAGCCGAACAATATCGAAATTAACTTTCGAAAGTTTACAAAAATCACAAATAATCATACGAACCTAACGGCGCTTTCAGATTTCGAATCGGAGCTCATTCGGCAAAAACCGAGCTCGAAAATCTCTTTTTAATATTTATCGTCAATAAAAACTGAAACCTTCTTCCGATGCCTACCAAACGAGGTCTGATTCAGCTCAAATTTTTACAGACAGGTCCTAATGGACATTATTAGTATTTTAAAATTACCGCCATGCCAATCGGAGTCCTAACTTCCGAAACGACTGACCGATGTCGTTTCATTCTCCTCCACTTAAACTCTCGTTCGTCCTCGAACGAGCCTAAGTCTAAAGCAAGATTTACGCAGATAGCAAGAGAACTTACACAAATTTCATAAACTATTCCACGGATATTATCTCATGATTACAGAATTAGAATTATGACACGCACGTCAAACCCTTGGAAAAAACATAGTTGGATAATATCATAACGCCATTGCCCAACTTATTCTGACTAAACCGATCCTTCCTCGATCACGAGAGGAGAATTCTACATTTTAGAAGCAAAGATATACGAAACTCTGGGTGGACTAACATGATTCAGCCGAGAATCACCTTTTCGATATACCTTTCGATAGAGAACAGGTCGCTAAAATTAAGAATCAGCTCACGCTTGATGCAATAGGGGGAGCTTTTGAAGTACCTTGTCACTACACACTATAGAAGATTTGATGCAAGCTATATTATTTTTACGAACGCACTATACAACATCTCAGTTGATTTAGTATTACCATTCAGTATTTGGAGGAAGACTCCTCCACTTAAAGCACAAACTCATGTAGCCATTTGTATAGGAATAACCATCCTCGCACAGTCTGCTGGACTAAAGAAGATTTAGCTAAAAGATGAACATAGGCAGACCTAAGCTACCAACTACCCTTTCGAGTAGCCAAACAGCTGCAACTCTCAAGTTCACAACTCCATACCTTTGCCGTAAATACCACCGCATGATGGATGGTACTTCTATATAAAAATTTCGGCAGAGTTTCCCCTGAAACTGGATGATCCGCAAAAACAGAACCAACACTATACTATACATGGAAATGGATACCCGGATAAACTGATATCCAAAATAATAATATGCTTACCCAGCTACAATAACACGTACTCTGGCTCAACACAGGGAACGTCACAAGCGGCTACCAATCGCCCAAGCTCACTAGTGCCGGACGAAGAAGAAATGGAAATGGACCGAGGATAGAAATAATTAGAGCTTCAGGAAGCTCATCTTCTTATTTCTTGGCTACTAGAGCTAGACTACTTCCGAGTCAGGCTAACCCAAAAATCGCAATTGAAGAAATAGACATTAATGAACTTTATGGAAAAACATCCATACCAATTTAACCTCCCAATAAGAAGAAAATTCTGACAATTTACCAGAAACCCTGTTATAATCGAGACAAGCTCATAGAATAACATGACTCTGCTAGTGCCTTGAACCATGAAGAGATACGTAGATCGGGTATTGCTTACCAATCACTTTACACCAGAAGAAACAATAATGCATTCTGATGGTGATGGGTAAGAATCCCATCATCCTACTAACACAGAATTTCAAAAAGAGAGGTAGATTGACTTGACATTATAACAGAATGAGGCATAACAAAATGCAAAGCAAACAATACCGATACTCACTCACAAATCTCTCGCATTTAAACCAGATAAACTAGTAGGGTCTCATAAATGCCAGAAATAAATCGTATCAGAAACTCACCCCTATACCGCAACCGATTCTTAATAGAAACAATATCCAAGGAAGCCATGGAAACATGGTAAAATAAATGAAGTTCAGACCGATCGGAAGAATCAAATCTTACTCACATACAATGAAAGAAGAATTACATGGGTGTACTTCATCGGATGCCTCAGCATTCTGTCAGACTGGCAGTTCATAAAACTGCCTCTGCGGCTGAACTAAGCCGCTACACTGATAATTACCTTCTGAAGAACCACTGCCACCACGCTCTCAACCTCTACTGGATCGTGGCGTTTCTCTGGCTGATTAATATTTAAATAAAATTCCCTACGACTGTACAGGTGCCTGATGACAAGAGAAAAGATGACTGCCTACTTACCAGAGTAAGGAAAAACTCCTCAAAGGATAACCAGACTCACGATAATGATAACACCTTTTTTCTGAGAATGGAAGCTGGACAGATTGTTGAAAGCTATAAAGAGAAGACTGAATCTGATCTTGATGAGCTACTAGCGCACTTTAAGAATCAAGTGACACAAGCTGAGATAACCTGGAAGGTGACCTCCCAAAATAATCATAACTTTTACCTCCATATGAGGTACTATGGTTGCCCACTAGGGCCACAGAATCTCTTACTTTCCCGCTCTAACTCATGGTATGCCTCGAACCTTCGGGCAATATTAACAACAACATCAAATAAAATCCGGACCTCAATTTCTCGAGCCATCTGGGATTTTAAGGAAAAATAAAGGTCATCAATAAATCTCTGAATCTCTCGAAAGGCTCATGAACTAGTTCTAATGCATATTCAGCCATTCTATAAAATTCAATCTCATATTCTGAAACACCAACAGGCTAACCGACAGGCTACCCTGTCTAATTCACTCAAATTGACAACACTTTTCATCTCGCTCGCTACTCGAAAGGACTTTTCCGCGAATCTAAAAGAAAAACCGAACTAAGTCAGCTAATAAGAGAGCGGCCCACCAATTCAAGGCTGGACCTAAAACTGGAAAGAAGAATAATCAACACCATACCGCTCGATATAATCAAGAACCTGAAAGATATGCTGACATCATTTTATTTTAAAAAGAATCACGAGGTTTATCAGATATTGCTTAAGAATATCGGAAGGTTCAACCGCATAAAATAATATAATCTCTTTGGGCACTCGGACCCAATAATTACCTCCGCTGGCTAACCAGCCAGAATATTTGGTGGCGCAACACATGCTGCTTCCGAAACTTACTTTACTGCGGCAATATTAAGAACTGGAATAGAAGCTCCCTGAGACTGAACATCTGCATCTGCGACAACCTGATAAGCTGCTTAGCGAATAATAGGTTCTTGCGGTATTTGTGTCACCAAGATTCTCGTAAAAGCATCGTAGAGAGCCAAGGGAACTACAAGGCCCTGCTCCCTTGCCCATCGCAAACTCGTACAACTGGGACTTCCGTAACTAGATCGTCAATACGATCAAAACTCTCGGGCTTCGTCAGTGCTAGCCTCAGGCTAGACTGCTTCGTCTTGAACTCATACCATTTACTGATTTGTCGCACGAGGGTTCACAATTACCACAAAGAAATTAACGAATTAATGAAAATACTTTTGAATCCTAGATCGACGCACGATCAGAAATGAAGGAAGTGAAACTTCCTAAATGCCATCATAGCCTCTCGTAGATAAGTACGGACGTCTACGTACACATCAGTGAGACTCTACTAGACACTGTCTTAGTCTGGATAGACTCTAAACCGGGCTCTGATACCATATGACACGACCCGGAATCCGGCTAGGCCGTGCAGGCACCCAACATCCTCCCCTAGACCCGTCGGGCGAACCCTTACCAATTAAATTAGGAAAATAAATATAATAATTCATAAATCAGGACTAGACTTAAAACAAAAACACAGACATACTGATACCTCTAGCTGTACAAAAGAAATTACAGCTGACTACCCAACATACTAGGTTTAGGGCTATCCAGACAAGACATCTAAGAGTACAAAAGAAGACAAATACCTCCTGAAGGGAGCAAAATGCAGTTGAAATAATAACCAATAAACTGGTGGCCATCCGGAATAAAAGCTGGCTCACCCTGACAGTTGAAGTCGTCTTCGCTCCTACACAACGTGGCGAACTCAATCCTGGAGCGAACCTGCCAAAACGAAATAGATAGACAAGAAACAAACAACAAACAAGGGTGAGTCAAAAGGACTCAATAAGTGGGGCAGACTAGACACCTCAAATAATAGGATAGCTAGCCAGGGAGAAGAAACAGATAAACAAAATTCCTCTTATTTAAATTATGAAAAGGCAGAGCCAATTAATAACTAGAAACACGTATGGGATCACAAACACATTAAAACCAGGAACGTAAGATAGCCAGAACATATAGGTATCCCGAACATATCAACAATCAGAAATACTTCCTGTTGCGGCGTGCAACCCGATCCATATATTCATCCTGTCGCGGCGTGCAACCCGATCCATATATTTATACCGTTGCGGCGTACAACTCGATCCCCGCAACCCAGAATACAAGCTAGAAATATATAGGCAAACTGAAATATGTCCATAATATGGTATACATACCGCATACACAAAACACAGCATGATAGTCACACAATAGTCAGCACGCGATGCAATGAAATGGGATGAATGCAGTATGATGCAAAGGTGTCACATGTGTCAAATAGATGGAGCGGAATCCTCCTGCTCCGAGGGCGGAATCCTCCTACCCTCAATATGATGCAATGGAGCGGAATCCTCCTGCTCCGAGGGCGGAATCCTCCTATCCTCAATATGATGCAATGGAGCGTAATCCTCCTGCTCCGAGGGCAGAATCCTCCTACCCTCAATATGATGCAATGGAGCGGAATCCTCCTGCTCCGAGGGCGGAATCCTCCTACCCTCAATATGATGCAATGCATAACCTGAAAATGTAATACATACGAATACAATATGATGCAATAGTAACCCTTCACCAGCGCGGGACTCGCATCGACAGCTGGGAAGTATATATCAACTCACAGCCAGGGTACAATGCTCAGATCCTCAATGCAATACCAACAATAGGACATAACATATAATATACAATGTAAATCAAAGCTAAGGCGTAATGAGTACGCCTATCGGCAGCTACACACGTAAGGAATACGTGGTAGAAAATCCACGAGGCCAGGTGCCTCCAAAGAAATGGATATAAACACTTACCTTGTTACAAAGTTAGCACAGCCACTCAATAACCGCTTTGTCCTTTGGTTTCATTGCCAAACGATCTCACTCTATTCAATAAGTAGAAAAATATATCAAATTAGGCTAAAGGCTTCATTCCTCACATCTTAGGGCAATTCGGTTAGGAACCTGATACCCTATTGGCATACGCAATACGCAGGCCAGGCCTATATACAGGGTTTAAGGCCACATAACCAAACTCTAAATAAATTATATTTATAAGTTGCTCATAACTCACTGAGTACGAATATATAATCAATTTCATCATCGGGGTCCATTTGACCCTTTAAACTATCAATTTACGTCATTAGGGCGATGTCTAATATCCTTATTTTTACCGTAAAAATATATTCAAACATACGTAATAAACTCAAATAATATATTAAGATCATTACCTGAATATTCTGGGGTGAAAATACTATTTTTCTCCGGCCCCTTTTCTTATTTTCTGGCATTTTTCCACTGCGTGTTTTCTATTTTTGGTTTCTCTGTTTCGCGTTCCATTTTGCTCTATTTCTGTATGTTGCCCACAACTAATCCGTCCTTAGCTTTTAAGCTTAAGGACTCACCGCCAACTTATTTCTTATTTTCCTTCCTTTTTTTTGTTTTATTTTATTTTATTTTCTTTTCTTAACGAAAATTAAAATAGTACCCTACGATATTTGAAATAATTCCAACTTTTGCGTACAAGTTATACAAAATATATATAACATACTCGCGAAGGCGGATCTCAAATCGGACTCCCGAAACTCAAGATGCGAATTTAAATTAAAAAAAGTCAAATTATTTAACTTTCGGCATTTTAGCGGAAACTAGCCGAACAATATCGAAATTCACTTTCGAAAGTTTAAAAAAATCACAAATAATCATACGAACCTAACGGCACTTTCGGATTTCGAATCGGAGCTCATTCGGCAAAAACCGAGCTCGAAAATCTCTTTTTAATATTTATCGTCAATAAAAACTGAAACCTTCTTCCGATGCCTACCAAACGAGGTCTGATTCAGCTTAAATTTTACAGACAGGTCCTAATGGACATTATAAGTATTTTAAAATTACCGCCATGCCAATTGGAGTCCTAACTTTCGAAACGACTGACCGAGGGTCGTTCATGAAGCAAGGGCCATTCGGCAATAAGTTTATGCTTTTGGAAGATGCTAAATATTCTAGGAGGCTTATAAATTATTTTCTGCAGTCTCAAATAGTTTCTTCAGACAACACTAAGCTTAGCTTCAAAGTTTTGGTGATTATAGTAGATTTCACAGCTGATGATTTTCATGTAGTTAGTTGTCTTAATATTTCCAGTGTTGTAGATATAAGTATTTTTAAAGCTTTCAAAGAGTAGATTAAAGGAGAAGTATTTCAGGAATCCTGAAGATGATGTTAATAAAAAGGACAGCAAGTGGACTTTAAAGTTATATGACTTGCTTGATTTGATTGAACATCATTCCAGTTATGTGAGAGTGACTCCAAAGAACAAGGGTAATGTGAATAGAGTGTCAGCTGCACGATTGGATGTTCCATTAGAGCAAGATGATGCTGTTAAACTAGCTGAGGTATATTTGCTTAATTCTGTTTTATTGGGCCGGCCATTACCTAGAGTAGTGGATGATCAACATATGATTATTATTGATGATGAAGAGGTGCATAGCTGTTATCAGTGGGGTACTGAGATATATCGTCAAATGGTACACCATTTGCAGTCAATCATAAAGCCAAATTCTTCTACTTATTTGTTTCCTGGTATGCCCTTCCTATTCTGTTGCTGGGTGCAGAGGTGTTCCCTGTGTTCAGGCAGTATTTTACTATTCGTCCTAGGATCAAACCTCTGATGCTTCGTTACACATGTAAACCCCTCATTACAATGTCTTGTGTGATGACTACTTTCATAATGAACAGGTGAGTTTACGAGTACTTGCTTTTGTTTTGTTATTTCTTTTTTTACTTTTTGTTGGTTTTGAAATGTACTTTTTAATAGTTTTGGGAGGATGCCTCAATGAGACCAATAAGATATAAATCTAAACGTGCTTCAACTTCAAAGTCACCCTCAAGTCATCTTCAAAGACTAGTTCAACAGCAGAATCTATTGACATGAATGAAGTTGTAAAGGTGAAATTCTTTGTGGGTGTTGTCTTTTGATTTTTTTTTCTTATGTGGTTTTAATGTTTTTTTCTTTTATCAGAGGTTGACAGCTAATCTCAAACTAAACTTACCTACTGAGACCAAGATTCAACATATGATCAATTCCTCAGAAAATAGTGTGAAGAAAGATCTTGCTGATATGGAGAAGAGGATTACAGATCAGTTGAATGCAAAGTTTGATTCATTACTGCTTCTTGTTGCAAAATCAAAGACAAGTGATCTTGGAGAAAACTATGGTATTTCTGTAAGTAAATCAGACACCAGAAGTAGAAATGAGAAGAGCCATTTTGTTGATGATTTGAATTATTCAGATGGTCGGGATAGTTTTTTCAAAGAACCATATAATCGGTCCGAGCTTGTTGGTAGTGTACAAAGTGATCATGGTATTCCAGCTGCTTTAATAGAGAAAAGCGATCAAATGATTGTGGATGTTTTAGAGGATTACAAAGTTGACACCTGTGACCCCATTGATGAAGCAAAAGGTACAAATGGTTTAGAAAAAGGCGCCATCAATTCAGACCATTATCAACAAAGTCATGGTAATCAAATAGAGCATTCTATATAGTCGTAATCTAAGTAAAAGGGAATTTGTTGTTTAACGTAATGATTTTTTTTATTGTATATGCAGATAAATAGAATCCTTCATCTGATTTATTGCACAAGTATCCATCTAAAGATGATGATGTATCTTTGAATCCAACAGATGTTCAGCTTCGTGATGAAAAAATTTATTCCACACTTAATGGTAAGAAGAAAAAAACTTGTGGTAGATTCAACCAACATATTATGCACTAATACTGTGTTTTTATGATATGCTAATGTCCCAGATAATAAAATACTAGGACTCTTGTTTAACAAGTACTTGTGTCCCAGTTCTAAATTATGGGACTTTCTATAACAAAGCACTATAGCCCCCAGCACAATACTGTGACTTTTTCATATGAAGTATTTGTGCCCCAGCACCAATGTCTAGGAAGTTTATAGTAATGGAAATCTATTTTAATATGTGTGTTTTGGCACTTCTTTTTTCTATAGAGAAATGTAATGTATTGTGCTTATTTATTTTTACAGAAGGTAATAATGGAGAATCTGGGAAAAGTGCTGTGGTTGAAGAACAAATTAATGAATTAAAGCATCTTGTTGAATCTGGTATTTGGACACCAGTAGGTATGTAAAAGTAATTTTTATATAATAATTAGTGTTCCTATTTTTGTTGTTTAAAATGTGTAACAAATTATCTTGTTTTAAAGTCTCTCAAGAAGGTTCTCAACAAATTAAGCTTATTGATAACCAATTTTTTTTGACTCCTGGTACGTGAAAATATCTTGCATATTTTGCATGGTCCACACTCCAGCATAAAATACCCTGTGGTTAGTCAATGAATAGTGTGTCTTGTGCCATTTATTAAATACTGCGACTCATTTTGTCTATGCATATGTAATGTATTGTTGTTGTCTATTTTTATAGAAGCAACAAATGTTAAAGCTGATAATGAAGACGTTTTCAATCAACGCAGTCACAGTGCTGAGGTTCAACTTGAAGTTGAGACTGTCAGTGAGCTTTGCATAGCTGGTCTTTTTTTTACACCAGAAGGTATGTAATCGTCATTTTTATAGTTATTTTGTGTTTTTTATTGTTGGCGAATGTGTGATATATTATCTTTATTTATAAAGGTTCTCAAGAAGGTTCCCAAGAAGGTTCTAAAGAAGGTCTCAAAAAAGGTGTTGTAAATTCGCCTGCAAAAAAGGGTTTGAAAGCATTTCCAGCAAGAAAAGGAAGAAACGTAATAATGATGCTTCTCCTGAAATTGCATCTCCCCTCAAACCTAAAATTATTGAAAATTTGGCTGAAGCAAGCAAAAGCATCATGAATATTGGTTGCATAGAAGCACCTTCATTTTTACTTGGCTTCTCACAGCCATCGCAAGAGACTGCAGCAGTGATTGATAGTGTCAGGCCAGATTCTATGGATATCGATCGCTCAGAAAGTAAGGGTGGTGCAGAATTGGTATTAATAGAGAAAGATAATTCAAAACTTACGACACTTGCTGATGCATCTGTTGTAGTACTGGAGCAAGAGTCTGCTTTGGATTCAGCCATAAAAACACCTGAACAGTTAATTTTTGCGGAGAAATGGAAGCTTGCTGGAACAGATGTCTGTGCAAGGAATATTGCAGATGTGTATTCATCTAAACAACAGTCGGCTATGCAGTGTTCAGTGAAAAAAGAGGAAGTTATGGATTTTGCTGTTTTGCCAGACAAACCATCAAATGATCCAGAAGGAGGAGAGCTGTTAGGCAGGAGACATAGGGTTCGTAAGATTAGCCGCCACTTATTATCTCCATTCAGGCCTTTTGAGCCAAAGGAAAAGTATGATTGGAAGCCTTCTTATAAGCGTGTATGCCCTTTTCATACTGTCAATGCCACGTCTAATTGTTTGGCAATTTTTGATCAATGGTTGAAGAAAGGCTTGAAAGTGACTGATCAAAACAGCGTCTCTAAAGTGTAAGTTATTTTATTTTATTTTTTTTTAGTTTTTGTATTTTAAGTTACAGGGCGTTGTAGATTATATTAGTGAATTTGTATTGTTTATGTTGTTTGTGTTTAACTTTTTCAGGGGTGATGATCTTTAAGATGACAAAATTACAGACATCAATTCACAGAAAAAAATTAAATTATATACTGTTTCAGTGAAGAGCAAAATTTGGTTTAGAGAGATTGCAGATAGAAGATATTCACTTACCAATGAGGTTTTCTACATATATATACATATATATATATATATATATATATATATATATATATATATTTATATTTATATATTTGTTAACTAATTTTTTTTTGTTTGTGTTTTGTGATTTTTTCTTTCATGCAGCATGTTGATGTTATACTGTACTATCTGAGGAAGAAGCATGTATATCATTTCACAAAATACTCAGCGTTGTTCACAACGACAGACTTGAATTTTGACTTTTTTGTAGAGTCGTCGTTCTTTTCGAAGGTTGAATCCTAGTTTGAAAATATGGAAAAGGAAGAGAAGACCAGGAGAATAAAAGAGAAGAAGGATAGAATGGAAAAAGAGTGGAAGAAAAATGAAGATTTTGAACAAATGAAGGCGAAGAACAAAGGAGGAAAAAGGACTCGTGCTCAACAAAAGAAAAATGAATATAAACCTCCAGCATAAGTTGTTTTTGGAATTCATGACTTGATATTTGAGGATTTAGAGAGGATTGAGTTAGATTTTGACCTAGCACAGTTTGAAGGAACTACGCAGAATAACCTAAATGAGTGTCTGAATGGGTCTACTAATCAATGTGGCATAGCATGGACTCAAGTCGAAAAAGTGTTTATGCCAATTAGGAAGACTTCAGTTGATCCTAATGATTACATGTCTTGCACTCATTATTGGTTGGGAGTTTATTCTATAAAAGATCATAGAATAGATGTCTATGATTCGATTTTTGATGGGGATGAACATTTGTGAAGATCAAGATGGAAATGTATGCAATTGCTATACCTCAGCTAATAAAAGAGATGAATTTTCATACAAACTATCCTAATTTTGGTACGACGTACAAGAAACTTGATATTGTTTATCAAAGAGCACCAAAACAATCAGGAGACACAGACTGTGGTCTCTTTGTAACAAGATTTACAGATCTACTCATGCTCGGACAGGATTTGTTTAAATATGAATGGGGAGTAGAAGCTATTAGTATTTACAGGAGAATGGTTGCTGCTAATCTACTTACGCATGGAAAATCAAAAAGAGATAAGGCTATGAAACTCCACCAGAGAATTTGAATGATGATTATGGAGAGCATGATGAGAAGATAGCTTGTGGACATGGAAGGCTGCCTCTTCTTTGAATCTTTATTTATCTTTTTGATAAACAATGCAATGTACACATTTTTTGAAGTATGTATATAGTATATATGTTGTTTGTTTGTTATTATTTATTAGCTTTTGAAGTATATAAATAGGAATGCTAATACTTTAATTCTAGATAAACAGTCCCAGCTTTTTTATATAGTGTGAGTTTACATATGAAGCACTTGCACCCCCAGCACCAATGTCTGGGAGCGGGTGGAAGAATCCCTTCGTGCCCATTATAAAATACTGGGACTCTGCATTTTTAAGTACTTGTGCCCCAGTTCAAAAATTATGCGACTTTGTATAAAAGCATTTTAGCATACGTTTCCATCCCCCCCCCCCCCCCCCCCCCGCCCAAAATACTGTGAGTTTACTTATGAAGTACCAGTGCCCCCAGTTAACATA
Source organism: Petunia x hybrida (assembly GCA_037355625.1). NCBI lineage: Eukaryota > Viridiplantae > Streptophyta > Magnoliopsida > Solanales > Solanaceae > Petunia > Petunia x hybrida. Next base: position 1,018,497 of record JBBBVM010000421.1, on the reverse strand, counting down.
CTGGGTATAATTACTTAGTATAATTATTTCACCAAAATAATTATACATTATCTATATTACTACTACATTATCGATTGTTTAAAAAAAAAGTCGTGCTATTATTACTACATTATCGATTGTTTTAAAAAAAAAAGTCGTGCTAAAAATTAATGTATTGTCTTGGTAGAGTGAAACTTTCATTCCACCAAGACAACACATTAATTTACTTGAAGGAGAGTTGATTAATCCTTATAGACACTGAAATGTTTCATAAAATTTTCGGTGTGGGACATAGATTAGAAGCACTTGCACCCCCAGCACCAATGTCTGGGAGCGGGTGGAAAAATCCCTTCGTGCCCATTATAAAATACTGGGACTCTGCATTTTTAAGTACTTGTACCCCAGTTCAAAAATTATGCGACTTTGTATAAAAGCATTTTAGCATACGTTTCCATCCCCTCCCCCCAGCCCAAAATACTGTGAGTTTACTTATGAAGTACCAGCGCCCCCCCAGTTAACATACTGGGTATAATTACTTAGTATAATTATTTCACCAAAATAATTAGGGGTCTGCAGTTATGAGTTGGTTACTAGCATTCCTATTTTTTAGGGGTGCAGTTGTGGGGCATGCCTATCTGTCTATAAATACAGTCTTTGAATATAAAATCATCACTCAAATTTGTATCAAATTTTTTACTTGCTTGTGCAGTCTTTTAGAAAAAAAAATGTCTCTCCCACAGGGAAATGGGCATGTAGTTGAGAATGGACATGCACTTCAAAATGTGCATTCTACAGAGCAAACAGGGCGTGATTTATGTTGGGAGATTGCAGGTTTGCAGGGAGACATTGAGCAGTTGACTCGTACTGTAGATCACCTCCGATTATTAATTATTCGGCAAAATCAGAGGATTGAAAGGAATGAGCGACAAATGACAAGGATGATGAGGGCAATCAGACAAATCCCAAACTATAATGAAGTACATACTCCACCAGGGTCACCAGAGAATTAATTTTTACTATTTTTATTACGTTTTTTAATGAACTTATGTTGTATTAACTTGATAATAGAAAAAAGGTTGGGACTCCAGCAGTGTTATGTTTTTAATGTTTCCATCTGCAAGTGTAATTTTATCTTTTCTTGTACTTTGAGGATACTTCTTTTTGTGTTTTGGAAGTATCCTTTTTCTGTAATTTATATGTTAATCTTAATTAAAATGCCAGTAAGTTTGCGTTTGTTTCGTGTGAAAAATGTTATCTAATATGCTGGGGATAGCAGTCAAGGCACATGGATGCCCAAGATGTTTTTGCTCTGGCTAGTAGTTTAAGGCAGACAGACCCCCACCCCCCAGATGTTTATGCTGAGGCTAGTAGTTTAAGGCACATGGACGCCCCAGATGGTTTTGCTGTGGGTAGTAAAATAAGGCGCATGGATCACTCCCCCTCCCCCCAGATGTTTATTCTAGAGCTAGTAGTTTAAGGCACATGGATGCCCCAGATGTTTTTGCTGTGGGTAGTAAATTAAGGCACATGGACATTTGAGTTTTTATTTTTATTTTTTCAATGCTCTTTATACTTGGCCCCATCGTAAAGGAAAAGAACAAGCAATGTGCAGCTTTTACATAAAGAAGGAAGAATCTTTACTATCATCCAAAAGCAGAAGGACAATACAGTATAATAGAGAATATTTCTTGTATAATTATTTTAATATAAATAGACTACTTTGTTACTGAATAGAACAGGCAAATATTTTTGTATTTTTAAGATGGGAACAGTCGTTGAAGCAGTGTTGAATGAATTGGATGCTGAACTAGATCAGTTTGTAAGTTAATCATACCATTTTTTTAAAGTGTTATTTTTTGTTGGTCTTGTTATGCTTCGCAGACTTCACCCAGTCTTTTCCACTGGGACGTTACGGTAAATATAAAAGGCGACCCAGCTTTTTTTAAGTCTGGGTGAATAAAAATACAGAAATACCAGCATTTAATTGCCTCCCTAACATTTATTATTTTTGGAAACTAGAAGGAAATAGGGAAGACCATACAAAACCTACCATTTTTGACTACATTTATTGTGATATTTTTAATCTATTGTTTGACCATAACAGCTGGAAAAAGTTAATATTAGAGAACAGTAACTGCTATATTATAAATAAGCTATCCCCAGCATATTAGAGAACATTTTTCACAAATATTTGTTAGTGAAGGAAGCCCTCAAATATTTTTTGTATTTTAAGATGGGAACAGTCGTCGAAGCAGTGTTAAGTGAATTGGATGCTGAATTAGATCAGCTTGTAAGTTAATCATAGCATTTTTTTAAAGTGTTATTTTTGTTTGATGTTATTATAAAATATTGCATTTCTTCTTTTGTTTTTGTTTTGTAGATTTTGCCAGTATGGTTGGCAATTATGCTTCCCAGACGTGATGTGCCAGCCACTCTTATTTGCCGTGGTAGTCATTTCCAGATGAACTACCTAGTGAGAAGACAGAGAAAACTTTGTAATGGATGGAGGGAGTTTGTTCGTACTAACAATCTTGGAGTTGGAAGTACGCTACATTTTAGGGTTCTGGAATCCTTAGATCGTGTGGTTTTAAATGTTAGTATTTGGCAGCCTGAACTAGAACCTTTAAGTTCAAGTTCTAGTTCTAGTTCTGACTCTACTGTTGAAGATGCCTGAATAAGATAGCATATTTGTGTGTTTTAGTTCAATGTCTATTGAATTTTTTACTTTATTTATGTGTCTGTTTACAGTTTTTGGTAAACAATATCTGAGTTTTTGGGGCAGTTATATATGTGTAATGTAACTGTTGTTTTTTGAATTGTGATTGTTCAGTAAACAACATTACAAATATTATGTAATGGTGCCTTTTCAATTATAAGTTGCAACTGTTATTACATTATGCAATTTATTCTATAAATACATATCAACTTATAGTTGTTATGGAGTTTTATGTGAAGTTTCTATGTTGTCATTTTTAATTATTAGCCTATAATTTTCAATTAGTTTACAGTCATTAGTATAGGACCCATATAAAAATGCTGTAATTTTCAACTGCATAACAATATATCTCCAGCAAAAGTACTGGGGATTAATGTATGAATAGATATTATTAAATTTTGTGATTCTGGGATTAATTTACAATTATTAGTATAGGATCCCCCATATCAAAATGCTGTTATTTTTCAACTGCATAACACGATGGTCCAGCACAAGTACTGAGATTAGTTTACAATTATGAGTATAGGACCCCAGATCAAAATGCTGTTATTTTCAGCTTCATAACAGTATGGCTCCAGCACAAGTACTGGGATTACTTTACAATTATGAGTATAGGACCACAGATCAAAATGCTGTTATTTTCAGCTTCATAACAGTATGGCTCCAGCACAAGTACTGGGGGACTAATGTATGTGAGAGCACTTTTTTATATATGAATAAATATTATTAAATTTTGTGATAGTAATTTAAGTTACACAATATTTTTTGAAATTGATAACGTACAGAAACTGTAAAGTCCATAGCAAATATAACTTCTTTGACTACATTTAATGTATTTTTGACAAAATACATATCCACTAACAGTTACTGACTTTTTTGACTATAAATAACCCTTTGCAGTTAAAGCAAACTACAAAGTTTTTGAGACTTCATCTCCTCTTATAAACTGTAAAGTTTATTTGAGAAAAGAAGATATGGCAGATGAAGACACTCGTGTGGAGGAACTAGGCAGTTTCGACAAGAAAATCACATCATCTGACTTTGATAGAGATGATTTTGTATGTTAAAAGAAATGACCAAAGTATTTTTTATTTTTTTCATTTATTTTTTCAGTGTTTTGTGATTTTTTTATTAACTGTGAAATATTATTCCTTTTAGATCTTTCCAAAAAGTTGGAAGCAGAGGCTGCCAAATAAAAATGGAATGGCATGCATAATGTGTGTAGATGATGATGAGGTATATGAGATGAACTTCAAAGTTGGGAAACACGCAAGGTTGTGTAATGGATGGAAGGATATGATTATTAAAAAAGGCTTCAGGATAGGTAAATATACTTCGTTTTGATCACCTATGACACGAGATGATCACGGTATTCCATCTGTTGTTTTTGAAGTTTCTGTCATAAACCATCAAGATGATAAGGGAGGGGATGATGATGATGATGATGATGAAAGCAATGATGATGATGATGATGATAGAGCATCAGCACAGAATCCAATTGTAATTGAATAATTTTCTAGTAGTTTTAATGTGTGTACTGTCTATGTATTTGTGTTCTAATAAAAAATAAAGTGTTTATGCATTATTTGTTTTTTATCTAATTGTGTTTTAAATATTTGTATTTCTTATCAAGTAACTGTAATACTTGATAAATAACTTAAATAGGAAACATAAATTCAATCATATTACAAGTTTTGGAAGGTCATATTCCATGTGGGGTAGAAGTTCTGTGCACGAGGATTGAAGTTCTAGCCACATTACAAGTACTGGATTACTTTACAATTATTAGTATAGAACCCCCAGATCAAAATACTGTTATTTTCAATTGCATAACACCATCGCTCCAGCACAAGTACTGGGATTAGTTTACAAATATGAGTATAGGACCCCCAGATCAAAATGCTGTTGTTTTTCAGCTGCATAACACCATGGCCCCAGCACAAGTACTGGGACTAATGTATGTGATAGCAGTTTTTTATATATGAATAAATATTATTAATTTATGTGATTATGAAAATGTTGCTCATATTCAAACTACAGACTTTTGAAAGTTAAAAAACAAAATTTGTTCTGCATTTTAAATATTGTAAAAGAGTTCTTATAGTAATTTAACTTACTGAATCTTCTAAGATTTTTTATTGACTTGACTTGTCATGTAAAACGTCAAAAGAATCTATCTACTTTTGTTCATGTATTGTCAACAATATAACAATGTGAATTAACTAGTCCCAGTATTTTATAGCAACAAAGTTACTCGACACAAATGCTGTGGATTTGCAAAGTTAAAGTAGGGAATATTTTGTGGATTTCAATATATTTTTGGAACAGAGGTCTGTTGTAGTAATCTAAAGTACAGAATCTTTCCAGAATCTATTTGATTTATTTTTGTGTTGTCAACTGTGTAACACTGTTACTTTAATACAGTTGAAAATCTCAGTTCGATCTTATCCTATACAGATACGACCTATAAAAAAAAAAGTGATATCTTCTTTACAGAGAAAGATGCAAGGAATCTTTACAGCTTTTTTTGAGTAATAATGTCAGCTAAATAGAAGAAATATTCTTTACAGGTTTTTTGTGTTTTTGTTTTTTATAAATTAGACAGTGGTGTTGTTTTTCACTTGTACAAAACAAAATATTATTCCAAAAAAAAGGAAAAATAACAAAGCATAAAATAAAAAATGGCTTGCAATGATGAAGTAAGCAGAAAACAATGGCGCCAGTTGAATAACGATGTTAGGAATTTAAAAAGTGATCTTGAGTTTTTGAAAACTGAGGTATCAGTCGTGAAGAATAACTTGGATGTGTTGTTTGAATTTTTTGTAGCTTTCAGAGAGAAAACAATAGAGATATGGATCGACTTTTTGACAAACTCATGGATATTGAATTGCAGAACTTTACAGATTCAACCTCTGGTTCTAGCTCTCGCGTTCCTAGTAATCATTAATGTTTTACTGTATTTTTTTTATGTGTTTCGCAGTGTTTTGTTTTTATGCTTCCATGTGAAGCAAGTGTAATTTATCTTTTCTTGTACTTGACGATACTTCTTTTGTATTTTTAGAAGTATCCTTTCATGTAATTTTTATGTTACTGTTAATGAAAATGGTTGTAACTTTGCCTTTATTTGTGTGTAAAATGCCGACTCTTAAATAATGTTTATGTATAGTCCCAACAACATATGCCCCAGCATTTTTACACCAAACCCCGGGATATTGTTATGGGGCTTTGGTTCAACGTAACACCAAGCCCCAAAATTTCGTATGCTGGGACAATAGGGTTGATTTTGATGTCCAGCTTTATAAGCACCAGCATTTAATGCTGGACAACACACAAAGTAATTCAAAATCCTGTTAAACAGTGTGACCCATTGTAAACAGTGTGACTTATCAGAACTTATGACAAAATACACATTGTACCTTTTCAGAATTTCCAGAAGTGACTCTTACAAACAAATGCCAATGTATATAAATTCCCACCCTTCTACCTGCCTTAACTTTAAAATCTGGGGGTTTTGTTATCTCTTCTTTAATGCTATCAGGTACAGCCCATGATTCTCCATGTCCAACAGTGTTGATTTCCGCTTCATACTGTTTTAACCATGTTTCTCTTTTATACCATATAGAGCAATAATCGGACTTGTTTAGGTGCACTCTATCTATGGCAGCAAGTGCATGTTCACAAGGCATTTCATCCATCTAGAACTTGAGGCATTGACATTCTTTCTTCTTCAAACAAACAATAAATTTTCTCCCTTCATCTGTTACCTTAAAGCTTTGATCCGTAGTCCGGTCAACCTGTAAAAATGTAATGTATAAGACTACTTGACTAGTTTTTATTTAGTAAAAAGAAAAATAAATAAATAACTAGCATAACAGATATAATGCTGCAATTTACTGGATTCCCCGCTTTGCATACCATGTAGTCCCAGCACAAAACCTGGGACTTCATGAATTATCATTGACATAATAAAAATCACATCCAAAAATAACTGTATTAGTTGATATACTCACATTCATTCTGTATGCTTTTTTTATTTTTTTTTCAATTCATCATCTGTCCATTTTGATGTTGCAAAGAAAATATCCTGCGCACTCTTCCGTCTCTCATAAAACCAGCTCTGTAGCTTGTTCATTATGTTGTCCACCATCGACAGTATTGATTTTCCCCAAGCATGTAACAGAGCATTATTCATGGATTCCACAATATTTGATGTAATCATGTCATATCTTCGATTTCGACAGCAAGCTCTAGTCCATCTCTCTGGTGGTTCTTCCATGAGGTAATCATAGGTTGCCCTATCCGTTTCTTTCATTTGATTCATGTCTGTTATAAACTCTGCAATCGTGTAGACACGACATGCACTATTGAATATACTTATCACTGCAGGACTCACGTTCCTTTTGTTAAGGTTCTTTTCCAGATGATATACACAGATCCCATGTGCACATTCAGGATATACATTTGTAATCCTATTTGCAATTGCAGAATTACGATCTGAAAGGAACAGTAAATTCTCACGGCACAAATGCAATGCGCAACTACCTAAAGAACCAATTATATGCCAAATTATTTTCTGAGTCCACAACTCCAAAGGCAAGTGGGAAGATTTAATTATTTGCATCTTTCGTCACTGCAACCAGTAGTGTGCCTGAATATCTCCCCTTGAGGAATGTTCCATCGACAACTATCATAGGTCTACAATATTTCCAGCCTTTAATAGATGCCGCACAAGCAAAAAACATATATTTGAACCTGGATAATACAATTGCAGTGTTATCAGTAAAATGCATGATAAAATTTTTGAGCCTCAGGTTTTAGTACTAGAACCTTACTTATACATAATTACGACGTCACATCATTTTGTGACGGGACTCCAACAAATAACAGTGCAGTGTCAGGCTTTTTTTAATGGGGATTACTGGAATTCTACACAAAAATATATAAGTACACATTTCTTTTTTACCTGTTCTCACCATCTCTTTGAAGAGCAACGTGTGAGCCTGGATTGATGTCTCTTAGCACATACAAATATGCTGGTAACTTCTGAAAGTTCTCCTCAGGCGTCCCTCTAATTAAAGACTCTCCTTCTTTTATAGCACGCCATGCCTTATTATAAGAGATTTCAACTCCCATTTTCCTTCTAATCTCTGCAACAACAAAATTAGGCTTAACAGGATAATTATCGTCTCTCAGATTCTCAACTATCTCATCTCGAACAATCTTTGACGTAGCATATTTTTGGTCTCTTTTTCTATCATCCACTAAGCAAGTGTGATTCTTCTCAAACTTCAGTATTTTGAACAGTGTGAACTGTTTAATTCTGGAAGATCGAATAGTCCACTCACATTTTTCATTCATGCACGCCAATGAATATCTCGTTGTGCTTGATCTCACAACCTTGAATTCAAAATGGTGTGCAATTGCAGTTGTCTGAAAACATTTAGTGACACACTGTTTGTTTAAAAAAATTGATCCAACCTTGACGTCGTCCAAATCTGCATTTTCTTTTAGTATTGGACGAGGAGATTCTCTTATTTTCTTCCTTGAATACCTCTTTCTCTTTTTTGCAGCATTTGATGTCTCAGGAAGTTGAAGATTTACAAGCTGTTGTTCTGTGTTTTCAGCATGCATTAACTGTTGATCTACTGCTACAGTTTCGACTGACGGAGGCGTTAAAACTATCACTTCAAAAGCATCATCGTTGTCTATTTGTATTATCATTTGCCCTTCAGCGTAATCAACTCTCTCAGACTGTGAAGATCGTTGTGTAATGTCAATTATGAAACGTCTACTCCTATACTCGGAATTGTTCTTCATCAAGTGTAAACAGCTGATTAAATCATCGGTATTTTTTATAGGGACCCCTTTGCTTGTTCCAAGTTCCATATCAAACCATATGAATGTCTCAAAATGTTCTTCATCTAAATCTATCTTTTTCCAAAGGTTTTTTCTTAAATCTTCAAATGTATCTGTTTCAGTATGCAGAAAAATCCTTGTCTCATAATCTATGTACTTATAATCTGGTGTCCATTCCCCATTGAATGCAAGAACAATGCACTGTTTAGCCATTACCTACAGTTATAAACATAGTAAAAACACTAAACTAAGTGACAAAGAAAACCACATGTTAAAATACTGTAATTGTAGCTTAATAATGAAAGCTTAAGAACTGCTAACCTATAAGCTAAATAAACATATCCATAGTATAATGGATAATTATACAGGGGAGGGGAATTTTGAAGTGCAGCTCTATATGCTAAAATATAGCATAGCTACAGGATATTGTAATGGGACTTTGCTTCAACTTAACAATAAGCCCCAGCATTTAATGCGGGACAACAGGGGGATTTTTTGAAGTGCAGCTTTATATCCTAAAATATAATCATAGCTACAGGATATTGTAATGGGGCTTTTCTTCAACGTAACACTAAACCCCAGCATTTTGTGCTGGACAACAGGGGGTTTTTTTGAAGTGCAGCTTTATATCCTAAAATATAGCATAGCTACAGGATATTATAATGGGGCTTTACTTCAACGTAACACTAAGCCCCAACATTTACTGCTGGACAACAGGATTTTTTTGAAGTGCAACTCTATATGCTAAAATATAGCATAGCTACAGGATATTGTAATGTGACTTTGCTTCAACTTAACAGTAATCCTCAGTATTTAATGCTGGACAACAGGTCATTTTGAAGTGCTAAGCTAAAATATAATCATAGCTACATGATATTATAATGGGGCTTTGCTTCAACGTAACACAAACCCCCAACACCTAGTGCTGCATACCCTTTTGAAATCAATGCAGATTCATATTAATTATATATAACGATAAATTCGCGTCTCACAAAAACAAATTTTTTTGCAGTACAAATGAGATCATAATCACGAATTTTTATTTCAAATCATTGTTTTACAGTCACAAAAACAGATATATTTCCACAAAATAACTGAATTTCAGCACAGAAACATCGCAGAAACTGAGAAAACCCAGCTCAAATTACCTTTTACAGTTTGAATTTGAAACTTCCGGAGAGAGACAATGATGATCTGGAGAGAGAATGTGTGCTTTGCTCTGTTTTTTTTTTACGCGTGATTTGTATTTATGTTGAGCTGTAGGTTTTTAAGGGTAGTTCAGTAAATTCAATGTATGGGGTGTTGTTAGCGGCAGTAGCCTGTATGTACGTGAGTCATTATTGGCTATTTTTCAATGAATTTTGAAACTGTGGATGGAACTCATTTAACGTGTCCAAAATTGGCTAGTCATCAAATTTTCACGATTATTACTCCATATAACCATCCCCGGCAGTTATCCATTTTTTATAATCATATTTTATCTTTCCTTTCTTTTCCTAGCCACTTAGTATAATTTTGTAATCTTTTAATTTTTATGAATATACACTTAATTTAAAAAAATCGGATAATATTCCTATTATTAAGCCAAAATCAAAGGGATTAATTTTGAATAAGGTAGTTAAAGATTGGAATTTTTATACATATATACAAAATTACACCCTAAATTACAAAAAAATAGCAATATTTGTCAAATTACAAGCCATGGCATTATTTTCATAACACAAATATAAACTTTAACCTACCACCCACCTCCAAAACCAACCCCCACCCCCTGCCTCAATATCACCTTCTCCGCTCATACCTTCCACCCCCAAAACCAACCCTACCCCCTAACTCCCAGCCCACCCCATAACTCCCAGCCCACCCTATAACTCCCATCCCACCCTACCCAATTCAAACCCCCATACGACCCCCTGACTCCCGTTCAAGAGGTTACGGATTTCTAGATCGAGAACGATAACAAACATTAAAGCAATGGTGAACGGCGAGACCCAGCCAAAAGACCCCATGATTGAAAATTAAAAATGAAACAGGGAAATGGAGAAACTGTTGCGACCAACAGAGAATTCGGCCGGAAAAGCAATCGTCGACAACTCGACTGGCGTCACCGTCACGGTTGCCGCCGGTGACGGCAGACATAAGAGGAAATTCACCGTCGGTTTTCTCGCTGGTCTCGATCTCTGCATCATTTCTTCCAGATGTTTTGATTTCTTTCTCGCTGATCTCTATGCCTTCAAATTTGACTTCTCTTTAACCTTTAACTCCATTGTTGTAATGTAAATAATGCTTGGTGTTTCGAATTTGGGGGTTTTGATAGACTTATAATTATCTCTGCGGATAAAAACGTATCTTATAATCATTTTAAACTTAGTTTGTATGTGTGTATATCATTCTTATATTTGATGAGGCCAATTGTTGTACACGTGAAAGATGAAGCATAACTATAATAGTTCATTCTCTGAAGCCTAATGGTTCTCGAGCCATACTATTTACACAACATTAACACACATCACAAGGATGAGGCATATCATGGATAACGAAGAAAGGAGCAAATATAATGTAAGTTGCATATTTATATGAAGTTGTGTTTCTCGCTTTTTCCTTTTTTAAGATGGCTTTATGATATTGAATTTGGATGTATTATTGGTTAATGGTTCGATAACAGTAGAGGTGACCTCTAATAGGTGTATTCATTGACATGTAGTTGGAGTAGCAGAAGGATTGAATCTCAAACTTAATATTTTCTTGAAAAAATATGTGAAATAGTGTAAATTTATAGTATAAACAATTTTCAATTTAGATTCCATTCGCTAAAATCTCTGCATTATTATTGTTTTACCTTAGTTTCCAATTTTGTATCTGATGTCTTCAATTAAAAAGTAGTGTCATTGTTGGGACTCCTTTCATATATTTTGACTTTTTGTTGTAGACTAGCTTTGTATGCATGTTCTTTGTCTACTGTTTAACTTAAAAGTTGCTGGATAGTTGTGTTAGTATTTCTTAATTCTTATGTTAGTTTGTCATTTTGTATTTAAAACTAAAAGATAATTCAATTATTTGATATTATATCACTAATATTGGTTTAAACATACTTTATTCTTGATGAGATTGTTCCAAGCTTGATGAAGTGCTGAACATATTTTTTGATAATAAATATTATACGTAATGCAAAGAAGATTGATGTAGTGCTGAATATATTATTTGGTGGACTATAGTGTTGGTTTTGACATCACAATCTACATAATTGCAGGAATTGAGATTATACAAATTTTTCAATTGGATATATGGATGGATGAAAATGATCAATTCTAGATCTATGGTTCTTCTTCCAAGATTATTGAAGATATTGAGAGAGATCGAAGACAACTTAAGATGTTTTTGAAAATTATGAGAAAAAGAATTGGGTAGAAGAAACGAGAATAATTAGCGTTCTATTTATCTTGATAAAGTATGAAGTTGATATTGAGCATACTGGTCATTTGGTGCGTCATCTTGTGTGCTCGTGTTCTATGTGTAAAAGTCAATTGAAAGTTTGTAACTTGGCCATTTTAAGTGTGCCATAAATGTTTGGCCTAATTAGGGAGTTTTGTTACTTTACGTTTAATATTATGTTTCACGTGGGTATCCTCTTGTGAAAAAAGCATTATAGGAGCTAAATATTATTTTAACTCAATTAGTGGTGGTAGGTAGAGGTGTACGCGGTTCGATTTGATTGGTTTTTGGTTAAAACCAAAATTAAAATCTTTTAATCATTTTTTAAATTACCACAATCAAACCAAACCAAGTAAAACCAAAACCATCAGTTTTATTTGGTTGTTTTCGGTTTGGTTCGGTTTATCGATTTTTACAAATAAAATAACAATAAATATAAGAAGAATAATAAAGAGAACTCTTCCTAATTTTTCTATTTCATCGGTTCTCTATATAATATACTATATGGTAATAGCTTCAACTAGCTTCAGTCGCACGTGATTCTATGTGTCTCTATATGTTTGTGATGTAAGAAGTGAGAAATAAGATGGCAAAAGTTCTATGTGTCTCTATATGTATGTGATGTAATTTGCTAATAATAAGATGGAAAAATTTTGATCTTTCATGGGTCGATTCGATTTGTTGTTTCTTCTGATATTTTCTAGCTATTGGCTGCAAATGAGATTCTTAAAAACCTAAAATTTGGATGCTTGATACATTTTGTAGAAGTAGCTTAATTATGACTAATTATCAATCCTTATAGACTTAAATAGGCCGAGAAGGATACAAAAGATTCATATATATATATAAAAGGGTAAATCTGAAAGGTTCTTAGTAGATATTTTCTAAAGCTTTATGTTGAGGTAAATGTTTTGAAGAATGACAAACGAGAAGAACCTAATGGTTCTGGAGGAGAACCTGGTTCTTGTATAGAAGGGCACAACTGATCGAAAAGATTGGAGGCTGTAAATCCTTGCAGAACTAGGAAAAATGGTGCGTGTACGAGTATGCATTCTAGTCAGCTGAAAGAGGTTGTGCCGTGGCTGTGTCTTCGAAGTACGAATAAGAGTTGGAACTAAACAAGGAAAGAGTCAAAGAAAATCTTGTCTTGCTATAATTACAAGGTTTCCTTGTGGAACTCAACTAGGGTTCTGAGACCCATATAAAAGCAAGTAGTTGATGCAGCCGAAACTCAGTTATTCACAAACAGAGAGTTGAGATCATATACAGGCAATCCAACAACTTTCAAAGTGACTTAACTGAAGGAGACAATTGTTGGAGTCAAATTAGTCAAATCTAGATATTCTGTCTAGGTTCTTGATTTGTAAGTTGTCTCAAATTGATACTATCATTGTTGTTACCTATCTGCTTACATTAGAAGCAACTGTATTAGGTGAACCTTTGAGAGATTACTTTGTAAAGCTAGAGTTTCGCTTTGTTGAGTGATTAGGGTCTAGGGTGTAGCCCCTTGGTTACAGAGTTTTGTAACCTAAAACTTGCTCTTTGTTTTAGTGGATTGGTTCGAAAATCCCAGAGTGTGGGTCGTGGTTTTTCTCCCTTGAGCAAGGAGATTTCCACGTAAAAATACCGTGTTCCTTGAGTTTGTTTTTGTGTGTGTTGTAGTGGTTGCAGAGGGAAACTGTTGACTCAAGAACAAGGCTCTTGCCGGTAAGAATCTGGTTCTCGGGAAAAAAATTGGTAGACACTATTCAACCCCCCTTCTAGTGTCAATAGGAGGTGCTTAGATTATAACACTTTTATCTCATTGGAACTTTAGAATTCATACCAAATGATACATTGATGTATGAATAAATGTACAGTACATCATAAGGTAAAATGTTCAATAAAATGTAGTACGAGGAAAAGATTGTTTGTTCATTCGACAAGAATAATTAAATATAATAGTTAATTTTCTTTAGTGATAGTACAGTGACTGTATCTTATCATCAATAAGATTTGATTTTCTGTCATCTATAGAATGCAACCTCTGCAATATGTACAGTCAATTATAGCCCTCTCAAATGTAATTCTTTTTCTGGTTTAAACATATTATCCAGATCAGTTGGGACCTCATGTTCCTGTCAAGAGAGCAGCAAACGGAGTTCTGGTTCCAAAGTTGGTAGAAGAACTTGATCCTCAAGACTTAGACTGGTCGCAAGCAAATGCCAAAGCTGTGTTATACCTGAGAAAAGGGCTGGCAACTGATGTGCTAGCAAAGGTACTTGAATACAAGTCTGCCAAAGAAATTTGGGAGAAGCTGAAGGAGATATACACTGAAGATGACCAGAGGAAGGACTCTGCCCTTATGGCAACTGATGGAGAAGAAGCCGCTCATTCAACAGAGGTATGTCTTTCTGATCTAAAAGAAAAGCTGCACACATACTCTACTGAAAACTTGATTCTAATAACTGCCACTTTAATTGAGGGTTATGAAAAGGTAAACACTGAGAAAGATAAATTGACTGATGACATAAGTGATCCTAGAACAAAACACAAGAGTCAACAAGAACAAAATATTGAGCTGGAAGAAATCAATGCTGTTTTGAAAGGGCAGAATCTTGTGTCAAACTCTAAGATCTCAAAATTAGAATTGGAATTGAATCAGTTGAAGGAGAGTGTAAATGGTAAGCAAGTAATTAGTGATGTTCAAACCTTTCTTGAAAATGAGCTTAAAAGGCCAAATGAGATCCTGTATCAGGAAACTGAGAAAAACAGGACTCTAAGACAAAAGGTTGAAAAATCAGACTATGAGCTTACCGGAATAACAAAATGGAACAAATCCTCTAAGGCAATGAATTGGGTTCTTAAAAACCAGAACAAAGGTAAACAAGGGCTAGGATTCAAGAAACCACTGCCCCCATACAATCCTAAAAGCAAATATGTGGGTTTGCCTTGCAACATGTTGTGTACCTTTTGTGGTGAAACTGGACATTACAGACTAAGGTGCATAAATGAAAGCAAGGCAAAGACTAAAAATAAAAGGAGTGTTCTACCTGAATGGTCTAAGAAAGATTTGATTTATCCATTTTCTCATAAGAAGGGACCCAAGCTTGTCTGCGTTCCTAAAGCTAACCCTTGATTTATTTTGCAGGCTGGAGTGAGAGTGAACATCTCAAGCTGGATTCTTGACAGTGGTTGTTCAAGACATATGACAGGAGACACAAGAAACTTTCTCTCACTCGCAGCGTTTCAAGGAGGCAGTGTAGCCTTCGGAGGAGGAAAAAGTGGTCAGATTGTGGGAATTGGAAAAGTTGGGAGAACTCTGAATCATGCCATTGAAAATGTATACTGTGTTGATGGTCTCAGACACAACTTGCTGAGTATCTCTCAACTGTGTGATAGAGGAAACGAAGTTAGTTTCTCCTCTATAGGGTGTATTGTGAAGAACCTACAGAGTGGAGAAATTGTCATGGAAGGAAAAAGGGTGAATAATGTATACAAAGCATCACTGAAATCACTGCCTGAAAAAAACTTAACATACCTGAAGGTTCAAGAAAGTGATTCTCAACTGTGGCACAAAAGAACGGGACATGCTAGTTTGTCACAGCTCAACAAGCTAGTATCGAAGGAGCTGGTTCGTGGATTGCCAAATAAGAAATTTAAAAACATAAAAATGTGTGATACTGTGTTAAGGGAAAATATGTGAGATCATCCTTTAAATCCAAAAAGGTGGTGAGCACATCAAAGACATTGGAATTGATACATATGGATCTTTGTGGACCCATGAGAGTCAGGAGCAGAGGAGGAAAGAGGTTTGTGTTTGTAATTGTTGATGACTATTCAAGGTATACATGGACCCTGCTCTTGGCATCCAAAGATGAAGCCTTTGATAGCTTAAAAGATTGGGCTGGTGTTGTGCAGAAAAAGTTGAGCCTGGAATTGGTCAGCATCAGATCTGACCATGGCACAGAGTTCGAAAACTTAAAATTTTCTGAGTATTGTGCAAAACAACTTTTCTGCACTAAGAACTCCACAGCAGAATGGAGTAGTTGAAAGGAAGAACAGGTCTCTGGAGGATATGGCAAGAACCATGTTGCTATCAAGTGGTTTTGCAAAGAACTTCTGGGCTGAAGCAATAAACACTGCATGTTATTTACTGAACAGGTGCTCCATAAGAGCTATTCTTGACTGGACTCCATATGAACTTCTCAAAGGAAGGAAACCGAATATTGCACATCTGAGGCCCTTTGGGTGTAAGTATATTGTCCACAACAACGACAAGGAACCATTGGGGAAATTTAATGCAAGAAGTGATGAAGCAATATTCCTTGCGTACTCTACTCAAAGCAACTCATACAAAGTGTTTAACAAAAAGACACAAACAGTAGAGGAAAGTATGCATGTGGTATTTGATGAATCAGATAAGGAAATTGATGAAAATGAAGTAGACGATCAGGCCATTGGTCTTGCTCGAGATGATGGTACAACTAACTCTGAAAATCAAGAAGAAAAGGAGGAATCATGTGAGGAAAGTGAAGATTCCGCTCCAAGAGAACAAGGAGTCAACATGTCAGGGGGAACATCAGATGCAGTTAATGATTTAATTAATCAGGAAGAACCCACTCAAGGTGCTGATTAAGGTTCTTCTCGTCATATACAACCTAGACCATGGAAACATCAAAGTTCCCATCCTCTGAAGAATGTGCTATCTGAACTGGATACTGGAATTATGACCAGATCTGCCTTGAAGAACTTCACTGCATCTTTGCCTTCCTATCATCAATGGAACCAAAAAATATAAA
This sequence comes from Petunia x hybrida, assembly GCA_037355625.1. NCBI lineage: Eukaryota > Viridiplantae > Streptophyta > Magnoliopsida > Solanales > Solanaceae > Petunia > Petunia x hybrida. The sequence goes on along the minus strand of JBBBVM010000421.1, from coordinate 1,001,733 downwards.
AGAAGCCTTGGAAGATCTAGATTGGGTGCTAGCCATGCAGGATGAACTACACCAGTTTGAAAAAAGCAATGTCTGGAATCTGGTTCCTACGCCAAAGGACAGATCAATCATTGGAACAAAGTGGGTGTTCAGAAACAAACTGGATAAGCATGGTATAGTGCCAAGAAACAAAGATGGATTGGTAGTTCAAGGATACAGTCAAGAGGAAGGAATTGACTATGATGAGACCTTTGCACCAGTAGCTAGGATGGAAGCCATAAGAATGTTGATTGCCTTTGCTACATACATGGAGTTTACACTATATCAGATGGATGTGAAAAGTGCCTTCTTGAATGGTTACCTTAATGAAGAAGTATATGTAATACAGCCACCATGTTTTGTGAACAGTGAGTTTCCTGATCACGTTTACAACTTGATAAGGCACTCTATGGATTGAAGCAAACTCCCAGAGCCTGGTATGAAAGACTGTCAGGAGTTTTGCTGAAGAATGGTTTTTCAAGAGGAAAGATTGTTAACACATTGTTCTTAAAGAAGAAAGGAAAGGATCTATTGGTGGTTCAGGTATATGATGATGACATCATTTTCGGTGCCACTGATGAGGAATTATGCAAGGGATTTGCTGAATTGATGGGTAGTGAATTTGAAATGAGCATGATGGGAGAACTAAATTTCTTCCTAGGATTGCAGATCAAGCAGACCCCTGAAGGAACTATGATTCACCAACAGAAATACGTCAAGGAGCTCCTAAAGAAGTTCGACATGGAAGGAGCAAAAGAAATATCTACACCTACTGCTCCAGGAACCAAACTAGACATGGACGAACTAGGCCCTTCTACAAATTAGACAAAATATAGAGGAATCATAGGTTCACTTCTCTATCTCACAGCCAGTCGACCTGATATCGTATACAGTATGGAACTGTGTGCTAGATTTCAGTCCAAGCATAAGGAATCACATTTGAAAACTGTGAAGAGAATCTGTAGATATTTGAAGGGAACTCAGGATCTATGCCTATGGTACCCAAGGGGAGGTACTTTTGAACTAATTGGTTTTGCTGATGCTGATTATGCAGGTCATCTGGTGGACAGGAAGAACACTTTAGGGATGACACATTTTCTTGGTCCTTGCTTAGTTTCTTGGGCTACAAAGAAGCAGAACTCAGTAGCTTTGTCTACTGCAGAAGCAGAGTATGTAGCAGCTGCATCATGTTGCTCACAATTGCTACGGATCAAACAGCAGTTGGAGGACTTTGGAATTAAATGTAGAGCTGTGCCATTCTTTTGTAATAACACAAGTGTAGTAAACATTGCCAAGAACCCAGTCCAACATAAAAGAACAAAGCACATTGATATTAGACACCATTTTCTTAGAGATAATGTGGAAAAGGGTCTGATCACTATGAATTCTTGCAGGACTGAGGACCAAATTGCTGACATTTTCACCAAAGCACTGAACAAAGTTCAATTTGAGAGGAACAAGTTGGAGTTAGGGATGACCAAAATACACGGGTGACTCAGCATTTGTTCCCCAAGGATTGGTTAGTTAAGTGTTTATTAACTTGTTTGTAACTATAGTCGTTATTGTCTAGTCTAAATTCTGTACTTCATTAAGTATACTTGTTCAACTGAGTACCACCAGGTTAGGCTAATGTGCTCCCATGAAAGAACCTACAGGGTACTTAGAAGGAACCAAGTCAAGCATGAGGAACCATGTCCAGGTACATCTGCACAGCTATTTATGTTAAGAGTCATAACTGAAATTGATTGTCTAATATACGTGCATCAAGGAAACCTTTCCATGTCTGTGTAACCGCCCAAAATTATAGGAATAATTTCTTTTGTGGTTAGACTTCTATTAGACTCAATATGACTCCACTTATTCTAGAGGCCTTAATTGAGTAAGTTTTAAAAACTGTCAAATCCTACACTTTCCTGGTTTCCTAAAACTTCTAAAAGCTGCTTCTCTTTTCATCGCCATCATTACTGCCTATTCCCTAGAGAAACCCCAACTCCCCATTACTTCTTCTCATAGTCGATAGGAAACGAAAGAAACACACTTGCAAAATCTCTCTCTACTCTGTCCTCTCTCTCTTTCTAAAATTTCAAAATGAGAAATCCTCTTTCAGAAACCCTAACCAAAATCACCATGTCACAAGCACAATCTACTCTTGCTGAGAGAATTGCCAAAGCGAGGTTAAAGTTTCACAAGAAGATGGGAAAGAATGGTTCAAAGAAGGTTGTTGCGAAACCCTCATCTCTGACGCCGGCAGTACCAGTTTCTGATGAAAAACCAGTCGAGGTAAGGCATGACTCAAACCTAACTGGTTCTACTATTTTAGACTCTATAAAAAGCCCTGGGAAGTTGAGCACTGAAACTTTGGTTAAAGGGTTAGATGAAATTGTAGAAAAAGTAGAGCCTAGTAGTATGTCTGATAGGGGGAATGCTGGTGGGGAGAACTTGCAGGTTGTGGAGGAGTTCTTTGTGCCTAAGATTAGTTTTCATGTTCCCTTAGTGATTGATAAAGTAGTGGAGGTTAATGTAGTTGAAAAGGTGTTGGAAAGATTGAGGGTAGAGGATTCTGCTGAGTCTCTAGAGGGCCCAATCAACGAACCTAGTTCGGAGGCTCCTCCTGTTGAGAAAGTTCATATGATGTATGTGTTAGAAGGTCCAGTAGGTGGAGGACCTGGTTCTGTTGAAGCTACCAAGGATTTGAGTCAAGAACCTGATTCTTGCTCAGTTCCTGTAGTGGCTGAGGATGCAGAACTATATTGGACTGACTCTGAGGGAGAAAAAGATGGAAAAATTCAGGATGGAGATGGTGGAAGTGAAAAAGCTGAGGAGAAATATGAGGAATTTCAGGTTGGTAATGGTGAAAGTGAAAAGGTTGAAGAGAAAATTGAGGAAAAATAAAAGAAGAGGGCTAAAAGAAAGTTTGGCGAAGAGGAGGAAAAACTGATAGTGGAGGAGGAAGAGGAGGTAGTATTTGTGAGTGAAACAAAGCCAGTAACAGATAAGAGAAGAAGGTTGTTGAAAGGGGGAAAGGCTGTGTCAAAAAGTAGGTTAGTGGATGAGAGTGATGAGAACTCTCAGGATGAAAATGGGAGTGATGATAAGCCTATTGCTCAGACAGCACCTAGAAGGGTGGCTACCAGGTCTGCTTTGAAGCAGCAGGTAGAGAAGATGGCCAAGCTTGAAAAAAAAAAGGTTAAGATAGTGAGTGGTGAAAAACAGGAGAAGAACGTTGTTGAAACAAAGGAGGAGAGTGATGAGGCAGGGAGTTATGTTGAGCCTAGTGATTCAGATACAGATAGTGAGGTAAAAAGCAAGAGGAAGAAGAAAGATACTGATGAGGAAGTTGACAGAGCAGCCTTCTTTGCAAGGCACCAAGTATTGGCTGGAAGCATCTTGAGTGACCTACATGAGCACAACATGAAACTTCTGTTAATGAAGGTGGAGGATCAAGGCTGGTTGAATCTTTTTGCTAAGGAAGATAGATTTTTGTATGCTGAGGAGATCAGGGAGTTTTACACAAACTGTAGAGTGGCTGCAAGAAGAGTACTTTCAGTTGTCAAAAGAGTGGAGATAGAGTTTGGAAGGACAGAGCTGGGAGTAATGCTTGAGGTTCCTGCTGAAGGATATTGCAAGTACATCAAGCTGAAGTGGCCAAAAAGGACTGATGGGGTAACACCTCTAAGTGTGGTGAAGAAATTCTCAGGAAAGACCAAACTTAGAAAAGAAAGAAAGGTTGAGAAGAAAGAAATGGAGCCTGCACATCAGTTACCCTTTGAGTTTGTTCATAGGTTTCTGTTGCCTAGGGGGGAAAGGAACAGTGAGGCCTATGCAGTTGACTTGACTTATATGGATCTGCCGGATAGAGGAATAAGGATCAATCTACCTGGTCTGATCATCAGACACATAAAACGGATTGCTGATACTGATCAAAAGCCACATTCCTTGGTGCATTCCTACATCCTACAGCAGGTTCTTGAGCACTTTGGGGTACCTTTAGAAGATGGAAAGAAGCCAACCATACATCAGATATTTGGGCAAAATGTGCTGAAAAACTGTGACTTCTTCAAGGAGAAGAGAGCTTCCAAGAGGCCAGTGCAAGTCAAGCAAGAGCAGCCTGAGGAAAGCGAGGACTTTGGACCAGATGAAGCAATTGCAGCTGTGAAGGAATTGGAGCAGCATGTTATGGAAGTGAATGCAGAAAATACCGAATTGCAGAAGAAGCTGGAGCTGTAGGATCAAGAAATTTATCGCTTGAAGATTGAGTGCCACAAGCATGAGGCCGAGTTGGTGATGGAAAGGGCTAAGAATACCAAGAATATTGAGGCACTTGTCAAGCACTTCAACTTGAAGACCTGAGTCCTACCTACTTTCGTTCCTGTCCTTGTCCAAATCCCTCCTTTATCTCCCCCATGTGACCTTCTTTGATGTGTGTTCTTAAGACAATCTTTTAAAGTTGTGTACTTAATTGGGCTGTGTGTTTGTCACACCCTGGATAACTGGTTTTAAATTTCTCTTGTTTGATTTGGGTCTGTTCTTAATATATCTGGTTCTAATTGGGCCCTTAGCCTTATTTAGATGTGTTCAGTTGACTTGATTATCTTGTGCTCTAGACTGGATGATACTAACTTGTTCTTGCAGGATTTTAAATCTTTTCGATGATGCCAAAAAGGGGAAGAAAGGAAATGTTGGGGTGTTTGTGACCTAACTCATCTGTTTTAAAATTTTCAAATGTATTTATTTGTTTTTGTGTTCTTGGTGATTTTGTCTATTCAGGTTCCTTGGCAACATTTGTTTGTCATTATCAAAAAGGGGGAATTTGTTGAGGTGAATGTTTTGAAGAATGACAAACGAAGGACCAAGTGGTTTCGAAGGAGAACCTGGTCCTTGTAGAGAAGGGCACGACTGATCGAAAAGATTAAGGATTGTAAATCCTTACAGAACTAGGAAGAGTGGCGCGTGTACGAATATGCATCCTAGTCAGCTAAAAGAGGTTGTACCGTGGCTGTGTCTTCGAAGCACGAATAAGAGTTGGTGCCAAACAAGGAAAGAGTCACAGGAAATTTTATCTTGCTATAATTACAAGGTTTCCTTGTGAAACTCAACTAGTGTTATAAAGCCCATATAAAAGCCAGTAGTTGAGGCAGCCGAAACATAGTTTTTTCACAAACAGAGAGTTGAGAGCATACCTAGGCGATCTAAACACTTTCAAAGTGACTTAACTGAAGAAGACAACTGTTGAAGGGTAATTAGTTGAATCTAGATATTCTGTCTAGGTTCTTGGTTTGTAAGTTGTCTTAATTGGTACTATCATTATTTTACCTATATGCTTATGTTAGAAGCAATTGTATTAGGTGAACCTTTGTGAGATTACTTTGTAAAGCTAGAGTTTAGCTTTGTTGAGTGATTAGGGTCTAGAGTGTAGCCCCTTGGTTACAGAGTTTTTTAATCTAAAACTTGCTCTTTGTGTTAGTGGATTGGTTCGAAAATCCCAGAGTGTGGATCGTGGTTTTTCTCCCTTGAGCAAGGAGTTTTCCACGTAAAAACGTCGTGTTCCTTAAATTTTCTATTTGTGTGTGTTGTGGTGTTTGCGGAGGAAAACTGTTGAATCAAAAATAAGGTTCTTGACGGCAAGAATCTGGTTCTCAAAGAAAAATTGGTAGATACTATTCAACCCCCCCTTCTAGTGTCAATAGGAGGTGCTTAAATTCTAACAACTGTGATCCTATATAGTTTAAGTTAGTAACTTCCTTCAACTATAACATTTAATTAGACTTTTTATAAACTTATATCACTAAGTCATCTTCCGTACATGTGATTTGCTCATAATGATTCAAAATAGATGCCTAATTCAAAAAATAGATGTCAAGTGCGAAGACACTTTTAAGGGTGAGTGAAGTAATTCCAGCATTAGTTCTTGCCAATTTAAATCTTTTAGTTATATATAATTTTACTGTATCAGTCAAAGCTGCTATAATAGATGATATCTTGAAGTATAGTTGTTAGTAGATAAAGAAACAAAAAATATTGAATTATTAAACAACTCCAAGCAACAGAGTAAAGATTAAAGAATATTAAAATTCTCATATGAAAAAGTTAAATAATTAAATTAAATCTCATAATTATATTTTCCTATTCATATAAAACATAATAATAGCTCTTAAAACTAATTGTAGATTTTAAAGCAAAGTGGTACTTTTGTAGATGTTTATATTTTTGAAAGGTATAAAATTAAGGAACATATAAGTTATTCGATTAATACGTGATTTGTTCAGTTTAATTTCATTGAGACTTTGTATCAAGTACATTATATTAGGAGATAAGCTAGCAATTGGTAACTTGCTAAACAATATGACATAATCTTCTCAAAGAAGCTAAAGCACAATTTGACATGGTTAATATTTTTTAAAATTTTTTGCGCATCGCGCGGGTGCTATATTAGTACTGATGAAATGGAAATTAATTAGCATCTCTTTTGGGAAAACTTTACCGGAGAAAATAAGCTTGTCTTTAGATAAACAATGATAAAAATTAAGAAGTTTCTTTAATTAAGAAAAAATAATTGCTAGTAGCAGTTAAAAAGGTAACGATAAAAATTAAGCAGTTTCTTACTATACTGATGAAATGGAAATTAATTAGTATCTCTTTTGGCAAAACTTTACCTAAGAAAAGAACCGTGTCTTTAGATAAACAATGTGGTAACTAAGAACTCATATTCTAGGAAGAATAGTACTTTAATAATTTGCAAGTAAGGGTGTAAGCATTTAAAATTTGGTGATTTAAGTTCATAATAAATTTGGATTAAAAATCCCCAAATTCAAGAAAATATAATACCACAAGGCAAATGACGTGGCACCAAGTTACATGAAATAAAAAGTACACCAAGTATACAAATGATAGGCTTTGGCAAATCAGATGAAAGCTTATCACAAAATAAATGAGATTGGTTTGAAATTCAAAACCAACCAATCAAATCAAAGCAAATACATTTAACCTTATCACTATTTCTCTATAAATAGAGAGCTCCCATAAGCCAAAAGGAAAGAACTTGAAGAAAGAAAGAAGAGGGAAGATCAAGGAGGAGATCATCAAGAAGGACATCAAAGGAGGAGAAGCACATCAAGCATACTGAAGGGCAATCAAATAAGCTCCGAAGGAAAGCTTTCAAGCTTCAAAATCTTCTTCTATGTCTGTGATCTACGTCCCTGTTCAAGTTCAATAGTGGAGGCTACGATTTACGTCCTTGTTCAAGTTCAACAACGGAGGCCGTGATCTACGTCTTTGTTCAAGTTCAACAACGGAGGCAATGATCTACGCCCTTGTTCAAATTCAACAACGGAGGCCACGATCTACGTCCCTATTCAAATCCAAAATCAAAGTTCAAATCAAGATTCAGCGTGCGCGAATTCAAATCATCTGTTCGTGGCAGTTGAATCTCAAATCTTGTTCGTGACTGACGTCAAATTGTTCGTGACGCACAACAAATCCAAGATCAAGCTTCTTGAAATCAAATGCAAAGTTCATCAAGTTCAGGATCAAGCTTTCGAGCCTTTGAACCAAAGTTCGTGAGGAGAAGAATCAGAGGACTTCATTTATAAAATTAGTGACATTCTAGAGATTGTAACCCACATCTTCTGTTGATATCTAATACAATACTTTGTTGCACTATTTCTTGTCTTGATTTTCTAGACTTCGAAATTTGTTGTTACAAATTTGGAACGCCCATTGGGACCTCTATACCTCTCATCTCTTCTCTTCAAAGTTCAAGGAAACTAAGACGGCATCCATAGAAGAACAACTTGCAATCTTGACTAAAGCAGTAGAAGGCCTGACGAAATGCGTAAAAGATCAAGATGCTCATATTTCCAAGTTAGAAGAAAAGTTTAGCAGTAAAGCGGAGGGAGAATCCAGCCAAGCACCCATGGAGCTTCTTGAAGCAAATGAGAAAGGAGAATCTTCTACAAGGCAAGCGATTATGTCTAAGGAGATCCAAGTGTCTTCAGAAAGTCTACTTCATGTTGATCATTTGAAATACTTCATATTGGGGGCAATAAAAGATAAAGTGGAGCCGCAAGCCAAATCTTCGCTCACATATGAAAAACATTACATGCAAAGAATTGATAACTTGAAGATGCCTGCTGGTTATCAACCTCCAAAGCTTCAGCACTTTGATGGCAAAGGAAATCCCAAACAACATATGGCGCACTTCGTCGAGACGTGCAACAATGGTGGGACTTATGGTGATCACCTCGTCAAGCAGTTCATCCGATCTCTCAAAGGGAATACTTTTGATTGGTACACAGATCTTGAGCCTAATTCCATTGATAGTTGGGAGCAGTTGGCGCAAGAATTTCTTAACCGCTTCTATAGCACAAAGCATGTCGTCAGCATAGTTGAACTTACAAATTCTCGCCAGTTGAATAATGAACCGATCATCGACTTTATCAATCGTTGGAGGAGCTTGAGCCTTAACTGCAAAGACCGCCTTAGTGAAACTTCTGGCATTAAAATGTGCATTCAAGGGATGCATTGGGGCCTCCGCTACATCTTGCAAGGCATAAAGCCTAAAATGTTTGAAGAGTTGGCCACACGTGCACATGATATGGAATTGAGTATGGCTGCAGGCGGAAATCGAGGGCCACCTCTTTACAAGTCTCGTATAGGTGAAGACAAGCAAGAAGCCGACAAAGGAGGCAAGTTTTCATCCGAGTATGAAATCAAAGAATCCATGTATGTCAACACTTCTCCCCTGCTAGTCTCTACGAAAGTGAGTGAGAAGAAGGGTGGAAAGACATCTTCTATACAAAACAAGTCAAGTCGAAATCTGACTTTGAAAGAAATGCAAGAGAAGGAGTATCCGTTCTTGGATTCTGATGTTTCTGCTATGTTTGATGAACTCCTCAAGTTGAAGTTCATTGAACTTCCAGAAATGAAGCGACCCAATGAAGCTGCCATGACTGATGATCCATATTACTGTAAGTATCATCGATTGATTGGTCACCCCATCGAAAAGTGCTTCATCTTCAAAGAGAAAGTCATGGATTTGGCTCGCCAAGGAGATATCCTCTTGGAAGAAGAAGTCTCCAACAAGTAGCAAATACAAGTGGATGCTCCTATACGCACGAGCCTAAACTGCAAGTTACTCCTAGGCCGCAAGAGTATAAACTGTGCACGGCCAAGTAAAAATAAATAAAAGTCCGCTAGGTTAAAAATCTCGAAAGAGACAGCCTAGGAAAAAGTTAGGACCAAAAAAAAAAAACTCATTTATTTGAACTACGTCATGACTTGATCCTATTCATCGAGGTACGTAGGCAGCTAAGAATAATTTTATTCTAAGTTCAGTCGCATGAGTTTTAAAAAAAAAAATCCAAGTGTTGAAGTTGATTTGGTACTTTTACGTTGATACTTTCAATTGTAGATAAATTCAAGCCAAAAGTAAAAAGAGAAGACAATTTGCATCAAAGTGGAAAAGATATTTATTTCTTCAATGTTGAAGGAATTTACATCAACGATCGAAAGAAATGAAATAAATCAACAAGCCATCATCTTGTACGAGGAGCCTAAGTCCTAAAAATAGTTTGAAGCTAAGATTGTTGTTGACTTGTCTTAAAGCCTATTCCAAGTATGCATAATATTTGGTGAAGAACGAGTTACACATCCCGCTCTACTTGCATCAAATCTTCTGGAGAAATAGATGTCAATGTTCATTAAAATAGCTGGAGGCCTCATTTGCCTATTCAAGCCATCCATCTCGATGGACTCTTTAGATGCTCTTGCACGAAAGTTGTAGCTTGAAAATCTGGGCCAGCACTCTATGCACTTCTTCATAAAATGCCATAAGAAGCTGCTTCATCTACTTCTTCGCCAAAGTAGAGACTCGCCATGTGGGTCTTCACCAAAGCGTTTAAATTGCAAGAAGGGGCACTCCACGAGCTTCGTCGCCGATGATGGATGAGTGATGCAACAAGTTTCTCCAATTGTCGGACAGACCTGCAAAAACAAGTGAAAAAAAGGCTCATGAAACCTGCAGCCAAAAGTTGAAATGCACCAGATGGTAGAGCAGACTTTCAAGATTTTTCTGTATCAATACATAATGAATTGAGAGTTCATATTTGGCATGAGAATAGTTCTCTGATTCTAGTTTCCAGAGGATCAAGCAGCTCCCGATTTGGATGCTTCTATCTCAAGATATTAAGGTTTTGGCAACATCGCTCCATGCTGTTAAGTCAGCACGGGAGAAGCATCCTCAACTTCAAAAATTTATATTTGCCGATCCAGGGGGACTTTGTTTCTGAAATTTTGATATGTTGTAAAATCTCGAGTTTCAATTCTTCAGAGTCAAGCGGCACTTGATTTAGATACTCCAATCTCAAGATATGATTTCTTTTATCATAAGTGTGCAAAGCTGGAAAGCAAGAAAGACAGACTGATAGATCATCTTCAAAATTTAGTTCCAGCTGATATGAATGTCATTTTGATCTGATTTTTGAATATGTTATACATCTAGAAGTTTTCTTTCCAAAGTAAAAAGCGGCTTGTAATTCAGACGATCCTACAAGAAGATATGACTTTTTCCATCAAGACGCTCAAGGCTGTGAAAATCTGTGCGCCAAAATTCAAAACTGATTTCAAATATTAAACTGTACCAATCGGGATGGAATCAATTTCTGATTTTCTGATATGTTATAGATCTGGAAGTCCTCTTTCCAACGTAGAAAACGGCATGTGATTTGGAGACTCCTAGAGTGAAATATGATTTTTTTGGCAAGATCGCTCCAAGCTGTCAAGTCAGTGTAGCAGACCGTTTCCTCAAATTCAAGAATTAATTCCCGCTGATCCAGAAGGTGTTTTTCTCTAAAATTTTGGTATGTTGCACCTTCTCGAAGTCTAGTTTCTACAGAATCAAAAAGCTTGTAGTTTGGATAATCTGACAGCAAGATATAGATCCTTTTCCTGAAGCATGCAAAGCTGTGACATCAACCTGCCAGACATGAAGATCAACTGCAAAAAACAAAAAAAATTATTGCGGCTAATCCTCAAGGAACTTAGCTCTGAGTTTCAAATATGTTGTAGCCCTTTGTTTTCTTGTTATATAGAATCAAGCGCTCTGCAATCTCGTGGCTCCTGCATCAAGAAACAAATATTCTCGCAAAGCTGCGCATAGGGAAAAATCAACAAGGCTCGAAGATGCTTCATGAAGTTCTTGCCAAATTGCACGCTGAGGTGTTCCTACAGAAGTTTGAAGGACGGACGCACCTTAAGCCTCTTTACCAAGTCTCAAGATGAGGTTGTTCCACGTTAAACTCGAATGTTTAGACACGCCATGCACCTCTCCGTCAGATCTTGAAAGATGGAAGACTGCATGGCTTCTTTGGCCAGCCGCAGTAGATATGTACCTGTCTCACCAAGGATGGAAAAGAGTTGCTCCAAGAGTTCCTCACCAAGCCACAAAGGATGCTGTACTCCTTTTCCTAGGCCACAAAGGATGTTGTACTCCTTTTCCTAGCTGCGTGAACAAAGCTAGGACGAAGAACTCGCTGGGATGAAGGATGCCACCATGTATTCTTTGTCAAGGTGCAGGAGGAGGAAGCCTTCAAGTGGTTTCTCGCCAAAGCTACTAAACAGCAAGAGCGCCACACCACCTAGAGTCTCACCAAAATTGCAAAGTTTCACGGAAATATGACACTCCAAGTAGTTTGCCACCATGGCTGTAATACTGCAAACCAGTAAAAAAGAAGGGAAAGCTCCAAGTGGTCTCGGGCATCTGCACGAAGCTTTTGTTCTATAAGCTTGATGGACACCGTCCGAAGTGTTTTGATTTAGCACGATGGCTGGGTGCTAGCAGCATAAGCCTTCACCTCGACATGATGAGATTGGCAGCAGTATCAGCGTCATTTGGCAGTATAGCGATGCACTAGGATTTGCAGCTTTAAATGTCGACGACCTTTATTAGCAGCACTTTGGAGTAGTAATCATAGATGTGGGCACGTCAAAGAAGCAAGGCAACAACACGCTCTGGGTTGTTCCTCGTCAAATCAAGTGGACATGTCTTACATCATCTTGGTCTGATATCAAGATCAATTGCCCTCTCTCAAAGACCTGCAATAAAAAGAAAAAAAAGGGTTATGATTGAGCCCACAGTGCTAGCGCCAGGTTGCTTCAAGTCGGCATGATGGACATAATGCTTCAACTCGTCATGGTTGATAGGTACTACAAAGTCTTGATTCTGCATCATTGAAGGTGCCAACCTCATGAAGCTTTAAAATTTTGTCCAAGCTTGATGTTGCAGCAGTCCATTGTTGCTCAAAGTTTACAGAGTCCAATGGCAGCCTGTAAACAAAAGAAAAAAGGAAGAAGAAGAGCAAAGTAACTCCAGAAAAAGCGCTGGCATTAAAATTCAATCCTTCGCCCCTAGAATTCTGCGTCTCACACAAGGTGCAGCCAATCTTCCTGAAGTACACTCCGCGCCGAGGATCGATGTCATTGATGCTATTTTAGGTGTTATTTCCCGAAGATGCACAATTTCGAAGCGTTGTAGACTCCTGTATGTCACCGCCGTCGTTGATGCTTTATCTAACCCCAATAGCCTTTAATGTCCAATAGCAAAAAAGAATGAATGCTTGAACTAGGAATTAAACAAGTGCAATTGTGGAACCTGGCTATGTGAAGAAGCAAAAAGAAACAAGATACTAAAGTATCATTAGAGGAGTTTATTGCAACTATAAAGCTGGATATTAAGTTGATAACAGAAGGTGGGTTTGAGCACTTCTTATAGGCGTTGCATGAAGCAGAAGATAAGTTCCAACTGAAATCAAAGATAATTCATGACTATGAGGAGTTATCATGATAGGATTCTTTGTTATCTACCGTATTCAAACTAAGAAATATGGATAAGAGCAGATCCTGTTTCAAAAAGGAATTCTTTGTTTAAAAAAAATGGATAATGTCATGGCCATTCTAATCTTTCTGATAACAAGAATGTTCCTATTACGGGGAAGTGTTGGAATGAATATGAATTACTTCATTTAATGGGATTTCTCTCAAGATAAATTATAAGTGCACATCCACGTAAAAGTTGCTCGTATTGGATATTTCTACCGTCGTCATTGAATTTAAGAAAGAATGTTGTCTTATGACATTTTGAGTTAAATTGGTACTGTCAAAGATGCAAAGGAATATTTCTACTTTGGAAAGTTGCCTTATGACATTTAATGTACCTTCATACTCCGAGTTTTAGGACGACGAAAAGAAAGTATTTCTTTTCAAAATAAAGTTATCTTTTATGGGTACTTCAAGTCTCATCAATGAAGCTTGACAAATCTATACCTCGACGAATCTTGAAGTAGGGGGCATTTGTAAGCATTTAAAATTTGGTGATTTAGGTTCATAATAAATTTGGATTAAAAATCTTCAAATTCAAGAAAATATAATACCACAAGGAAAATGACGTGGCACCAAGTTACATGAAATAAAAAGTACACCAAGTGTACAAATGATAGGCTTTGGCAAATCAGATGAAAGCTTATCACAAAATAAATGAGATTGGTTTGAAATTCAAAACCATCCAATCAAATCAAAGCAAATACATTTAACCTTATCACTATTTCTCTATAAATAGAGAGCTCCCATAAGCAAAAAGGAGAGAACTTGAAGAAAGAAAGAAGAGGGAAGATCAAGGAGGAGATCATCAAAAAAGACATTGAAGGAGGAGAAGCATATCAAGCACACTGAAGGGCAATCAAATAAGCTCCGAAGGAAAGCTATCAAAATCTTCTTCTACGTCTGTGATCTACGTCCCTGTTCAAGTTCAATAGTAGAGGCTACAATCTACGTCCTTGTTCAAGTTCAACAACGGAGGCCGTGATCTACGTCTTTGTTCAAGTTCAACAATGGAGGCAACGATCTACGTCCTTGTTCAAATTCAACAACGGAGGCCATGATCTACGTCCCTGTTCAAATCCAAAATCAAAGTTCAAATCAAGATTCAGCGTTCACGAGTTCAAATCATCTGTTCGTGGCAGTTGAATCTCAAATCTTGTTCGTGACGGACGTCAAAGTGTTCGTGACGGACGTCAAAGTGTTCGTGACGCACAACAAATCCAAGATCAAGCTTCTTGAAATCAAATCCAAAGTTCATCAAGTTCAAGATCAAGCTTTCGAGCCTTTGAACCAAAGTTCGTGAGGAGAAGAATCAGAGGACGTCATTTATAAAATTAATGACATTTTAGAGATTGTAACCCACATCTTCTGTTGATATCTAATACAATACTTTGTTGCACTATTTCTTGTCTTGATATTCTTGACTTCGAAATTTGTTGTTACACAGGGTTAATTCATTGTGAAGTTAGTTAATCTTTTCCCCCCTCGGTTAAGGCATCAAATTATTTTTAAACCATCTCAACTCATTTGGAATGTACAACTTCTGTGCAATGTTTGAGAATGTTATAAGCTTAAGATAATTAAGTAGTTTCAAGGCCTGATATGAGAATCACTCATATAAATAATTACACTCAGTTTCATCATAAAAACAAAACAAACTTTAAACTAACTTAACTCATCAATGCAAAATCACAAGATCCTACGCCTACGTAGAAGAAAAGCGTGGCACATTTTCAAAACTCACACACTATTTTTCCTTTCGTAAGTGAAACTATTGAGATAAATGTAGACTTAGCTTGTCATGTTTGGATTAATTTCAGGTATAAGGTGGTAACAAGAATTATGCAGTTCCCTTAGAACACAATTGATTGATGAATTTAGCTTTTCGATCTCCAGATAGTGTGACGGGTAAGAGTTTATTTGGATGTAAACCTTTTTGAGTCTTCTATTTCTAACATTGAGTTTTGATTGCAGGAATTAATATTGAACATTCTCGTTACGTTGTGTGATCTCCAGGTAAATAGAGGGAAAAAAAGATTGCATGCATTGATACAATTTATTAGTATGTCTAAAGAACTTAAGAGCCCGTTTGGGTAAGCTTAAAAGTGGCTTAATTTGGTAACTCAAAAAGTCATGAATTTATAAACACTTATGTCTTTAAAATAATCTAAAAGTACGAAGTTAGAAAATCCTAACTTTTCAAAAATGGCTTATAAGCAACTTATGACTTATAAGCTACTTATAATCAGCTCACCCAAATGGGCACTGAGATTCTAATAATGTTCTTCGGTAATCTTACACAATCAGATATGTTACTGTCGAGATAGAATGACTAATCTTCTCGTTTACTACTAATTAATTATAGGGAGATTTACACAAATATACAACCCTAACACCATATTTACAAAAAATAGCAATACTTTATCACTCTACAAAATATAACAATAGTTTTTTTACATTCCATATACAAATTTCAACAAATACCTACAATTTAGGGTTTTATCTCCTTCTTCCTTACCTTCTCCCACCCATCACTGCATGGAGGCTGCTGCCACCACTCACCAGCGCTGTCCAGCCACCGCCGACTACCAGACAGCGGCCGCCAGCCGCCGCTGCCACCACCGGAATATTTTTTTTTTTTTTTGGATCTACAAGATGTAACATACAAATATACAAATATATACATTGCAAAATTTTAAAAGTTTACTGTTTTGAAATTATACATAACCAAATATACAAAAACATACAAAAAATATACACAACACATACAAAAAAAATACAAAAACCATAAATACAAATAACTATCCATTCTACAAAAGCATACAACAACATACACATATGTACAAAACACATACGCATACAAAAAGGTAGATATAGACATTCATATACAAAAATATACAAAGATATATATATATATATATATATATATATATATATATATATATATATAAATACAAAATATACTAATACATACACATTTATACACATACAAAAAGGGGAAAAAGAAGCAGATCCGAGATGAATATAGGTGTTTTATACAAAAAAAAATACAAATATATACATTCTATACACATACAAAACGGAAAAAAAAAAGGAACCAAATCGGAAAAAACCACCGGAAACACAAAGATTGGAGCAGCATGCCACTGCAGTGCAGCAGCGCCGCCACGAGGAGCAGCGTCGCTACATTGCGGTGGTAGCAGCAACGATAAGGCAGATCTGCGATGCGACAACAAGGAGAAGAAGAGAAAGAGTTGGTCGCTGGTGAAGGAGGGGTGACGGCGGTGGCGGCGAGTGGGGTGGGTGGATGAGTGCAGGAGAGAAGGAGAGAGGAAGAAATTAGGGTTTATGTTTGGGGGAAATGGGAAAGTATTGTTATTTTATTGTTATGTATTGTAAATGTTTAAAACTATCGGTATTTTTTTTAAATTAGCTATTAGGGTAGTTACTTTGCGTAAATTTTCCTTAATTATATGAGTTAGTTTTTAATGATGACTAAGCGTTATAACATTATTATAATCTATGCACCTCCTAAGGACACTAGAAGGGGGGGTTGAATAGTGTCTACCGATTTTCGTTTTAAGAACGTAGTTCTCCTGAGCCACGAACCCAGTTCTTGCCTTTACAGTTTTGCCGGTTGAACACAACAACACACGCCAGACACAAACACAAGGAACACGAGGATTTTACGTGGAAAACTCCTTGCTCAAGGGAGAAAAACCACGACCCACACTCTGGGATTTTAGAACTCAATCCACTAACACAACGAGCAAGTTTCTGATTACAAGACTCTGCAACCAAGGGGCTACACTCTAGACCCTAATCACTAACCAAAGTTAAACTCTAGCTTTACAAGCAATTTCTCACAAGTTCACCTAATACATATGCTTCTACAATAAGCCAATAGGTAAAAACAATGAACGCTCAAACTAAGACAACTTACAACTCAATGAACCTAGACAGAATATCTAGACTCAATCAACTCTAGCACACCAGTTGTCTTCTTCAGTTAACTCACGTAGAAAGATGCTGAATCGCCTTTATATGCTCTCAACTCTCTATTTGTGAATCACTAATTTACGGCTGCATCAACTACTTGTATTTATACGGGCCTTGCAACCCTAGTTGAGTCCTACAAGGAATCCTTGTAATTATGGTAAGACAGGATTCCTAGTAACTCTTTTCCTTGTTGAAGTCCAACTCCTATTCACACTTCAAAGACACAGCCTGGGCACCGCCTCTTTTAGTCTGACTAGGATGCATATTCATTCACGCGCCACTATTCCTAGTTCCGCAGGGATTTGCAACCCGCAACTCTTTTCGATCAGTCGTGCCCTTCTATCCAAGGACTAGGTTCTTCTCCAAGACCATTGAGTCCTTCTCGTTTGTCATTCTTCAAAACCAATGCTCAACAAATTCCCCCTTTTTGATGATGACAAACAATGTTGCCAAAGAACCTGAATAGACAAAATTTCCCAAAAACACAAAAACAAAAGGTAACAAGTTCAAGAAAAGTAAAATAGATTAATTAGGTCACAAACACCCTAACACTTCCTTCTTCCCCCTTTTGGCATTATCGAAAAGATTCAAATACCTGCATGAACCTGTTAGTACTATCCAGTTTAGAGCACAAGGCAATAAGTAAGCAAATTAAACACACAGAGGCAAGAGTAAGGGCCCAACAAGAACCAAATACTGTAAAGCAAACAGACATAAACATGAGAAAATTTAAAACCATTATCCAGGGTGTGACAGCAGCACCACCCTATCCATTAGTACAGAACTGAAAAATAAATTGTTTGTAATAACCATCACATGTGCAACGGAGAATGGAAGGAAGTAACAGCATTTAAGAGAAGGGATAGGAGGATGGGACAGGAGGACTCAGGGCTGAAGGTTGAAGTGTTTGACAAGTGCCTCAAGGTGTTTTGTATTTTTGGCCCTTTCCATCACCAGCTCGGCCTCATACTTGTGGCAGTCTATCTTCAAACGATCAATTTCTTGATCCTTCAACTTTAGCTGTCTGTGAAGCTCTGCATTTTCGTATTCACTTCAAGAACATGAGTCTCCAGCTCCTTCACAGCATCAATGGCCTCCTCAGGTCCATAATCCTCACTCTCCTCAGCTAGCTCTTGCTTGACCTGCATAGGTTTCTTGGAAGCTCTCCTCTCCTTGACGAAGTCACAGTTTTTAAGCACATTGTACCCAAACATCTGATGAATGGTTGGCTTCTTCCCAGCATCCAGTGGAACCCCAAAATGCTCTTGAACTTGCTAGAGGATATAGGAATGTACTAAAGAATGTGGCTTCTGATCAGTATCTGCAATCCTCTTAATATGCCTGATAATTAGCCCCGGTAAGTTGATTCTTACCCCTCTATCCAGCAAGTCCATATATGTTAGGTCTAAAGCACTAGCTTCACTATTTCTTTCTCCTCTAGGCAGAAGGAACCTGTGCACAAACTCAAACAACAACTGGTGTGCAGGCTCCATCTCCTTTTTATCTACCTTCCTTTCCTTCCTCAGCTTGGGTTTTCCTGAGAATTTCTTGACCACACTCAGAGGGGTTACTGCATCTGTCCTCTTAGGCAACTTTAGCTTTATATACCTGCAATAACCTTCAGCAGGTATGTCAAGGATCACCCCAAGCTCATTTCTCCCAAATTCTATCTCAACTCCCTTTACAGTAGTGAACACTCTCCTGGCATTGACTCTGCAGTTTGTGTAAAACTCCCTGACCTCATCAACAAATAACATCCTCTCTTTGTTTGCAAACAAACCAAGCCATCCTTGGTCACCAATCATTCTCAGCAGTGGTTTCATGTGATGTTCCTTCTCATCATGCAAAATACTACCAGGCAGCACCTGATGCTTTGCAAAGAAGGCCATTCTATCAACTTCTTCTTCAGAACCTCTCCTTCTCTTCATGTTCTCTGCTTCACTATCAGTCTCAGAGTCACTTGGCTCCACAAAACTACCAGCCTCGTCACTCTCTTCCTCTACTTTCCCAGCTTTCTTCTCTTCTTCCTTTTTCTTGGCTTCTCTGTCTCTCACATTGGTTATTGTTCTTTCCAGCTTCCCAACAGTCTCCAGCTGTTTCTTCAAGGCAGACCTAGTGCCAACTCTCCTGGCCACTGGCTCAGTAACAGTCCTGTCACCACTTTCCTTACTTAATTCGTCCACCAACTTGTTTTTAGACACAGGTATTCCCCCTTTCACCAATCTCCTCCTTTTATCAGGCTCTACTCTGTTTTCCCTCAAAAACACTACCTCTTCTTCTTCTTCCTTACACACCAGCCTCTCATCCTCCTCACCAAACTTCCTTTTCAACCTTTTCTTCTTTGTTTCTTCTGTTTTCTTCGTAACCTCTTCACTCTCAATTTTTTCTTTCTCAACCTCCTCATCATTTTCTTCTTCTGAATCTGTCCAATTGAGTCCTGCATCATCAGCCTCAGTAGGATCTGGGCAAGAAGCAGGTTCTTGACTCAAATCCTATGAAGCCTCAGCAAGACTAGGTCCTCCAACTACTGGACCTTTAAGGACAGATACCCCTTCACTCTCCTCAGCACCCACAGCACTAGCACTTGGTTCATCAGCACGTTCCTTAAGGGACTCAACAAGATCATCCTCCCTTAGTTGTTCTATCACTCTTCCTGCTACATCCACCTCTAAATCAGTCTTTTCTACTACAGGCACATGCACATTTACCCTAGGTTCTTCCTGAGCAACCTTTTGCTTTGCTTCAACTATGTTCCCCCTGCCAGTTTTGTCACCAGTCTCTACTACTCCTACAATTTCATCTAGTCCTGTTACTAGGGTTTCAGTATCCACAGTGCCAGGGCTTTTTATTCTTTCTAAACCAACAGGAGTAGATGGGATAGGATCAGGGGTTACCTCAGTAGATGGCTCAGATGAAACTTGTGCAGTAGGCGTAGTAGACACAGATCTTGACAGTATTTTCTTGACCAATTTCTTTTCTCCCTTTTTGAGAAATTTTGTCCTGGCCTTAGCAATTCTTTCTGCGAGGGTGGATGGAGGTGGTTTTGCAGATGATTTCCTGAGGGTCTTTGTGGATGATGTTGATGAAGATTGTGCTTGAGACATGGTGAGATTTGTTAGGGTTTTTGACTGAGATTGCGAGGTTTTATTTTTACCAATCTTGTGTTTTTGAGAGAGAAAGTAGGATGAAAAGAAGAAAGGTTGTTGAGCATATGAGTTCTGTGTAGATCGACGAAGGGGAGAGGGTTTTGGTGATTAGACAGTTTCTAGGGAAGCCAAAGAAATAATGACTTATAAGTAGAAAGCAGCTTTTTGAAATTTTTGAGAACCGGGAAGGGTTATGGATTTGACGGTTATGGACTTATTCAATTAAGCCTTTTCAAGTAGTGGGTTCCATATAAGTCAAATAGAATTCTATCCCAAAAAGGAATGTGTTCCTATAATTTAGGACAGTTACAAGAACATGGGGGGTCGCCCTTGACACACGTATAATTAACAATTTGATCGCACTGGCCCGATGACACGTAGCATGCTCAGATCTAGTGGAATCGACAAAGACAAATACTTCATCTCCCTGGAGACGCCTGAGATAATTTCAGTTATGACTTCTATCATGCAAGGTAGTGCAACTGTACTTGGACATGATTCCTCATGCTTCAGTTGGTTCTTTCTCAGTACATAGTAGGTTCTTCATGCGATCACATTATCCTCACCTGGTGCTTGTGGCTGAACAAGTATACTTAGTAAAGTACAAGATTAGACTGAACAGTAATAACAAATTTTACACACAGATTATTGAACACTTAACTAACCAATCATTTAGGGACCACCTGCTGGGTCATCCGTGTATTTTGGTCATCCCTAATTCTAACCTGTTCCTCTCAAACTGTACCTTGCTCAATGCTTTGGTAAATATGTCAGCAATTTGATCTTCAGTCCTGCAAGAATTCATAGTAATCAGACCATTTTCCACATTATCTCTAAGGAAATGGTGTCTAATATCAATATGCTTTGTACTTTTGTGTTGGACTGGGTTTTTGGCAATATTCACTGCACTTGTGTTATCACAGAAGATTGACACTGCTCCACATTTGATACCAAATTCCTCCAGCTGTTGTTTGATCCATAGCAGTTGTGAGCAACATGATGCAGCTGCTACATACTCAGCTTCCACAGTAGACAGGGCAACTGAGTTTTGCTTCTTTGTAGCCCAAGAGACCAAACAAGGACCAAGAAAGTGTGCCATTCCTGAAGTGCTTTTCCTATCCACCAAATGACCTGCATAATCTGCATCAGCAAAACCAATTAGTTCAAAAGTACCTCCCCTTGGGTACCAAAGACAAAGGTCCTGAGTTCCTTTCAAGTATCTCAGGATACTCTTCACAGCTGTCAGGTGTGACTCCTTGGGCTTAGACTGAAATCTAGCACACAGTCCCACACTGTATACTATATCAGGTCGACTGGCTGTGAGATAGAGGAGTGAACCTATGATTCCTCTATATTTTGTCTCATTTGTTGAAGGACCTAGTTCATCCATATCCACCTTGGTTCCGGGAGCAATGGGCGTAGTCATTTCTTTTGCTCCCTCCATGTCAAATTTCTTCAGAAGTTCCTTGACATATTTTTGCTGATGAATCATAGTCCCTTCAGGCATTTGCTTTATCTGCAGTCCGAGGAAGAAATTTAGTTCACCCATCATGCTCATTTCAAATTCACTTCCCATCAGATCAGCAAACCCTTTGCATAGCTCCTCATCAGTGGCTCCAAAGATGATATCATCGACATACACTTGAACCACCAATAGATCCTTTCCTTTCTTCTTGAGGAATAACGTGTTGTTAATCTTACCTCTTGAGAAACCATTCTTCAGCAGGAATCCTGAGAGTCTTTCATACCAGGCTCTAGGAGCTTGCTTCAATCCATAGAGAACCTTATCCAGTTTCTAAACATGATCAGGAAATTCATTATTCACAAAGCCTGGTGGCTGTGTTACATATACCTCTTCATTCAAGTAACCATTCAGGAAGGCTCTCTTCACATCCATCTGATATAGTGTGAACTTCATGTATGTAGCAAAGGCAATCAACATTCTAATGGCTTCCATCCTTGCAACTGGTGCAAAGGTTTCATCATAGTCTATTCCTTCTTCCTGACTGTATCCTTGAACTACTAACCTTGCCTTGTTCCTTGTCACTATACCATGCTCATCTAGTTTGTTCCTGAACACCCATTTTGTTCCAATTATTGATCTGTCCTTCGGCTTAGGAACTAGGTGCCACACTTTGCTTCTTTCGAATTGATGAAGTTCCTCCTGCATGGCTAGAATCCAATCTAGATCTTCTAGAGCTTCTTTTACATTCTTTGGTTCCAGAGATGAGAGGAATGCAAAGAATGCACAGAAGTTCTTCAAGGCTGACCTGGTTATGATTCCTGTGTCCAGTTTGGATATAGCATTCTCCAAGAGGTGAGAGCTTTGATGTTTCCATGGCCTGAGTTGAATATGATGGGAAGAACCTGCAGCATTATCGTGAGGGGGTTCGTCCTGACTTGCTG
Organism: Petunia x hybrida; assembly: GCA_037355625.1. Classification (NCBI taxonomy): domain Eukaryota; kingdom Viridiplantae; phylum Streptophyta; class Magnoliopsida; order Solanales; family Solanaceae; genus Petunia; species Petunia x hybrida. The sequence continues at coordinate 979,294 of JBBBVM010000421.1, read as the reverse complement.
GATCATCAGCTTCGTCTGATGTTCCCCCTGTCATGTTGACTCCTTGTTCTAGTGTGCTCAGATTCTCACCCGATGTCTCTTTGTCTTCTGTGTCTTCCAGTTCATCTACACCATCTTCCCGACTTAGGCCAATCACTTGAGCATCTGCCTCAGTTTCCCCCAATGCCTTATCAGATTCATCAAATACAACATGCATATTTTCCTCCACTGTTTGTGTTCTTTTGTTAAACACTTTGTATGCTTTGCTTTGAGTGGAATAACCAAGGAATATTGCTTCATCACTCCTAGCATCGAACTTCCCCAATGGTTCCTTTCCATTGTTGTGAACAAAACATTTACAACCAAAGGGTTTCAGGTGAGCAATATTTGGTTTTCTTCCTCTGAGTAGCTCATATGGAGTCTTGTCAAGAATTGCTCTGATGGAACATCTGTTCAGCAAATAGCATGCAGTATTTATTACTTCAGCCCAAAAGTTTCTTGCAAGCCCACTTGACAGCAGCATAGTCCTTGCCATATCCTCCAGGGACCTGTTCTTCCTTTCAACCACACCATTTTGTTGGGGAGTTCTTGGTGCAGAGAAGTTATGATTAATGCTGTTCTTTGCATAATACTCAGAAAATTTTGAGTTTTCAAACTCAGTTCCATGATCAGATCTGATGTTGATGAGTTCTAGACTTAACCTTTTCTGCACTACACCAGCCCAGTCTTTAAAGCTGTCAAAAGCTTCATCTTTAGATGCCAAGAACAAGGTCCATGTGTACCTAGAGTAGTCATCAACAATTACGAACACGAATCTCTTTCCTCCTCTGCTCCTGACTCTTATGGGTCCACACAGATCCATATGCAATAGTTCCAGTGGCTTTGATGTACTTACCACCTTCTTGGACTTAAAGGATGATTTCACATGCTTCCCCCTACACACGCATCACATATTTTTATATTTTCAAATCTCTTGCTTGGCAATCCACGAACCAGCTCCTTAGATACAAGCTTGTTCAGTTGTGAGAGACTTGCATGACGCATTCTTTTGTGCCACAGCTGAGAGTCACTTTCTTGCACATTCAAGCATGTTAAGTTGTTTTCAGGTAATGACTTCAGCGATGCTTTGAATACATTATTCACCCTCTTTCCTTCCATAACAATTTCTCCACTCTATAGATTCTTCACGATACATCCTACAGAGGAGAAACTCACTTCATTACCTCTATCACATAGTTGGGAGATGCTCAGCAGATTATGTCTGCGACCATCAACGCAGTAAACATTTTCAATTGCATGATCCAGAGTTCTCCCAATCTTTCTAATTCCCACGATTTGATCACTTTTTCCTCTTCCGAAGGCCACACTGCCTCCCTGAAATGCTGCGAGTGAGAGAAAATTTCTTCTATCTCCTGTCATGTGCCTTGAACAACCACTATCAAGAATCCAGCTTGGGTTGTTCTCCCTCACTCCAGCCTGCAAAATAGATTAGAGGTTAGCCTTAGGAACCCAGACAAGCTTGGGTCCCTTCTTACGAGAGAATGGATAAATCAAATCCTGTCTAGCCCATTTAGGTAGAACACTTCTTTTATTCTTGGTCTTTGCCTTGCTAACATTCATGCACTTTTGTTTGTAGTGTCCAATTTCACCACAAAAGGTACACAACATGTTGCAAGGCAACCCCACATACTTGCTCTTAGGATTATATGGAGGCAATGGTTTCTTGAATCCTAACCCTTGTTTTCCCTTGTTTTGATTTTCAAGAACCCAGTTCATTGCCTCCGATGATTTATTCCATTTAGTTAATCTGGTAAGCTCGAATTCGGATTTTTCAACCTTTTGGATTAAAATCATGTTCTTTTCAGTTTCCTGATACAGAATCTCATTAGCTCTTTTCAGTTCATTTTCCATAAAGATTTGAACTTCACTTATTACTTGCTTACCATTTATACTCTCTCTTAACTGATTGCATTCCAATTCTAGTTCAGTGATCTTAGAGTTTGACACAAGAGTCTGCCCTTTTAAGATAGCATCGACTTCTTCTAGTTCAATGTTTTGTTCTAGGAGACTCTTGTGCTTGGTTCTGAGATCACCTAGCTCTTCAGTTAATTTATCCTTTTCAATTTTCTCTTTTTCATAACCCTCATCAAAGTGGCAGTGATTAGAATCAAGTTTTCAGAAGAGTATGTATGTAAGGTTTCCTTAAGATCAGATAAACATACCTCTGCTGAATGAGCAGTTTCAGCTCCATCAGTTGCCATAAGGGCAGAGTCCTTCTTTTGGTTGTCATCTGTGTACAACTCCTTCAGCTTTTCCCAGACTTCCTTGGCGGACTTGTAATCAAGTATCCTTGCTAGCACATCATAGGTAAGTCCTCTCCTCAGGTACAATTCAGCCTTGGAATTTTCCTGTAGCCAATCTAGATCTTGAGGATCTAGTTCTTCCACCTTCTTTGGCACCAGAACTCCATTTGCTGCTCTCTTCACAGGGACATGAGGTCCTCTCTTCACGATCAGCCAAAGACTATAATCAGTTGCTTGCAGGAAGTTTTTCATCTGTTTTTTCCAGCTCTTATAGTTAGTCCCGTTGAACACAGGTGGCTTTGACGGATCTCTCCCTCCTCTGAACTCTCGAGGGCTTCTTCATCTGAACTGATGTCTGTCAGGCCCATCAGTGCTAGTGGTGAATCATCTCCGGATTCCTTTTCATGATCAGATTCACTGTCAGTTGGTCCCCATGTGGCATAGAAGGCTGCCTTCTTCTTTCTTCTTTCTGCTCTGAAGTTTGGAGGTCGTCTTGACTTCTTCTTATCTTTGTCATTCTCCTTTGACGTCTCCTTCTCCTTTTCCTTAGATGCTCTGTTTTTCATCCATTCTATTTCCCACATAGGACAATCCATAACGGCGTGATCTTTCTTGAAACACTTAAAGCATCCTGAGTAATCCGGACTGTCGACTATGTTCTTCCTGCCAGAATTCTCCTTGCCACTTCTTTTGAAGCCTTTGAATCTATCCAGGTTAAGCTTCTGTCTTAGAGCACTAACCATTGCTGCTTCAACTGATTGCGAATCAACATATTCATCAGTTTCCTCAGTTGCTTCAAGCGCAAGGGTCTTGTCCTTCTTCAAAGCTGGTTTAGCTTTTGAGTCTTTCATCATCTCATGAGTTTTCAAGCTACCAACCAGTTCTTCAAGTTTGATGGATCTTAGAGGTTTAGACTCAATGATGCCAGTCATTTTGGGTTCCCACGCTTCAGGAAGCACATTTAGAATCTTATCGACCATCTCCACTTCTGGTAATTCCATATCCTGGGATCTCATCTCATTAGTAATGATGGTCAACCTGGTCATCATATCCTGGATTAATTCCTTCTCACCCATAGAGAACAGCTCAAATTGTCTCTTCAACATTCTTCTCTTTGAGTCCTTTACTTCGGTGGTTCCTTCATGCGCAACCTGCAGGGCATCCCAAATTTCCTTGGCCGTCTTGTAAGATGATACTCTGTTAAACTCCTCAGGACCAAGACAACAAATGACCAGACGTTTTGCTTTGTGATTCTTTTCAATCATCTTATAATCCGCCTCATTGAACTCCTCTTTCAGTTTAGGTTCTTGTTTGGAAGTGGCTCCTTCACCAACTATTTTAGTTGGGATCAGGTTTCCTTCAGATACTATCAGCCAGAGTTGATAGTCTTCAGCACATATGTAATTTTCCATCCTGTTCTTCCACCAAGCATAGTACTGCCCATTAAACTGTCGGGGCCTTTGAACTGATTGTCCTTCAGTAATAGTAGGTGGTGCACTCATGATTCTGATCCTTTTCAAGGTGTTAGCCTTACACGAGAAGACCTGCTCTGATACCACTTATTATAATCTATGCACCTCCTAAGAACACTAGAAGTGGGGGGGGTTAAATAGTGTCTACCGATTTTCGTTTTAAGAACGTAGTTCTCCTGAGCCACGAACCCAGTTCTTGCCTCTACAGTTTTGCCGGTTGAACACAACAACACACGCCAGTCACAAACACAAGGAACACGAGGATTTTATGTGGAAATCTTCTTGCTCGAAGGAGAAAAACCACGACCCACACTCTGGGATTTTAGAACTCAATCCACTAACACAACGAGCAAGTTTCTGATTACAAGACTCTGCAACCAAGGGGCTACACTCTAAACCCTAATCACTAACCAAAGCTAAATGCTAGCTTTACAAGCAATTTCTCACAAGTTCACCTAATACATATGCTTCTACAATAAGCCAATAGGTAAAAATAATGAACGCTCAAACTAAGACAACTTACAACTCAATGAACCTAGACAGAATATCTAGACTCAATCAACTCCAGCACACCAGTTGTCTTCTTCAGTTAACTCACGTAGAAAGATGTTGAATCGCCTTTATATGCTCTCAACTCTCTATTTGTAAATCACTAATTTACGGCTGCATCAACTACTTGTATTTATACGGGCCTTGCAACCCTAGTTGAGTCCTACAAGGAATCCTTGTAATTATGGTAAGACAGGATTCCTAGTAATTCTTTTCCTTGTTGAAGTCCAACTCCTATTCACACTTCAAAGACACAGCCTGGACACCGCCTCTTTTAGTCTGACTAGGATGCATATTTATTCACGCGCCATTATTCCTAGTTCCGCAGGGATTTGCAACCCGCAACTCTTTTCGATCAGTCGTGCCCTTCTATCCAAGGACTAGATCTCCAAGACCACTGAGTCCTTCTCGTTTGTCATTCTTCAAAACCAATGCTCAACAAACATGGTAAATAACCTCACATGCAGCTTGCCAATCCCTTAAAATTGAGCCATTTTAAATTTAAAAAAATGGGTTTCTTACTGTTTATTGACTTTTCTTTCTATGAATCAGGTTTGCTCATTTTCTTAAACTTTGGGCTGAAAGTAGAATAGTTATGAAGTTAGTCAAACTGTTATGATACATGGGAAATTAAACAACCAAAATCAGACAATGGAGAGCGGACCATTATTAGGTCATAGATTGATCGATCGATGACGGGACAAACAATAAAACATTATGATAGCTTTTGCGCTATGTCAGTACTTGCGATTATCTAACTTAAGCAATTTTTGCTTTCTCTTATAAGAAGTTCCGTTGATCCCGATTAGCGCATAAGATCTTCGTGTTGTGATAGCTGAGTTTCGGATTGGAAAAACTATTTTAGGAGCGTGTTGAATCCTCCCATTGCAAGTTCTCCCTTTGACTAAACAACCACTTCGGGCTAACCCTTTTACATGGTTAGCACTTACTCAAAATAGAGTTTTGTACTCTCTCAAGTTCATGCACACGCTGTTCTCCCCTGCCGGTCCTACAAATTGAGCTTCCGAAAGTGCTGCTTTCTGGAGCAGCTTAATGAGATAAGACCCGGAAAGCACTAAAAAAATGATAAAGCAAGAACAAAGGAAAGGATCAAAACTTCACAGGCGGCAAAATGGTCACTCAGCTTTGGAAAATTAACTACCAAAGTCACTTTGCTTTGGTTTGTCCCAAAAAGGTCACTCAACTTAGGGAAAATATCTCCAAAAGTAATTCTTGCTGGTTTTTGCACTGTCACCCACCGGAAATCTGACGTGGCTTTATAAAATATTTTTATATAACCGTAGGTCCCACTTTCTTTGCCATGTAGGACTTTTTTAATAGTTACTTACTAGTTTTCTGACAAGTGCAATGCACGTGTATTCCTAATAACTAGTACAAAAATTATAAATATATAGTAATAAGCGTGTATAATTGCTAGTAAATTAAAGGAAAAAAATATAAATTAGAAGTACTGATATATCGAATCTTTTACAATTGATATTTTTTATTTTTACAATACATAATCATACTAATTAAACATTACTATTGTACGAAGGTCAGTAATTAATATTTGAACAATTTTAATCATGCAAACTTTGTAATATCAAGTATTTAGCTTGATATTAATACCTTTTCTTGATTTTTATTTTTTTGTGCTAATGGCAAATTGTTATTATGCACTAGTAATTAAGAGTACGACAAAAAATTATTTGGCCTTCGAACTTGATATATCATAAATTTTGCATGATTATAATCGTTCAAATATTAATTATTAGTCTTCGTACAATAGTAATGTTTAGTATGATTATGTATTATAATAACAAAAAAATATCGAACGGAAAGGATTTGATATGTCAGTACTTTGAATTTATATTTTTTTCTTTAATTTACTAGCAACGATACACGCTTATTACACATATTTATAATTTTTGTATTAGTTATTAGGAATACACGTGCATTGCACTTGTCAGAAAACTAGTAAGTAACTATTAAAAAAGTCCTACATGGCAAAGAAAGTGGGACCTACGATTATATGAAAAATATTTTAAAAAGCCACGTCAGATTTCCGGTGGGTGACAGTGCAAAAACTGACAAGAATTACTTTTGAAGATATTTTTCCTAAGTTGAGTGACTTTTTTGGGACCAACTAAAGCAAAGTGACTTTGATGGTTAATTTCTCAAAGTTGAGTGACCTTTTTGGGACCAACCAAAGCAAAGTGACTTTGGTGGTTAATTTCTCAAAGTTGAGTGACCATTTGAGATTTTAACTCCAAAAGAAGGGAGAGGATGCTAAAACTGTATTGAAGCTGCAATAGCAAGAAAACGACAAGAGCATGTCTTTCCAAATAAAGCAGACCTCAGCAGGAGCTACACATTATATAATGCCTCAGCTTTGGGATATTTGTGAACATCATCAGTTAAGTTGTTTTACTTATTTCATCGGTAGATTTCACTTTGATTCTAGTGTTTAAAATGGCCATTTATTAGATCATGCAGTTGTGTTATTTAATCTCATGCTCTGAGCTTAATTCAGCTGCAATGACATTGAAATTTGAATGAATCAATCGCACGAGCACTTTCTTGACCAAATGTTGGTGGGGGTAGAATCTAACTGGTCATAGCTCATAATCTCTATCTTGTTTGAACACATTTTTGTTTTCTTCTTGACACTTTAAAACAAATTCTTTTTTTGCAGTTTTGGTTTAAGAGAGTTACTATTAATTAATATTTCTTAATTGGGCAATGACCAAGCAACTTGATTTTCAAGTGGACAAAATATCCTCACTTTGAAGTGCAAAGCAATCCAACAATCGTTTCGCTGGCGTGAACATACGAGGGAAACAACTAGAATCGACTTATGTATATGTATATTAAATGCTCAGAGATTTTAATCAAACATAAAATTGGTGTGCGCATAAATCTTGAAGTGCAAAGACACCTTGAAATCGGCTTTGTCTTACCGCAATCTTCTTTTGTGTGACCTTAGTACCTGTACTTAGAGCCTATTTGCCCGAATTTCTAGGAAGTAAAAAGAGCTTTTTTTTTTCTTCAAAAAATGCTTATTTTGGAAAAGTGAAGTGTTTGGCCAAGCTTCTAGGAAAAAATAAGTGCTTTTAAGTGGCAACAAAAACTGTTATTCTGCTATTGGGAAGAAACCAGAAAGCTTTTCGTTAAAAGCAGAAGCAAAATATTTTTCATTAAAAATATATTCTTACAAAAAATATCTATATAAATTATATATCCCTATTTATTTAAACTAATGATTATTGTTGCTCCCAACGCACACGCAAGTATACGTGGTCGACAAGTAATAAAGTGATAAGTCAAGTATCGTTCCCACGAGGACTATTCAGACTGGACTCCTAACAAACAATTTCTAACTAACTATCCAGGGATCTTTTTCCAATGGTGATGATTTAGTTAACTAAAGAGTAATAATTAAGAGGGTAAAAGTGAATTCAAACAATGGAGCAAAAATTTGTTGTTATCAGTAATAAGGAGACGGTCCAGGGTCAGAGTTACGAACAATCCAGTTGAGTTTTCCAATTGATTCCACTTCTCAAATCCCGGATTACTAACTAACAGATTAAATGTACCCGTAAAAACCTTTCGATTCTTCACGGTCTATGCAGGCTACTCCAATCCCTATATGTCTATGGGTTGAATCACGTGCACGCATTAACGAACTCAGTAATTAGTTAAACTGGGCGAGCAAGTATATGTCTATCCTACTCACAAATTGGTTCCCGATGCTCGGGTTCACAATCTAGCCCTACTCTTTCTTATTGCGTTAATAAATTCCCTCTTTCGAGTTCAATCTAAAAACCATAGATAATGCATAATTATCGGGCCCTGACAATTACGCAAGTGAAATCAAGAAAGAATAAGCAATCCGTTATGGGATTCAATTAATGGAAATCAATCTTCAACAATCAACTTTCATGTAATACTCTAACCCTAGAACGTAAGATTTAGCCACACATATTCATAATCACAAGGCAATGAATGGATGAAATAATGATGTAATAGATTAAATAGATGAAAGATTAGGAATAAACCCTTGTTCAATGAAGTATGGTGCTCTCAAGTTTGCTCCAAAAATCGACCTCCCTTCTAACATGAAATAAAAGAGGTTTTATATTGTTTACAAAGTGCTAGGATAAGTTAAACCAAAACCTAATCTAGTTGGGAGAACTTTTGTCTCGTCAGCCTCAAAGCTTTCTTGAAGCCACGCCTCACGATAGCCTCCAACTTTTCAGGGCTTTCTTGAAGCCTTGCTCCAGTATAGCTTCCAACGCTTTAGGGCTTTCTTGAAGCTTTGATCCAATATAGCTTCCAACGCGTCCATTATCTCTAATTTGCTTGTTCTTGCCTCGAATTCATCCACACCATTCCTAACATCACAATTACGATAGGTGAGCACAAGAAACACATTTATCACATATAACGAGCGCATAAAGTACTAAAATGTGAGAATATATTAAGGTAAAATAGGCAAATATTGCCAAACATACCACCCCACACTTAGACCTTTGCTCGTCCTCGAGCAACCATCAAAGACTAATTTCCCAACTAAATCGTAACACTCAATAGAACAGGTCTACCTATGATTATGGTTGATACCGATCATTGAACAAATGCACACATGACTTCTATGGGTCCAACAAACATGCCACAATTTAACAAACTCAAAAATATGAGAACAACCACCCCAAAATAGCTCAAATGCACAAATTCAACCCATTGCAATCATGCTCCCACAAAATCACACCTATCTACTCAACCAAGAAGCCATCAACTTCACCTATTTCATGAAAACTATGTGCCCTCACCAAAATGAAGCAAGAGAGTGTCCCCCAAATATCACACACAATAATGAATATCTTGAATAGAACGGGGACAATAACATAGAACGAATTCACTCACTCTCATGAGAGTCTCACATGTCACACACAATGTACCATAGGCTTGCCCGTAGTGTAGGACTCCACTAATGTAAGCTCACTCCAATCGGGATTAACTAGGACTTTAAAAAGGTTGTAATGTAGGCTAAGGGGTTGGTAAGATACATATGGGTAATAGTGACTACCTCCCTAAGCACTTTAATACATCACAATTAATTTAAGCACAAATCTCATCAAAGCCATCCAATCAACAACTTTCACACACACCTTCTCAACAAGTAGCAATTTTTTTCTTTTAAGCACACACTAGCAAGGAATGGATATTCTTCTCTCTTTAGTTCTTTTTCCAAAAAAATTTTCTTTTCAACTTTGCTCTTCTTTTTTTCATTTGTTTTCTTTTTCTATTCATTACTTTCCAACCTTGCCAATGCTCATAAACAACTACTACACAATTCATTCAAGTATTTCCCTCATTGGTTCCACTCAAAACCTCCCAATATTCAACCACAACTCCGCAATAATATCACAATATCAACTAAAGTGCTTAAGGAGTAAAGGGCCAAAAGAGAACAATTTAGAACAAATGGGAAGGCTCGGGGTGTGGGTGCCAACAAAAAGGTCAAAGAAATCACAACAATCAAGTCCAAGGTGTATATGTAAGGGTATGCAAATCAAAAGAAGGCCTGTATCATTTCCCGACTAGAGAAAACCTAGGATTTCGCTTTGCACACACACGGGGCAAGTTCTAGACATCAATATGCAAACATGGAGCAAACAAGAATATGCCTCACACACACATTGCACATGATCCACACAAAAAGGCTCCATCAACAACTCTCAATCAAGCATTTAGAATGCAACTTGTGGAAAATTAAGCACTAATGCACAACGGTTCACAACAAGTCAAGCAAGTGGACTCAAGCATCTCAAAGGGGTTGTTCCATTTTTTCTAGGCATGCATCACAATTTAAAACCAAAAGACACCACAAATAGCACATGCAATAAGTTTAAGTCCACCGGTATCAAACAAACCAAAAGTACCTAGCATTCTATCAATTTTTCCTAAACTATTCTACTAACTACTACTACTAAACTACTCCTAAAAATAAAAATTACCCGGTTTAAAGGTCTTCCCGTGGAAAAGAACCGAGGCCATAAGAAAAACTACGGGGTGGATGACATGTACCACTAATAAAAACTAAAAGGAAAATCTTTTTGGAATTTTTCATTGGTTTTCTAACTTTTTTTTTTCAATTTTGTCATATATTAAAGCAAGAAATAAATCAAAATAAAGTCAAGTGACAAAAGAAAATCCTATGGTACATGCATCCCTAACCTCAAAAATAAAGGGTAGTTCCCCACCCCACACTTAAACTAAGCAATGTCCTCAGTGCGAACAAAACTAAACTGCAAGAGTAAAAAGAACTTCCCTGAGGGCCCACTGGCCTAGGTCTCATCATCTGCATCATCAGAGTCCTCCCGCTCAGCATGTGCGGGGGTGTCAACATCAGCAGCTACCAGAGAAGTAGTGGTAGGGGCAACTGCCTGAGCTCTCGAAGAAACGCTAGGCCTATGTGGTGGAGTGCGCGCATCCTCCTCCTCTTCCTCTTCTTCACCATCTTCCTCTTCAGTCCACTCTCCCTCGTCACTCCCACGATCCGCCTCAACCACGTCAGAATCCGTATTCTCATCCTCCCCAGGTGGGAACTCTACGGTCTGCGTCATGCCCAGTAGCCTTTTGGATGACTCCAACAATGGAAGCTGGCGATCAAGGGCTGCAATATCCATGCCCGCATGCTTTGCCAAATATTCTATCATTAAGTATCTGCGGCCCTCCAAGTTATCGTACACATCGCGCCGCTCATCATTGGACATTTTGTAAATATTTGCACTCGGGTTCATCACAGAAGAAATATCTACCTTTCTCTCCAAGGCCGGGACAATCCTAACACCAATGTTATCAACAGGGACACCTTCCTTCATCAAATACTGTGTGAGTACACCAGCAAACGGCGACCTCTTTGACTTGTTTGTGCGTGTCTCCTTCATAGCCTTGAGCATATAATACCCAATGTTGACAGGTTTCCCCGTCATGAAGAAATAGACTATGTACGCCTTCATTTTAGTCACATCAGTGAAGTGTTCAGAAGGAAACATTCGTGCATTGATCACTTTGAGCAAAACTCGGGCTTCCTTTAGAAACCTGCAAAACTGCATAGATTTGTGGCGGCCCGTTTGCTTCTTTCGGCCCCACATGTGGCTCTCATCCCCACCACATAAGGTCTGCCGCAACGCCTTGTAATCCGGCTTGCAAATGAAGCCCCGCAAGTCTTCAAGGTCATGATCCTCCACACCTATGAAGGTGCAAAGAGTCGATGCATCTAGCCTCACAGATTTCCCTCGAACCTTCACTAGTTCCTCCGGTTGTTCCACATCCCAATTTGCATATAATTCCATCACGAGATCAAGATTGGCATCCCCAGGACTCTCAAAAACGGACCCCCATTTCATGGTGTGAATAGCATCTCTTATACCTCTAAATCACCTCATCAATTTAGTTTCATCAATGGCGAGTTCGGGGATGTAGCCGGCCAACTTGAAATTTTTATACCAATCCACGCTCTCCCCCTTCTTCACAAACGGCAATCCAAACTGTGTTTTCCCCCCGGGTCGTGGAATAGTGACCGCGTCCTTTGGCATCTTTGGTTTAGCTTTGCTCTTTGCTTTGGGCTTAGCCTTGGCCTTGGGGGCTTTACTAATCGAGGCGACCCCTAGCTTTTGCTTTGGCGCAACCGGTGTCGCAGAGGAAGAAGAGGCCTTTTGTGTTGTTTTTGCCATAGTGCCTGCACCATAAAGTTCTATCATTAGAATTCAATACACATAGGCGCTTTAAGCGCCTTGAAGTAGCAAGTTAGTGCCCTAGTACTCAGACTTCCCAAGGATACTTATAAAACAATTCAATTCATAGCTAGTATATGCCTAAGCAATGTGCGCAAACGGTGAGCAAGCACCCCACACTTACACCTAACTATAGCAAGCCTTTATCAACTCATAGCAAGTGTAACAATGGTGTATAGCTTAGTGTGTGCTTTGAGCAAATCAAATCCCATACAATCGCGATCAATTCTACACTTTTAGAGCCTCACGTAGTTCCCGTTATGCCTACAAAGCTTTATGTTACTCAGACTTCACATAATTTAAGCGTTTAGTCACTTAGGCAATTTATCAAACACGTGGTGTGCTCTGGAATTTATTACAAGTTTCATTCATGTTTGAAAGTGTTGAACCCTCCCAAATTTTTGGGAGATCACTTTCAAATTCCAAGCACATCTCAACACCAGTTCCAATTAAAAACACTCAACTACGCTGCCCACTTTACCATTCGAAATTAGTGCATCTGTGAAGATGGTTTACCAAAGCATACTTGAGCGGGGAATTACACTTGTGAAGGGGAACAAGAAGTAAGGAGCATACCTGAGCAATCTTCGGATTAATGGAAGAAGAATTGGAGTCCGAATTGATGTTGTTAGGATGTTATTTTATGCCCTAGGTGCTGAATTTTTATGTTTCCTGTTGGTTTTGAGCGTGAAAGGGAGTGGGAGAGGGAAAGAATTTGGTGTGTTATGTTTAAATTCTCGCGGGTCAACGGGTCAATCTTGGGTTGACCCGCGAAAATCTCAGCTCACTTACCTGAAGCGACGCTTTGCAATGGCTTTAAGGAAATCGCACCCACTGCCTAAGACGAGGCGATACTGGGGCGACGCTTTGCAATGGCTGCGAGTGCAGTGGAGGCGTTTCTGATGCGACGCCTTGGTAAAGCCTCGAGGTTTTTGAGGCTACTGATCAACCAAAGGCGATACTGGGGCGACGCCTTAACATTGTGCAATTCAGTTGGAAGCTATGGCAATGCGACGCCTCACGATCGCAGCATGGCTTTTGTGCGTCACTGATGTACGCCATGCGATCGTGAGAGCGATGCCCTGGCTTTGCTTTGGCTATGCTTGCTTGACTTTGCTTGGATGCAATTGAAGGCTTTCCTGGGGCGATGCTCTGGTAAAGCTTCGAGCTTTTTGGAGCTCATTGTATGAGTCAAAGCCATGTGGAAGCGATGATTGCCTTGTCTCACCATCATATCGCACATCTCCGAAAATAATCCACATTCCCACTGTCCCGAGCCCTGCAAAAACAATGAGACGAAGTAACACTTGATGAAATAAAATGACAAAAACAATAAAAAATTGGGTTGCCTCCCAACTAGCGCTTGATTTAACGTCGCGGCACGACTCTTTTTGTATTTTTATTCTTTTTCTATTTTTTTTTCTTTTTCCTTGAATTTTTGCATTTACATACAAAGCTCGGGTTGCCTCCCGAGAAGCGCCTTGGTTTACTTCGCGGCACGACGGTTACAATTCACGGTTCTCGTAATGAAACGGAGGTACGATGATCCACCAAACCTCTCCAATATCGCTTAACTCTTTGCCCGTTCACTAAGAATGACTTCTCGGAATCCGAGGCTTTTAATTCAACCGCTCCATGTGCCGTAACACGCACTACCTCAAAGGGCCCGACCATCTAGATTTCAGCTTTCCCAGAAATAATTTCAATCTAGAATTGAACAATAATACCAACTGGCCCGGCTCAAAGTGACGAGGCTCAATGTGCTTGTCATGCCACCTCTTCGTCTGTTCCTTATACAATTTTTCATTTTCATAAGCATGGAAACGGAACTCTTCAAGCTCATGCAATTGAAGCATTCTCTTCTCACCCGCCAGTGCCATATCAAGATTGAGCTTTTGAATCGCCCAATATGCTCTATGCTCTAGCTCAACGGGCAAGTGACAGGCCTTACCATAAACAAGCCTATATGGAGAGGTTCCAATAGGCGTTTTAAATGCAGTTCGATAGGCCCAGAGAGCATCATCTAACTTCATAGCCCAGTCCTTCCTCAAGGCATTCACAATCTTCTCAAGGATTTGCTTGATCTCTCTATTAGATACTTCCACTTGGCCACTAGTTTGGGGATGATAAGCAGTGGCCACCTTGTGGCGAACCCCATACTTGGCCAACAATTTATTGAACAACCGGTTGCAAAAATGTGTACCTTCATCACTGATTATAGCCCGCGGTGTCCCAAAACGAGTGAAAATATTTTTCTTCACGAATTTCACCACCACACTCGCATCATTTGTTGGAAGTGCAACAGCCTCCACCCATTTAGACACGTAATCAACCGCCACGAGAATGTATTTATTGCCCAGCGAAGGTGGGAATGGACCCATAAAATCAATCCCCCAACAATCAAACAGCTCAATCTCCAGAATATTGTTCAAAGACATCTCGTGACGCCTAGAAATAGTACCCGTTCTTTGGCAACGATCACATTGCTTCACCAAGGAATGAGCATCTTTAATAAAGTAGGCCAAAAGAAACCAGACTGAAGCACCTTTGCAGCTGTTCGATCTCCACCAAGATGGCCACCATAAGGAGAGGAATGGCAGCTCTGTAGAACAGGCTCAACTTCTTCCCTTGGAATGCATCTCCTAGCTAGTTGATCAGGGCCTATCTTATACAAATAAGGCTCATCCCATACATAAAATCTGCTCTCATGAAGGAGCTTGCGTCTTTGCTCAGCAGTAGCCCCAGGAGGATACACATTACTCACAATTAAGTTCACCATATCAGCATACCATGGCACCTCAGCTGCATCTAAAGCAAAAAGTTGTTCATCAGGGAATACCTCTTTAATCTCAGGCCCTTCATCTACGTGATCTCTATTCTCCAGCCTTGACAAATGATCAGCTACTTGATTCTCAGTCCCCTTGCGATCTCGAATTTCAATATCAAACTCTTGCAATAGGAGAACCCATCGAATTAGTCTAGGCTTGGAGTCCTTCTTTTCAAACAAATACCGGATTGCAGCATGATCAGTGTAGATAACAACACGAGTGCCAACCAAATAAGATCTGAATTTATCAAAAGCATACACTACGGCCAGCAACTCCTTCTCAGTGGTGGTATAGTTTGATTGGGCTGCATCAAGAGTCTTGCTTGCATAATAGATGGAGTGAAATATTCTTCCAATTCTTTGGCCGAGAACAGCCCCAATAGCATTATCACTCGCATCACACATCAATTAAAATGGCAAAGACCAGTCAGGAGCAATGATGATTGGTGCAGTCACCAACCTTTTCTTCAACTCTTCAAATGCCTGGAGACAAGCATCATTAAACTCAAATTTCACATCCTTCTCCAACAATTTGCACATGGGATTAGAAATTTTGGAGAAGTCCTTTATGAAACGTCTATAGAACCCTGCATGTCCCTAGAAACTACGCACCCCTTTAACAGAGATAGGTGGTGGTAATTTCTCAATAGCCTCAATCTTCGCTTTATCAACCTCGATCCCTTGCTTTGACACCTTGTGCCCAAGTACTATGCCTTCTTGAACCATAAAGTGACCATTTTCCCCAATTCAGCACCAGATTTGTTTCTTCACAACGGCTCAGCACAGCATCTAGATTTTTCAAGCAATCATCAAAAGAATCCCCAACCACTGAGAAATCATCCATGAATACCTCCACAAATTTTTCCACCATGTCGGTGAAAATAGCCATCATGCACCGCTGAAAAGTCCCCGGGGCATTACATAACCCAAACGGCATCCTCCTAAATGCATAGGTGTCATATGGACAAGTAAAAGTAGTATTCTCTTGATCTTCAGGAGCTATCACAATCTGATTGTAACCCGAATACCCATCCAAGAAACAATAATACTCGTGCCCCGCAAGTCTATCCAGCATCTGATCAATAAAAGGTAGTGGGAAGTGGTCTTTCCTGGTGGCCTTGTTCAGCTTCCTATAATCAATGCAAATTCGCCATCCTGTAACTGTTCTTGTAGGAATCAACTCATTATGCTCATTCTTCACCACTGTCATGCCCCCCTTCTTTGGAACACATTGCACTGGACTCACCCACTTGCTGTCAGAGATAGGAAAAATAATACCAGCATCCAACCACTTGATAATTTCTTTCTTCACCACCTCCTTCGTAATTGGATTTAGCCTCCTCTGCTTCTCTATAGATGGCATATGGTCTTCTTCCAAGAGAATTTTGTGCATGCAGAAAGAAGGACTAATCCCTCTAATATCAGCAATAGTCTAGCCAATAGCTCTCTTGCGCTCTCGCAACACCCTCAACACCTTTTCAACCTGCACATCAGACAACAAAGAAGAAAGGATCACGGGCAAGGTATTACCTTCACCCAAATAAGCATAACGCAAATGCGCAGGTAAAGGTTTGAGCTCAAGTGTAGGAGCCTTCTCAATAGACGGTTTAGCAGGAGTTAAGGTCAACGATCTATCAAGCTCCTCAAATTTCTTCCACCCTGGGATGAATCTACTCTGCATATTAAGAACCTCCAAATATTCTTCAATGTCATTATCCTTCAGGATATCATCATCATCACATAAGAGTGCCCTTTCCAAAGAATCAACATTAGAAGCCAAGAATGACCTCTCATCAGCAGTCAACTCATCATCTATCACTTTTACCATGGACAACTCTTTATAATGAGAAGGAAGCTGGGTAGCTCTGAACACATTAAACACAGCTTCTTCCCCCATTTACCTTCATGATCATCTTTCCAGCTCTAACTTTAATAACAGCATCAGCAGTAGCCAAAAATCCTCTTTCCAATATGAGAGGAACCTCAGGATCAGCTTCATAATCAAGAATAATAAAATCAACAGGTAATATAAACTGACCCACTTGTACAAGCACATCCTCAATAATCCCCTCGGGGCATGTCAAAGATTTATCAGCCAGCTGCAGAGTCACAGTAGTTGGTCGTGGTTCACCCAGGCCTAGCTTCCTGAAAACTGATGAAGGCATTAAATTCACACTAGCACCCAAGTCACATAAAGCTCGTCCAACCTCATGTTCCCCAATTTTTTAGGGAATAGTAAAACTGCCAGGATCCTTCAATTTCTGAGGAAGCTTGCTTCTAACTCTAGAACTACACTCCTCAGTGAGTGCAACTGTCTCAAACTCAGTCAGTCTTCTCTTGTTAGCAACAATATCCTTGATGTATTTAGCATATTTGGGAACATCCCGCAAAAGCTCCACCAAAGGAATATTTACCTGAATCTGACTCAAGATCTCCAAAAATTTCTTGCATGCTGCATCAACTTTCTGCTTCTGAAGTCTCTGAGGGAAAGATGGTGGTGGTCTCACAATAGCAGACTCGGGCTGCTTTTCTATCACTTTCTCAGCTTCTTTCTCCACTTCCCTATCAGCATTGGGCTCTAACTCACCAACAGGCTTCTTTGGCTTTGGGGGAACTTCTTCTAGAGCTCTTCCATTCCTCAAAGTAACTGCTTGCACAAATTCTTTAGGATTTTTATCTGTATCACTTGGCAAAGCACCCCGAGGTCTACTATTTTGTGCTCCAGCTAGCTGCCCCATTTGTCTCTCAAGATCTTTCTGAGCATTGCTCAAATCTTTAATTGTTTGTGCCTGAGCCGCTGAATCATCCATGAGCTTTTGCTGCCCTGCAAGAATTTTCCTAAGCATATCCTAAACTGAATTAGACTGTTGTGGCTGAGTCTGCAACTGTGACCCCTGCTGTGGTGCATTTTGAAAATTATTTTGGGGTCTCTCATTGCTTTGAAGCTGCTCACGATTATCCCTCCAAGAAAAATTAGGGTGATTACGCCAACCGGTATTATAGCTATTACCATATTGATTTCGATTCTGACCCTGTGACCTGTTCTGATTACCCACATAATAAACTGACTCTGGATTAGATGGACAGACGTCAGTGGCATGATCCTCTCAACAAACCTCACAAAAGACTTGAAGTTGTTGCACTGGAGCTGCTGGTTGTTGAGTCTGCGGCAGAGTTAGCTTGCTGATTTGATTGGAAATAGCATCCATTTTCGACCTTAGCTCTGAAACTGCATCCAATTGAAGTATCCCAGCAGATTTCTGCGCAGTAGCTCTACCAACACCCTGCCAATCAGGATTGCTCTGCGAAAACTTGTCAAGTAAATCATAAATCTGATCAAAATTTAAGGCCAGTACTTGACCTCCAGCAGCAGCATCTACCACGATCTTAGTGTGTGCATTCAACCCCTCAACAAAAGTGTGTGCAATAACCTCATTGGATTGATTGTGGTGTGGACAATCTCTCAATAGAGCTTTAAATCGCTCCCAGGCTGAATACAAAGATTCTCCTTCTATCTGTCTGAAGGACATAATTTCACTGCTCAGCCTGGCTGTCTTAGCAGACGGATAAAATTTAGCCAGGAACTTCTTAGCCAAATCCTCTCAAGTAGTGATAGACCCAGGCTTTTCAGCCTTTAACCACTTCCTTGCTGCCCCAATCAGTGAAAACGGGAACAAAGTCAAGCGAACATAATCAGTAGGAACTCCCGCTGGTGTATAAGTATCACTGATCTCCAGGAAATACTGAATGTGTTGCTGCGGATCCTCATGAAGTAATCCAGCATATTGCCCAGTCACATGCAGCAACTGAATCATGCCGGGCTTAATCTCAAAGTGTCCGGTAATAGCGGGCTTCACAATACTAGACGCTACTCTCCCCAGGCTGGGAAGAGCGACATCTCGCACTGCTACTGCTTGTTCTTCTGCCATTTCAATGGGTAGGGGAGCAAGTACAATTTCTAGTGCTTTTCGGTCTCTCGCTTTTCCTCGTACCCTTCACAAGGTCCTTTCAGGCTCGGGATCAAAAGGTGCGAGTGGTTCGTCCTTTCTATTCCTTTGCATGCAAAACCTGTTGCCTGAAATAGCACAAGAAACTCAACAAAAAATTAAACCTGAATAGAAATTAAGTAATCGTTCAAAAAGAAATTAGTCAATAATTAGTCCCCGGCAACGGCGCCAAAAACTTGTTGCTCCCAACGGACGCAAGTATACGTGGTCGAAAAGTAATAAAGTGATAAGTCAAGTATCGTTTCCACGAGGACTATTCAGACTGGACTCCTAACAAACAATTTCTAACTAACTATCCAGGGATCTTTTTCCAATGGTGATGATTTAGTTAATTAAAGAGTAATAATTAAGAGGGTAAAAGTGAATTCAAACAATGGAGCAAAAATTTGTTGTTATCAGTAATAAGGAGATGGTCCAGGGTTAGAGTTACGAACAATCCAGTTGAGTTTTCCAATTGATTCCACTTCTCAAATCCCGGATTACTAACTAACAGATTAAATGTACCCGTGAAAACCTTTCGATTCTTCACGGTCTATGCAAGCTACTCCAATCCCTATATGTCTAGGGTTGAATCACGTGCACGCATTAACGAACTCTGTAATTAGTTAAACTGGGCGAGCAAGTATATGTCTATCCTACTCACAAATTGGATCCCCAATGCCCGGGTTCACAATCTAGCCCTACTCTTTCTTATTGCGTTAATAAATTCCCTCTTTCGAGTTCAATCTAAAAACCATAGATAATGCATAATTATCGGGCCCTGACAATTACACAAGTGAAATCAAGAAAGAATAAGCAATCCGTTATGGGATTCAATTAATGGAAATCAATCTTCAACAATCAACTTTCATGTAATACTCTAACCCTAGAACGTAAGATTTAGCCACGCATATTCATAATCAGAAGGCAATGAATTGATGAAATAATGATGTAATAGATTAAATAGATGAAAGATTAGGAATAAACCCTTGTTCAATGAAGTATGGTGCTCTCAAGTTTGCTCCAAAAATCGACCTCCCTTCTAACATGAAATAAAAGAGGTTTTATATTGTTTACAAAGTGCTAGGATAAGTTAAACCAAAACCTAATCTAGTTGGGAGAACTTTTGTCTCGTCAGCCTCAAAGCTTTCTTGAAGCCACGCCTCACGATAGCCTCCAACTTTTCAGCGCTTTCTTGAAGCCTTGCTCCAGTATAGCTTCCAACGCTTCAGGGCTTTCTTGAAGCTTTGCTCCAATATAGCTTCCAACACGTCCATTATCTCTAATTTGCTTGTTCTTGCCTCGAATTCATCCGCACAATTCCTAACATCACAATTACGATAGGTGAGAACAAGAAACACATTTATCACATATAACGAGCGCATAAAGTACTAAAATGTGAGAATATATTAAGGTAAAATAGGCAAATATTGCCAAACATCAATTATCAATTATAAATAATACTTTATTCTTTTTTTTCTTGTCCATACTTGTAATTTAACACTCAAAAGCACTTTCTGAAAAGTTTGGCCAAACACAAATTGCTACTTAACTATTGACAAAAGTGTTTATTGAATGAGTTGACCAAACACAAACTGCTACTCTCTAAAAATATTTTTGAGAAAATTAAAATACTTTTCAAAATAAGCAGTTTTTAGAAGTTTGGCCAACCAGGCTCTTAGACTCGTGGGCATGAAATCTATTTCTAGTTCTAGGAAAAAACGTGCTCCTTGGATGGAAAAATCCCAATTCATCAACCCGTGTTTCCGTTGTTAAACCCTTACGAATTATTCCACCTAAAACTTGTAATTATCTCCTTGCAAAATTTTGAATTTAGCATCATAAACTTATTCAACCATCCATGTTAAGATTACAAATAATAATTGATTATATTAAATTAATGACAATTTAATAAATTGACTAATAATTTTTTTTTTGACTTACGCTTAAACTAATTCATGGTCAGTTACAGAATGCGTGTGAAGGGTTACACAATGAAAACTTAAAAGTTTTACTAAAGGGATAACATTATTCTTTAAATTTATTAGACGTAGATTCTATCAATAACCTATTTCACAAATGGTATAATGTTATCATCCAATTTATCATACTTGTTAATGCATAATAAACCTCACACATAATAAATCAAATTAATAAACAATGAATTAATATACCATGTTCATGATGATTTAGTCAAATTAAAAAGTATTAGTACATCTAATGAATTAGAGAATTTATTTTATCAAATCAATATAATCATGCCCGTTTCTAATTGATTCGTACATGTTCAATACATTTATAATATGCTGGCACGAGAGATTTAAACTAAATCATTCCCATAATCTAGATATATTATATTTAATTTTGTGTTACAAATCATTCCGAGTAGCTCAATTTCGACATTAAATTGTGAACTCAACTTTTGTAACTTATAATTACTTATCATTTAATCTTCTGTATATAACCTCCTGCGCAATCTTCCATTATATGAGCTACTGACATTAGTCATGTTTTTAGGTTAACTTTCATTTGGACCACCAAACATCATTTTTTCTTTGAAATTGATCTAATTTTGTGTTTCAATATAGTTTACAAAATAATAGTTCCTTAGTTATCCATATTTAAGGGGATATATCTAAATATATAGAGTTCAAGAATTACCCTATATAATTATTTGAACTCAGTATCATCATTAAAACTAACAAACTATAAAATAACAAACTCATAAATGCAAAATCTATCAAAAGAATCCTAAACCTACATAAAATAAGAAAAACGTTGCACATCAATTCAAAACTAACTAGGGACAAATTTTCCATTTCGTAACTGATACTATCATAAATGTATACAGTTCACACATGTTTGGACTTTTATATTATAATTGCAGGTAGAAGCTTGAGATAAACACTAAGCAGTTCACTTGAACACTTCATTGGTGAATTGGGCAATTTTCTCCTGATAGTTTTGATCGGTAGGAGTTAGTTTTGATGTAAGTTAAGTCTTTCTAATTTCTATAGAGCACTTAGAAGCTAGAATCAGTTTATTGCATTTACAACTTCTAATAGTGTTGGTTAAGTTAACCTTCTTGTCGTTGAAGACCTTTCTATGTAAAAGAAGAAAAAGAAAAAATTCTTGTTTAAAAATTTAACGTTACTGTCGAGAATGATTAACCTTCTTGATTTATGAGTTATTTATTGATGATGACTTAAAACTATAAGATGTCCATGTAATTCATCCTGCAGCTGTGCAAACCCTACAAAGAATTATCCATTTCCATGTAACTCATCAGGTAGCTTGCAAATCTACAAAGAAATATCCATTTATAGATTTTTGTTTTTGCTTCTTTTTTGTTGTTTTTGTTTTTGGTGTGCTTGGTATGACAAAAGCCGTTTTCTATAGAAAATACTTTCCTCGTGTTTATGATTTTTAAACTCTATCTCAACCAATTAGTCATTTTAAACTTGTTCCACAGGTGAATTTTTGCTTTACTTCTATCGCAACAAAAGGTGATGTTTTTCCATTAACATTATCATACAGTTGTTTCTTATATAATCCCCTCATGTTATTAGATTCTTCAACTGCAATGGCATTGACTATTTTGAAGGAACTCCAACAAGCACTTCTTAACCAAATGTTGAAAGAGGTAGAATTTCACTTGTCACTATCTCTATCTTTTTTGAATTCATTCTTTCTTTTCTTTTTGATACTTCTATTGTTTTAATGTAATTTTGGTTTACAAGACTGAATTAATTTTGGTCATATCCTAAATTGTCTTAATGCAGGGTTTGGTGAATGACCAATTTGAGCAACTTATGACCTCTAAGAGGACAGAAAGTTCTCACTCTGTAGTGCAAGCAATAGAAGAATATTGTGCTGACATGGGAGCTACAGTATCAAAACTGAAAATTGATTGGTAGTCTCTAAACTTGAAAGCGATATAATATAAATCAAAAACACCAAATTTGATTTTTCGACAATAAGTTAATTTTCTATAATTCTCATGCAATAATTTACTTCATACTAATTTCTTATTGACGATTTTCAGTAATAATCCTGAAGTTGATTTTTCTCATTTGGTTGCGGTATGCCACCTTATGAAAGAAAAATGTGCAAGGTGACTACTCTAAAATTTAAATAAACTACTTGTAACTCTTTATCCTATTATTTAAGAGTACTTTTGGTTTATGAACTTCCATTACCTCATAACTTATAGCCTTAAAAATGTCCTTTCGTAACTTCTTGAACCTCGACTGCCAACATCTTCATACATTCGTTCCTTGTCTCCTTTCGTCATGAGCGATTATACAAACCCTTCTTTTCTTCGCCTGTTTCTGTACGTTAGAGGCACACCTTAGGTGCTGAATATCTTACCCTACCTAATTTCTAAATGGAGTTCACGGTATAAATAATGGACCGATCTTGTTAGAGGAGACTAGTTGGATTTTGTTAGAGGGATTGAGAAATTAATTGAGTACAAATTAATCTTTGAACGTTTGAAAAGAGAATGAAGTGTTCCTCCCATTCTTAATTTCTTGCATAGCTGGAGCAAATTCATGGAGACGCCATGCTAACACAACACTTTAACATCTGACCCTCTGTAAGTCTGTATATTATATGGCTCAATGCTGATGATCAATTCCAATCAAATATACGGAAGGGAGACCCTCTATGTATCCTTTTAGTTATTAGTGCATATACCATATATAGGGTAATTAGTCTACTACGATGCCCAAAATAAGGTGAGATGAATAGAAATGTGGAACGGGATATAAAAACTTGGTCAAATAAGGAAATGTTAGAGAATATAATATATTTGTCCCACATTGGTTGTGTAAGGGTTATCAAAGAGGTTTATAAAGTCTTGAGCCACTCCACTCATTATCTAAAAGTTTTCTAAACTTTGGTGAGCCCGTGTATATAACAGCTCTCTCTATCAAGAGGTTTTGGATTGGATACTAAGACTCTTTCACAAGAGTACCCTAACCATCTACGCCATATACCAAATACTCTAACTCTTATTTCAAGGAATTTGAGATTAACTTTCTATCAGGGAAGCTCAATAAGTTTTACGGCAATTCAATCTTCCTATATTGTTGGAACAGCTTATTAGTAGCTAATTAAATTATTGTAACTCCCTCTTACCCAATATGTTTAGGTCATGACACATGACCACATAATGAATTCAAAACTTACTCGATCTATAGCATGCCACTTAATTATAATGTTCAGATTTAGATTGTTCTCAGTAGGTGCAATGGAGTACCTCATAATTAAATATAGGATTCTATGGTTGTAACTGGTAAAGAATAGTACTTATTATTTGAAGGATATCATGTGTGTGTGACCAACTTTAACAACATATCCATTTTTTCCCTATATATAGAAAAAAGGAAGTTTTTGATCCTACATTGATGGCTGCAATTGTTATTGATGGTATAGGATTGGTGCTGTGCATGTGAATTCTGCATGTCTTCTTCTCATTCATGCTTGTGAGCAGAAAAACAAAAAGAGGTGAGAAGCATTTCTTATTATCGCCTTTTTATGTATATTTGGGAGTTTTTGTTTTGGGCATATTATTTGCGACTTCTTCATACTAACACATAAATTTTGAGATATTTAGGTTAACTTTAATGTGACATAGTTATTAAATACATATCTCTCTGTACATATATACACCCGCATATATATGTTTGTTTGTGTGTTTTACTAACCTAGCTACTGAATAAGTATTGTAAGTTAATATCGTTCTTATCTTTAGTCAGATATTTTTTAAAAATGTTGTCACTTCTTCATCCTCCTCCCTCCTCCTTAACAGATTGATCCTTCCTTTAATTATAATTAATATACCAACAATTAGGACCCACAATCCATATGTCAAATAAAGAAGTGTCCTCATATATTTGGTTCAAATGTACATGTATGTCTCAGGTAGTACAAGGCAAGGGTAACTATCGGCAAAAACCATAAAACGAAAGTTAGTCGGGGCTATTGCTATTGTAGTATGTTAGCAACTTAGCAAACGTAATATACATATATTTGTATATATAATTTTTCTTCTTCTTTGAATATCAACTGGGGTCAGGTTGAAGTTGAACTTAGTTTTGAAGGAAAACAAGAACACAATCATGTTATATTGTAGATATATACTTTAGTTCAGGAAACCCACTGATGCTTATCAGGTTAGACTGCGTACATCATGGCTCTTTTCCGAACTCTGCATAAATACGTGATGTTTTATGCACTTGATTGCTTTTTTTTTATACTTTAGTTCAGATGGTATTTAGAAAAACAATGATAGAATGACTGCATACAAATACTTTTCTATTTAAATGAATCCAAAAATTATTTTAAAATATAATTAAGTCAAAGATTTTTGTGGTCCAACTCTTGTAATTTAAAAAGATATATTTAATTAATTAGTACATGATCGAGTCATATTTACCAAGAGACATTCAGTTTCAATTTCACCCCATCCTATTGGTCACAGTAAATTGCGGTTAAAAGTTGCGTTTTGTTTCGTCCTTGCCTAGTTCAAGGAGCACTTACAAGTAGATGTCATATATAAACGCATATAATTAGCACATTAATTAAATAATCAAGATTATCCCAAAAAATGATGACCAGAAAAATACTTTGTTTTAATTTGTTACAATTTTTTTTTTCCTCTTTTTTTACCATGAATGTCATCTTAAATAGATAGGACATTATAATTGTTTTGTCATTCTACTAATCTTAACAAAAACAATGAAAATAATTGTCTGGGTGTTATGTCAGGTTTTCTCAAACCTTGAACTGGTTAAAGAATGATTTCACACCTACACAAAACCAATTGGAAACTTATGCTCGGGTACTAACAACTTAGTATTGCTGTAATTCGGTTGTTTTAGGTAGTTGATTATAACTTCTTTTTCTAAAAATGATACCACTTACATTCGCAGATGGAGCGAAGGATTATCATAGTTAAGGAGATGGATATGGATGATGGAGACTCATCATCATCAAGTTCTTAAATGAAAATATTGTTATTTATATATGTTGTACGGAGACTCATCATCATCAACTCTGTTGGCACTTCTTCTCTCTCTGCACTTAATTCTGTCATCATGTATGATATTATGCTTTTACCTCTTCTATGGTATGTATTTAATTTGATTGTTTCTGTCATGCATGATTGATCATCCGATTGATATGAAGGAGTGTTCGATTTCGAGAGTCAACTTTCTATTTTGATTGTGAATTCAAACGTGAAATCTTTTAGTTCTTTATATAAAATTTATATATTTAAAAATTACATAATAAGTATTATTAGTGACGATAATTAACAATTAAAATTTTTTAAAAGGCATCTAAAAATATCTCGATAAAAAAAATTCACTTGCTCCGAAATTAAAAAATGTGGCACACAAGTTGGGATAGAAGGAGTATTTGTTCTTTGGATCTTGGCTTGTGATCAAATTGAAGAAGAAAGCAGTTATGTAAATGAGAGTGAGAGGGTTTTGGCAATTTTTTTCTTAGCTTGTAATATTGAGTACAACTTCCTTATATACACACTAGTTAGCTTATAGGAGAAGCTAACTAACTAACTCCTCATGTAAGTCCCCTAACTAATCCTATCACAACTAACTGTACAATTTTAATTAATTACAACTAACTAGCAAATAACTCCTAACTAACTCTATACATAACAGCTATCAGCCATACTCCCCCTCAAACTGGACGTATTGAACACATTCAATACTCCAAGCTTGGACAATAAGTACTCATATTGCAGTCGACCCAAAGCCTTGGTTAATAAGTCTGCTAGTTGCTCCTTTGTATTGATGTAGAGTGTCTTGATTAGGCCTTGTTGTATCCTTTCTCTGATGAAATGGCAATCGATCTCGATGTGCTTTGTCCTTTCGTGAAACACAGGTTTGCTGCAATTTGGATTGCAGCTTTGCTGTCACAATACACCTCAACAGCCCCTTCTAGTCGTACACCTAGTTTCTTGAACAGATTAGTAATCCACACTACCTTTGCAGTCAAAGAAGTCAGGCTCCTATATTCTGCCTCTGTAGAACTCCTTGAGACAGTATGTTGCTTCTTTGATTTCCATGATACAAGAGAATTTCCAAACTATAACAGATAACCAGTGACAGACCTTCGAGTGTTAGGACAAGCAGCCCAATCTGCATCACAATATCCTCTCAGCTTCAGAGACTTTTCTGCAGACATAAGTAGTCCTAGACCAGGCTTAGTCTTGATATATCTGATCACCCTAAGTGCTACATTCCATTGAGATTGCTTAGGTTGTTGCATGAATTGACTTAATGTCTGAACAACAAATGCTATGTCTGGTCTAGTGATGGTTAGATAAAGCAATTTCCCTACAATTCTCTGATATTTTCCTGCATCATCCAACAAAGCATCCCCATGGACTTGCTCATATTCTACTGTAGTTAACTTCATGTTGCATTCCAAAGGAGTCAAGGCTGGTCTAGCACCTGATAAACCAGCCTCAGAGATTAATTCCAATGCATATTTCCTTTGGTTCATTAAAATACTTTTACTTGATCTACTGAATTCAAGTCGAAGGAATAATCTGAGCTCTCCCAAATCTTTAATCTTAAAGTTGTCTTGCAACACTTGCTTAGTTTCCTGGATCAAAGTATGATCATTCCATGTGAGAAGTAAGTCATCCACATACACCAGAATAATAACCAGTTTGCCTCCCCTTCTTTTAGTGAACAATGAGTAGTCCAAATGACTCTGTGCATATCCTGATTTTAACAAAGCATCTGTGAGTTTTGCATTCCATTGTCTAGAAGCCTGCTTGAGGCTATAGAGAGACTTGATCAACCTACATACTATATTTTTCTCTCTACTGTGGAAACCTTTTGGCAACTCCATATACACCTCTTCTACCAGATCACCTTGCAAGAAAGTATTAAACACATCCATATAGTAAAGTGTCCAGTGTTCAGCTGCAGCTATGACAATGATGGATCTGACAGTCACCATTTTTACCACTGGGAAAAATGTTTCCTGGTAATCAATTCCCTCAGTTTGGCTATAGCCTTTGGCTACAAGCCTTGCCTTAAACCTTTTTATTTCGCCATTTACTTTGTACTTAATCTTAAACAACCATTTGCACCCAATGGCTATCTTTTCTGCAGGTAATTTTTCTAGTTTCCAGGTACCATTGTCCTCTAAGGCATGCACTTCCTGTTTCATTGCTTCCACCCACCTAGGATCCTTGACTGCTTGTTCATAGGATCTGGGCTCTATTTCAGTTGAAAACATTCTCAAGTAAGCCTGATATGCAGTAGGCAAATGATCATATGATATGTAATTAGCCAAGAAATGTGGTTGAGTAGAAATTTTGACGGTGGTGACAAAGTCTTTTAGCCAGGTGGGAGGATTAGATGTTCTGAAAGGTCTAGTGGTCTGTGAGTTGATGGTTTGTGTAGGTGAGAGAGGTGGTGGTATGTCAGGATTATGATTAACAGTCTAAGAACTTTGAGGTATATCTGATGTAGGTGGTGTGATGTTGGGTGCAGGCTCTTGCTCTTCATCTAAGTGGGATGCATAAGTTTCTAGGCCAGGTAGTTCATAAGTTTCATGTTCCTGCTCCCCTGCATCTATATTTGGTGCTGAATCAACATTCATATCCTCATCTAGAGTGAGTTTTTGCAGCTTCAATATAGCTTCAGTGTGAAAGTCAGGTAGATCAGTTTGACCAGGGAACAGAGGCACTCTCTTCTCCTTTGCAGCTTTAAAAGGGAAAACTTCTTCCCTAAATATGACATCTCTACTTACAAACAGTTTCTTGGCAGTAAGATCATACAGGATATAGCTCTTTTGAGTCATAGAATAACCCAACATTACACATGCCATAGCTCTGAAGGCAAATTTATCACTCTTTGGCACTCTAGTGGCATAGCACAAGCACCCTATTGTCCTTAGGTGATCAAACTTGGCTTTATGCCCATGAAACATTTCATATGGTGATTTACCTTTGAGAACCTGTGTGGGCAACATGTTTATTAAGTATACAGCATCAAGCACACATTCTCCCCAAAATCTGATGGGAAGATGTCCCTGAAATCTCAATGCCCTAGCTACCTCCAAAATTTGTCTGTGTTTTCTCTCCACCACTCCATTTTGTTGTGGAGTGTGGGGGCAACTACTCTGATGTAAAATCCCTAGTAATACAAACAAAGCACTACATTCTCTATTGATGAATTCTGTGCCATTATCAGACCTGATCTTCCTAACACAACAAGCAAATTGTGTTTTAACCATAGTAAGGAAACCTTTTAATACAGTAAACACATCACTTTTCAATCTAAGCAAGTACAACCATGTTATTCTGGAGAAATCATCTGCAATAGTCAGAAAAAACCTGTGACCTCCATGAGTAATAGCTTTGTAGGGTCCCCAAACATCTATATGTATAAGCTCAAACACAATTGCAGATCTGGAATTACTCACAAGAAATGGCAGTCTATTCTGTTTTTCCATAGGGCATATCTCACAATTTGCATTTACATTAGTGAAATCTCTATTTTTCTTAGCTAAACATAGGTGTTGCAGTACTTTTATTGAAGGATGTCCAAGTCTTCTATGCCATAGCCATTCTTCAGTGTCAGCAGATTGCTTTTTTGATGCCATTACTGCTTTATTCTTTATATCTTTTCTTGTGACTTGGTTTGGTAGAAAATATAATCCATTCCTCTCTTTACCAATCATCATCACCTTCCCACTTAAGAGGTCTTAGAACACACACAGCTTAGAAAAAAATATAATGGAGCAGTTTAACTGTCTTGTCAATTGTGAGACTGATAACAAATCATATTTGAATTCAGGCACTACCAGCACATTTTCTATAGTGTCTCCTGTCATGAGCTTACAACTATCAGATTGTGTTACTGATATTGTTTGTCCATTAGGCAACTATACTCTTTTTCCACTAGTGCTCCTATTTTGACCCACTTATTCTAATTTTCTTTGATAAGATGTCATGTGACATGAAGCTCCTGAGTCGACTATCCAGTTTGTCAATAGAATATCATTATGTACTAATGATGATGTAATAGTACCTGCCATGTTCACCATGTCATTAGAAGTTGTTGCATTGACTTTGTTGGTTAACAGCCTTCGGATCTAACTATACTGCTCTTGTAGGCCTTGGATTCCGTGTGCCTGCATGCCCTGTGCTCCTTGAACCTGTCCTGCATTCACTGGATCAAATGCATCAGTGTCCAATTGTGCCTGATTAGCTACACCATAACCTGGGAGAGGTGAAAGTCTTCTTCCTTTGTAGTTATCTGGATATCCTATGATTCTGAAACATCCTTCTCTAGTGTGACCTTTAATATCACATATATCAGAATAGGAGTTCCAATTCTTCTTAGGCTTGTTGTTATAGTTTCCTCTGCCACCAATTGAGTGTCACCACCTCTATTCTGATTTAGATTATAATTTCCCTTTCCATAAGGATGAAATCCTCCTTTGCCAGCATAAAGTGCAGTCGAGTCAATGGTATCACCTCTTGTGTATGAACCAGCTGTATTCCTTTAGCTCTCTTCAGAGATTACCATAGCATAGGCTTTGTTTACACTAGATAGTGGATCCATCATCAATATTTAACTACGTGCTTGGCTATATGACTCATTCAATCCCAAAAGGAAAGCAAACAATCTCAGGTAGTTCATATGCTTTACATATACTTTGGATTTATCACAATCAGAAGAAGGCATAGGCATTAACGCATCAAACCCATCCCAAAGCAGCCTTAATTTTGAAAAATAAGCAGAAATTGTCATTGTGCCCTGATTGATTGTACAAATTTGAAATGACCTCGGTCAGTCGTTTCAGAAGTTAGGACTCCGATTGGCGTGCCGATAATTTTAAAATATTCATAAGGTCCATGAAGACTTATCTGTAAAGTTTGAGCTAAATCAGACTTCGTTTGGTAGGCATCGGAAGAAGGTTTCAGTTTTTATTGTCGATAAATATTAAAAAGAGATTTTCGAGCTCGGTTTTGGCGAATGAGCTCCGATTCGAAATTCGAAAGTGCCGTTAGGTTCGTATGATTATTTGTAACTTTTTTTATTTTTCGAAAGCGAATTTTGATGTTGTTCGGCTAGTTTCCGCTAAAATGCCGAAAGTTAAATAATTTGACCTTTTTCCATTTAAATTTCCATCTTGAGTTTCATGAACCCGATTTGAGATCCGCCTTCGCGAGTATGTTAGATATATTTTGTATAACTCGTATGCAAAAGTTGGAATTATTTCGAATATCGTAGGACACCGTTTTAATTTTCGTTAAGAAAAGAAAATAAAATAAAAGAAAAAGAAAAAAAAAGGGAAAAGACAAAAGAATTAAAGGGAGGCGGTGGGGATAAGGGATTAATATCCCTAAATCCCTTGCTGCACTGAATGTCTCCATGACCAACAAATCAAAGAAACAGAAACGAATGAAACAGGGAACTCAGAAACAAGAAATGCAACCAGAAAAATGCCAGAAAATGAGAAAAGGGCCGGGAAAATAGTAGAATTTTCATCCTGAAACATTCAGGTAATGATCCTAATATATTATTTGAGTTTATTACGTGCGTTTGAATATGGTTTAACGGTAAAACTTGGAATATTATACATCGTTTTAATAAGTTCAATTAATAGTTTAATGGGTCAAATGGACCCCGATAATGAAATTGATTATATATTCGTACTCAGTGAGTTATGGGCAATATATAAATGTAAATTATTTTGGGTTTGGTTATGTGACCTTAAACCCTGTATATAGGCCTGGCCTGCATATTGCGTATGAGAATAAGGTATGAGGTTCCTAACCGGATTGCCCTAAGATGTGAGGAATGAAGCCTTTAGCCTAAATTGATATATTTTTCTGCTTATTGAATAGAGTGGGATCGTTTGGCAAGGAAACTAAAGGATAAAGCGGTTGTTGATTAGCCGTACTAAATTTTGGAAGAGGTAAGCGTTTATATCCATTTCTTTGGAAGCACTTGGCCTCGTGGACTTTCTACCACGTGTTTCCTTACGTGTGTAGCTGCCGATAGGCGTACTCATTACGCTTTAGCTTTGAATTTATATTGTATATTATATGTTATGCCCTGTTGTTGGTATTGCATTGAACATATGAGCATTGCACTCTGGTTTTGAGCATTGCATATACTTCCCGGTTGGCGATGAGAGTCCCGCAACGGCGAAGGATCATTATTGCATATACTTCCCGGTTGGCGATGAGAGTCCCGCACCGGCGAAGGGTCATTATTGCATATACTTCCCGGTTGGCGATGAGAGTCCCGCACCGGCGAAGGGTCATCATTGCATATACTTCCCGGTAATCGATGAGAGTCCCGAGCCGGTGAAGAGTCATTATTGCATATATCTCCTGGTAGACGATGAGAGTCCCGCACCGGAGATAGGTATCAGGCATATGTGACTGCATTGCATCATAGCGCATTCATCCCATCTCATTGCACCGCATACTGACTATTGTGTGTATTGTGTGGTGTTTTATGTATGCGGTATGTACACCATGTTGTGGATGTATCTCAGTTTGCCTATATATTTCTGGCTCGTATTCTGGGTTGCGGGGATCGGGTTGCACGCCGCAACAGGATGAATATATGGATCGGGTTGCACACCGCAGCAGGATGTATTTCTGATTGTTGATGTGTTCGGGATACCTATATGTTCTGGCTGTCTTACGTTCCTGGTTGTTGAATAGTTTGTGATTCCATACGTGTTTCTAGTTATTATCTGGCACTGCCTTTTCATAATTTAAATAAGAGGAATTTGGTTTATCTGTTTCTTTTCTCCCTGGCTAGCTATCATATTCTTTGAGGTGGCTAGTATGCCCCACTTATTGAGTCCTTTTGGCTCACCCTTATTTGTTGTTTGTTTCTTGTCTATCTATTTCGTTTCGGCAGGTTCGCTCCAGGATTGAGTTCGCCACGTTGTGAAGGAGCGAAGACGACTTCAGCCGTCAGGGTGAGCCAGCTTTTATTCCGTATGGCCACCAGTTTATTGGTTGTTATTTTAGTTGCATTTTGCTCCCTTCAGGAGGTATTTGTCTTCTTTCATACTCTTAGATGTCCAGTCTGGATAGCCCTAAACCTAGTATGTTGGGTAGTCGGCTGTAATTTCTTTTGTACAGCTTAGAGGTATCAGTATGTTTGTATTTTTTTTAGCCTTGTTCTTAATTATGAATTGAATTATATTTATTTTCCTAATTTACTTGGTAAGGGTTCGCCCGACGGGTCTAGGGGAGGATGTCGGGAGCCCGCACGGCCTAGCCGGATTCCGGGTCGTGTCAGTTGATATCAGAGCCTAACTTGGAGTCTATCCAGACTAAGACAGTGTCTAGTAGAGTCTCGCTGAGGGGTGCGTAGACGTCCGTACTTATCTACGAGAGGCTATGATGACATTTAGGAAGTTTCACTTCCTTCTTTTCTGATCGTGCGTCGGTCTAGAAGTCAAAAGTATTTTCGTTAAATCCTTCGTGGTAATTTTGAACCCTCGTGCGACAAATCAGCAAACGGTATGAGTTCAAGACGAAGCAGTCTGGCCTGGGGTTAGTACTGGCGAAGCCCCGAGTGTTTTGATCGTGCTGACGATCTAGTTACGGAGGTCCCAGCTGTACGAGCTCGCGATGGGCCAGGGAGCAGGGCCTTATGGTTCCCTTGGCTCTCAACGATGCTTTTACGAGAATTTTGGCGACGCAAATATTGTAAGAACCTATTACTCGCTGGGCAGCCTATCAGGTTGCCGCAGGTGCAGACGTTTGGTCTCAGGGAGCTCCTGTTCTAGTTCTTAATGTTACCGCAGTAAATTATGTTCCAGAGGCAGTATGTGTTGCGCCACCAATTGTTCTGGCTGGTTAGCCAGCCGAGGTAACGGTTCAATCCGAGTGCCCAAAGAGGTTGCATTATTTTACGCAGTTGAACATCCCGATATTCCCAAGCAATGCATCAGATAAACCTCGTGATTCTTTTTAAAAATAAAATGATGTCAGCGTATCATTCAGGCTCTTGATTGTATCGAGTGGTATGGTGTTGATTATTCTTCTTTCCAGTTTCAGGGGTCCAGCGTTGAGTTGATGTACCGCTCTCTTATTAGCTAACTTGGTTCGATTTTTTCTTCTAAATTCGTGGAAAAATTCCTTTCGAGTAGCGAGCGAGATGAAAAGTGTTGCCAGTTTGAGTGGATTGGACAGGTCAGCCTGTCGGTTAGCCCGTTGGTGTTTCAGAATACGAGATTGAATTCTATAGAATGGCTGAATATGCATTAGAACTAGTCTATGAGCCTTTCGAGAGATTCAAAGATTTATTGACGACCTTTCTTTTTCCTTGAGATCCCAGATGGCTCAAGAGATTAAGGTTGGGACTTCATTTGATGTCGTTGTTGATATTGCTCAAATGTATTAGGCATACCATAAGTTAGAGGGGGAAGAGTTAGAGAGGGAGAGCAGGAAATTCCGTGGCCCTGGTGGGCAACCATGGTACCTCATTTGGAGGTAAAAGTTCTGATTATTTTGGGAGGTCACCTTCCAGGTTATCTCAGCTTGTAGAACGTGATTCTCAGAGTGCGCGGGTAGTTTATCAAGATTAGACTCAGATTTCTCTTTGTATCCTTCAACAATCTGTCCAGCTCCCATATTCAGCGAAAAGGTGTTATCATTGTCGTGAGTCTGGCTATCCTTTGAGGAGTTTTCCCTTACTCCGACAGGTAGGCAATCATCTTTTCTCTCGTCATCAGGCACCTGCACAGTCGCAGGGGATTTCATTTAGATCTTAATCAGCAAAAGAAATGCCACCATCCAGTAGAGTTCGAGAGCGTGGTGGTTGTGGTTCTTATGGAAATAATTATCAGGGTAGCGGCTCAGCTTAGTTGCAGAGGCAGTTCTATGAACTGCTAGTCTGGCAGGATGCTGAGGCATCCGATGTAGTAGACCCGTGTGTTTCTTCTTCCCTTATCTGTAAGTAAGATTTATCTTTCCGATCGACCTGGAAATGGTTTGTCATATCATGTTTCTATGGTTTCCTTATTATTTCTATTAAGAATCGGTTGCGGTAGAGGGGCGAGCTTCTGGTATGATTTATTCCTAGCATTTGTCAGACCCTACTAGTTGATCTGGTTTAAATATGAGAAATTTGGGAGAGAGTGTCGGTATGGTCTGCTTGGCATCTTTTTGTGCCACCCTCTATTATTATGTCAAATCAGTTACCTCTCTCGTCGGAATTCAATGTTGGTAGGATAATGGGATCCTAATTCGTCATCTTCAGAAAGTGTTATTGTTTCTTCCGGTGTAAAGTGGTTAGTAAGTAATACTCGATCTATTTGTCTCTTCTTGGTTCGAGACGCTAGTAGAGTCATGTTATTTTATAAGTTTGTCTCGGTATAAAAGGGTTTTCTGGTAAATTGTCGGAGTTTTCTTTTTATAGGAAGGTTAAATTGACACAAATTTTGTTCCATAAAGCTCATTTAATATCTATTTCTTCAATTGCGATTCTTCACCTAATCTGACTCGGAAGTAGTATGCTCTGGTAGCTAAGAAAATAAGAAGATGAGCTTCCTAAAGATCTAATTATTCCTATCCTCAGTCTATTGTCATCTCTTCTTCGTCCGACACTAGTAAGCTTGGGCGGTTGGTAGCCGCTTGTAATGTTCCTTGTATTAAGCCAGAGTGCGTGTCAAGATAGCCTGGTAATCACATTATTATTTTTCAAGGCTACTAAGGCTAATGAGAAACGTCAATTGACCCCTAAGTTGATCCATTAGGCGGTGGTGCTTAAGTTAAAGGTATGGAATTATACACTAAAGAGTTGCAGCCATTTGGCAACTCGAGAGGGTAATTTGGTAGCTCAAGTCTGAGCTGCATTCTGTTTTAGCTAATTCTTCCTTAGTCCAGCAGATTGTGCGAGGATGACTATTTCTATTCAAATTAGCTGTATGAGTTTATGCTTTAAGTGGAGGAGACTTCCTCCAATTGATACCGAATGCTAATATTAAATCTCTAAGGCGTTGTTAAAGCGTAAGCTAGTTCTTAGTTTCATCGACCTGTTCTATATCGAAAAGTATATAAACAAGGTGATTCATTATATTGGCGGAGGGAATCATGTTAATACATCTACAGTTCTGTGTACTTTGTTTCGAAAATGTAGAACTCTCTTCTCGTGATCGAGGAAGGATCAGTGTAGTCAGAATAAGCTGGGCAATGGCGTTATGATATTATCCAGCTATGTTTTTATCCAAGAGTTTGATATGCGTGTTATAATTTTGATCCTGTAATCAGGAAATAATGCCCGTGGAGTAGCTCATGAAAGTCGTGCAAGTTCTTCGTGCAAGTTCTCTTGTTATCCGCACGAATTTTTCTTTAGACTTAGGCTCGTCCGAGGACGAACGAGAGTTTAAGTGGAGGAGAATGAAATGACCTCGGTCAGTCGTTTCGGAAGTTAGGACTCCGATTGGCGTGCCGATAATTTTAAAATATTCGTAAGGTCCATTGAGACTTATCTGTAAAGTTTGAGCTAAATCAGACTTCGTTTGGTAGGCATCGGAATAAGGTTTCAGTTTTTATTGTCGATAAATATTAAAAAGAGATTTTCGAGCTCGGTTTTGGCGAATGAGCTCCGATTCGAAATTCAAAAGTGCCGTTAGGTTCGTATGATTATTTGTGACTTTTGTGATTTTTCGAAAGCGAATTTTGATGTTGTTCGGCTAGTTTCCGCTAAAATGCCGAAAGTTAAATAATTTGACCTTTTTCCATTTAAATTCGCATCTTGAGTTTCGGGAATCCGATTTGAGATCAGCCTTCACGAGTATGTTAGATATATTTTGTATAACTCGTATGCAAAAGTTGGAATTATTTCAAATATCGTAGGACACCGTTTTAATTTTCGTTAAGAAAAGAAAATAAAATAAAAGAAAAAAAAAAAAGGGAAAAGACAAAAGAATTAAAGGGAGGCGGTGGGGATAAGGGATTAATATCCCTAAATCCCTTGCTGCACTGAATGTCTCCATGACCAACAAATCAAAGAAACAGAAACGAATGAAACAGGGAACTCAGAAACAAGAAATGCAACCAGAAAAATGTCAGAAAATGAGAAAAGGGCCGGAAAAATAGTAGAATTTTCATCCTGAAACATTCAGGTAATGATCCTAATATATTATTTGAGTTTATTACGTGTGTTTGAATATGGTTTAACGGTAAAACTTGGAATATTATACATCGTTTTAATAAGTTCAATTAATAGTTTAATGGGTCAAATGGACCCCGATAATGAAATTGATTATATATTCGTACTCAGTGAGTTATGGGCAACATATAAATGTAAATTATTTGGGGTTTGTTTATGTGACCTTAAACCCTGTATATAGGTCTGGCCTGCGTATTGCGTATGAGAATAAGGTATCAGGTTCCTAACCGGATTGCCCTAAGATGTGAGGAATGAAGCCTTTAGCCTAAATTGATATATTTTTCTGCTTATTGAATAGAGTGGGATCGTTTGGCAAGGAAACTAAAGGATAAAGCGGTTGTTGATTAGCCGTACTAAATTTTGGAAGAGGTAAGCGTTTATATCCATTTCTTTGGAGGCACTTGGCCTCGTGGACTTTCTACCACGTGTTTCCTTACGTGTGTAGCTGCCGATAGGCGTACTCATTATGCTTAGCTTTGAATTTATATTGTATATTATATGTTATGCCCTGTTGTTGGTATTGCATTGAACATATGAGCATTGCACTCTGGTTTTGAGCATTGCATATACTTCCCGGTTGGCGATGAGAGTCCCGCAATGGCGAAGGGCCATTATTGCATATACTTCCCGGTTGGCGATGAGAGTCCCGCACCGGCGAAGGGTCATTATTGCATATACTTCCCGGTTGGCGATGAGAGTCCCGCACCGGCGAAGGGTCATCATTGCATATACTTCCCGGTAATCGATGAGAGTCCCGAGCCGGTGAAGAGTCATTATTGCATATATCTCCTGGTAGACGATGAGAGTCCCGCACCGGAGATAGGTATCAGGCATATGTGACTGCATTGCATCATAGCGCATTCATCCCATCTCATTGCACCGCATACTGACTATTGTGTGTATTGTGTGGTGTTTTATGTATGCGGTATGTACACCATGTTGTGGATGTATCTCAGTTTGCCTATATATTTCTGGCTCGTATTCTGGGTTGCGGGGATCGGGTTGCACGCCGCAACAGGATGAATATATGGATCGGGTTGCACACCGCAGCAGGATGTATTTCTGATTGTTGATGTGTTCGGGATACCTATATGTTCTGGCTGTCTTACGTTCCTGGTTGTTGAATAGTTTGTGATTCCATACGTGTTTCTAGTTATTATCTGGCACTGCCTTTTCATAATTTAAATAAGAGGAATTTGGTTTATCTGTTTCTTTTCTCCCTGGCTAGCTATCATATTCTTTGAGGTGGCTAGTATGCCCCACTTATTGAGTCCTTTTGGCTCACCCTTATTTGTTGTTTGTTTCTTGTCTATCTATTTCGTTTCGGCAGGTTCGCTCCAGGATTGAGTTCGCCACGTTGTGAAGGAGCGAAGACGACTTCAGCCGTCAGGGTGAGCCAGCTTTTATTCCGTATGGCCACCAGTTTATTGGTTGTTATTTTAGTTGCATTTTGCTCCCTTCAGGAGGTATTTGTCTTCTTTCATACTCTTAGATGTCCAGTCTGGATAGCCCTAAACCTAGTATGTTGGGTAGTCGGCTGTAATTTCTTTTGTACAGCTTAGAGGTATCAGTATGTTTGTATTTTTTTTTTAGCCTTGTTCTTAATTATGAATTGAATTATATTTATTTTCCTAATTTAATTGGTAAGGGTTCGCCCAACGGGTCTAGGAGAGGATGTCGGGTGCCCGCACGGCCTAGCCCGATTCCGGGTCGTGTCAAAATTTCTCTATGAATCTGATAAAACCTAGATCCATCAATTTTGTCAAAACGTTCCTTCAGATCAGCCCAGACTACTACAACATTGGATGCATAAATTATTCCCCTAAGTAATTAATTTGATACATTGTTCATAATCCATGAAAGCACAAATGCATTACACTTTTCCCACTGCTCACCATATTTCTCATCATAATCAATTTTCTTACAGGTTCCAAACACAAAACCTAACTTATTCTTAGCTCGGAGAGAAATCAACATAGATCTACTCCATAACGAGTAATTTTTACTTCCTGAGAGTTGAACTGAGGTTAATGACAAACCTGTAGTATCAGATGGGTGAAGATACAATGGGTGATTGTATTTCTCATAAATGAACTCTTCGCTCGTTGTTATCGCAGCTAATCTAGCCATTATTGAATTCGTGAGAATGAATTGGGATCAAATGTGGTCGTTGTTCTGTGGTTGAATCAGATTGTAATTCATAGCTCTGATACCATGATTAAATTGAAGAAGAAAGCTGTTATGTAAATGAGAGTGAGAGAGTTTTGGGAATTTTTTTTTTAGCTTGTAATACTGAGTACAACTTCCTTATATACACACTAGTTAGCTTATAGGAGAAGCTAACTTACTAACTCCTCATGTGGGTTCCCTAACTAACCCTATCACAACTAACTATACAATTTTAATTAATTACAACTAACTAGCAAATAACTCCTAACTAACTCTATACATAACAGTCAGCTATCAGCAATAGCTTGCACAACTTCGAAATGCTTTACTTAATTGTGAAGTTTGTTTTCTCATATATAATACTGACATAGCATCCCTCGTGTTTTAGCAATGTGAAATTTTGGTTACAAAAACTTCCATGTGGGACTAAACATTGTCCTCGCCAAGGTATGTCCCACAATCATATCAAATATGTGACAGGGTCTGAATCAAGCCTTTTTTAAGTGCAACATCTCTTCATTTTGTCATTGTGAAAGTTTAGAACCCATTCTCAAGCGGGCATTCAAGTCTTCATGCTTTAAAAATATCATATAATATAAAAAAATTCAAATAAAAGAATAGATATGCAAACCCTTACTAGTGCTCAGAAATCAGCAAAATAATGAAATTATATTACTTGACTGATTACTTGTTTTGTGAGATTTTTTGTACTGTTGTATTTAGTTCAGTCTCAGAATTAATTGTGCATACATTTAGAAGAAGTGAGGTTGCTAAACCCACAAAGCATGAGTCCCTATGATGCAAGGGTTCGCTACTCCATGCTTGTAGACGCCAGTCGTTTGCTTTAGAAGATATGCCGACACTCCCTCTATATGACTGCAGTTATTGCACTATGCTAGTGCCGTTGTTTATATAGCTTGTTAAAATAAATGTTTTCAAATAAAACTAGCTACTTTTAAATTATAATTACATCAATTATTACAGAGGGAGGTGGGTTGACACTCCCCGCATGCGACTCTAGACGCACGCACATACAGTTGGCCATTGTTTGTAATGCCTTTCATAATAGATATATTAGATAATACCAAATTCAAAACTTATTCCAAGATTTTTATAATCAGTTACAGAAATTAGAATTCAAATGATATGCTTATAAACCCCAGTTGTTCCTTTTTTGCATTCTAAAGTTATCCATTTTGACTCAATGCGTAGTACCACTAGTTAGGAGGGTTGTTACTGGATATCCTTCAGAGGTGATTAGCCCGGTTGGGTCTACTTAGTTTATGTATCACGTGTTGAGATTATAGGAGACAATGCTCATGACTATTAATGGTTTTCATACATCTAGTTGGTGAACTCTATTGATTTCTCCCAGCAATGGCCATATTTCTCGTCATTTCCTTACTCTTTAGACCTATTTATTTATAGGAAATTTCCCCTAGATTTATGTATTTTAGATTAGTATTAATTTTAGAGGCTTATGACTTGACTAATTGGTTTACAATTAGACTTTAGCACGCAAGGGATATGTTTTACTCCCTCCGTCCCAATTTATGTGGCACCATTTGACCGAGCACGGAGTTTAAGAAAATAGAGGTTGACTTTGTTAAGTATCAATTTTACCCTTGAAAAAGTAAGAAAGAGAAGATTTGAGTAATAAAAAAGTTGTTGGTAGGTTTAAAAGTATGTAGGGCCCAACAAGGGTAAAATAGAGATGATTCATTAAATAGTTGTCAAATAAGGAAAGATGCCACTTATTTTGGGACAAACAAAAAAGAAAATGGTGCCACATAAATTGGGACGGAGGAAGTAATATTCTATGAACATCACGCAAGGGATGTCTTTTAATATTATGTGAATATTACGACGAATCTAACTTTACATAGTACGACATTTAATTGTTCTCTCCATAGAGTTAGAAAACCTAGACTCAGGGTAGTTTAAGACCTCATTTGTTTACACTTAATGGAGGTCTGAATCTGAATGGTACAAACCTCACAAAATTAAAGGTAGCATAACGTTACTTTAATCGCGTAGAGCGTTTTGGCGCAATCCGTCTTCAATTTCGAGTTAAGATTGGCGTCCTTCCTTCAAAACCATAAAAATAGCTTCAACACCCAAAAACACATTGCTTCTCTCATGAAGTTTCTGGAAATGATGAGAAAAAAAGTGAATTCCTCTTTTATAATAAAAATATTTCACTTCTAGCCCTCTTTTGCACTTATGTCCCTTTTGCTGACCTGACTTCTAACGCTCATATCTTTTTATCCAAATGCTGTATAAACAAACAATCAAAAGCGTTGGAAACTACACTCCAAGACTTTCAATTTGGTATATGATATGTCCCCAAAAGACCTCATATATCATACAGAATTAATTGCTTAAAAAACTTCGTTACTAGGCAAATCCTTTGTCGGTTTTTCCGCAATTTAAATCCGATTTTTTCCAAACTTTATATTCAACATATAAACTGTTGAACCCCCCAAAAATTACCCTTTCTTTAGGAAAAGATAGGTTTCGGGTATATTTCAACAAAATGGGGATTCCAAAGGGTTTCTTTGGAGTCGCCACCTAATTTAAGGATTGTTTAGTACACAAAAATTCTGAAAAAAAAATCAATGCATATGAGTATAAATTGAACTTAGCACATAGGAATAGAACTTCTTCTATAGGGGTAGAAGTTCAACCCTTATCGGTCCATAAGGACTAAAATACAGTCCATATGGTTTAACTTCAATCAGTAGCATTTGAAACTTCAGTCCAGTAATGGACTACACTTCAATACACCCAGTGAACAAATAGATTATTGATAAACAATAAGTTCGACATACATGTACAAGTTGTAAAACTAAAAATTGTAATCAAATCTAGTACACATACAAATTCTAACACATGTTTTAAAAAATACGGAAAAAACTGTCATACCTGATAGAAAATTGATATTGTACCCAATCCCTCAAGTTTTGTACTGGAAAAATCACAATATGTTCTTCGATTTAAGCAGTACAGTTATTATGAGCACAAAAATACTGATTTTATAAAGAAAACGGGACAAAAATTAAAGAGAAAGATGAGAAACTGAAAAAGATGGGGATTTTTGCATGGATTAATAATAACTGAAGAGAAACCGATATGAACAATTTTGACAAAACCATGTGAATATAGAGAAAACATAGGGGTAAAGTCGTCTTTTCATTAGGTGTTTTAGAATGACAGTATTTTAAACAACCAAAAGTGGCTTCTGTTGCAAAACAAATGAAAAAAATGCCTCAAACCAAAGACCAGTGGCAAAACTGACCTCTGTGCAAAAATTTTACTTCTTCTTTAGGTAAAAGCATAGTCCACTCCACGTGTAATTGATCATTAATTAAGGCACTGGCACATACATAAGCATAAATGAAACGACCTTAGGACTTGTTTGTAAAATTTGAACAAAATCGGACTTTATTAGGTAGGTATCGGAAGAAGGTTTCAGTTTTTATTGTCGATAAATATTAAAAAGAGATTTTCGAGCCCGTTTTTGGCGAATGAACTCCGATTCGAAATCCGAAAGTGCCGTTAGGTTCGTATGATTATTTGTGACTTTTATGAACTTTTGAAAGTGAATTTCGAGATTGTTCGGCTAGTTTCCGCTAAAATGCCGAAAGTTAAATAATTTGACCTTTTTCCATTTAATTTACATATTGAGTTTCGGGAATCCGATTTGAGATCCGCCTTAGCAAGTGTGTTACATATATTTTTTATAACTTACTTGAGAAATTTTGGATCATTTTGAATTTCGTAGAGTTCCATTTTAATTTTCATCGCGAAAAAAAAAAGAAAAGAAAAAGAAAGAAAGGAAAGGCGGTGGAACCCCTTAAGCTTATAAAAGCTTGAACAAAACAAAGAGCATAAAACAGAAAACGTAACAAAGGAAAAAAAATGGAGAAAAGAGAAAAAGAAAAGGAGAAGGAGAAGGAAAATAGTGGAATTTTCACTCCGAAACATCCAGGTAGTGGTGTTAATCTATTATTTCAGTTTATTACGTATGTTTGAATATATTTTAACGGTAAAAATTGGGATATTAGACATCGTTTTAATAAGTTCAATTAATAGTTTAAAGGGTCAATTGGACCCCGATAATGGAATTGATTATATATTCGTACTCAGTGAGTTATGGGCAACATATAAATGTAATTTATTTAGAGTTTGGTTATGTGACCTTAAACCATGTACATAGGCCTGGCCTGCGTATTGCATATGCGAATAGGGTATCAGGTTCCTAACCGGATTGCCCTAAGATATGAGGAATGAAGCATTTAACCTAATTTGATATATTTTCTGCATATTGAATAAGCAAGATCGTTTGGCATGAATCCAAAGGGCAACGGGGTTGTTGAGTAGCTTTATAACAAGGTAAGTGTTTGTATCCATTTCTTTGGAGGCCCTTGGCCTTGTGGATATTCTACCACGTGTTCCTTACGCGTGTAGCTGCCGATAGGCGTACTCATTATGTCTTAGCTTTGAATTTACATTGTATATTATATGTTAGGCCCTGTTGTTGGTATTGCATTGAGCATATGAGCATTGCACTGGTTTTGAGCATTGCATATACTTCCCGGCATTCGATGAGAGTCCCGAGCCCGTGAAGGGTCATTATTGCATGTACTTCCCGGTAATCGATGAGAGTCCCAAGCCGGTGAAGGGTCATTATTGCATATACCTCCCGGTTGGCGATGAGAGTCCCGCACCGGTGAAGGGTCATTATTGTATATACTTTCCGGTAATCGATGAGAGTCCCGAGCCGGTGAAGGTTCATCATTGCATATACTTCCCGGTAATCGATGAGAGTCCCGAGCCGGTGAAGGGTCATCATTGCATATACTTTCCGGTAATCGATGAGAGTCCCGAGCCGGTGAAGGGTCATTATTGCATATACCTCCCGGTAATCGATGAGAGTCCCTAGCCGGTGAAAGGTCATCATTGCATATACCTCCCGGTAATCGATGAGAGTCCCGAGCCGGTGAAGGGTCATTGTTGCATATATCTCCTGGCAGACGATGAGAGTCCCGCGCCGGAGATGAGTATCAGGCACATGCGACTGCATTGCATCATACCGTATTCATCACATTTCATTGCACCGCATACTGACTATTGTGTTGTGTTTTGTGTATGCGGTATGTATACCATGTTGTGGACATATTTTAGTTGCCTATATGTTTCTGGCTATTTTGCGCCCCTAATTGGTTTATATGCTTTAAAATATGGATCGGGTTGCACGCCGCGACAGTATAAATATATGGATCGGGTTGCACGCCGCAACAGTATAAATATATAGATCGGG
Source organism: Petunia x hybrida (assembly GCA_037355625.1). NCBI lineage: Eukaryota > Viridiplantae > Streptophyta > Magnoliopsida > Solanales > Solanaceae > Petunia > Petunia x hybrida. Next base: position 934,675 of record JBBBVM010000421.1, on the reverse strand, counting down.
TTGCACGCCATGACAGTATGAATATATGGATCGGGTTGCACGCCGCGACAGTATAAATATATGGATTGGGTTGCACGCCGCAACAAGATGTATTTCTGACTGTTGATATGTTCGGGATACCTATATGTTCTGGCTATCTTATGTTCCTGGTTGTTAATGAGTTTATGATTCCATACGTGTTTCCAGTTATTATCTGGTTCTGCCTTTTTATAATTTAAATTAGAGGAATTTGGTTTATCTGCTTCTCTTCTCCCTGGCTAGCTATCCTATTCTTTGAGGTGGCTAGTCTGCCCCACTTATTGAGTTCTTTTGACTCACCCTTGTTTGTTATTTTTTTCTTGTCTATCTATTTCATTTCGGCAGGTTCGCTCCAGGATTGAGTTCGCCACGTTATGAAGGAGCGAAGACGACTTCAGCTGTCAGGGTGAGCCAGCTTTTATTCAGGATGGCCACCAGTTTTATGTTTATTATTTCAGTTGTATTTTGCTCACTTCAGGAGGTATCTGTCTTCTTTTGTACTCTTAGATGTCTAGTCTGGATAGCCCTAAACCTAGTATGTTGGGTAATCAGCTGTAATTTCTTTTGTACAACTTAGAGATATCAGTATGTCTGCGTTTTTTTCTCTAAGTCTTGTTTTGTTTATGAGTTGGATTTATATTTATTTTTCTAATTCGGTTGGTAAGGGTTCACCCGACGGGTCTAGGGGAGGATGTCGGGTGTCTGCACGGCCTAGCCGGATTCCGGGTCGTGTCAATAAAGCTGGCACAGCTTGTAAAATACTCCAAATAAGAAGGCTAAAGTGGTCAAGTACTGGAGATATATATAAGGAGGCTGAGATTGGATTCCCTCTTAGCCAATCATGTTATTTTACTTTTAATAACTGGAGGACAGGGCTGAGTATAACTAAAAGAGACGTTGTCTTCTTTGACAATAACTGAAAAGGTACATTTTCTAAGCTAGAGAGTACGGTGTCAGTGGAGCACGAAAATTAGGGAAAAGCCAAAATAACCATGTGTCGGCAAGCAGCATGACCATGACCTGCTAAATTCTCTCTTATATATTAGTAGAGATGAAACTGGGTATACTTATTTCTTTTTAAAAAAATACAACCTTAGCACCTTCTATACAAAATACCCTAGCCCTAATCTTTTCCTCTCTTTTGCTTCCACTTCGCCTTTCCTTTTAAAGAAAAATTCTAGCACCCCATTTCTTACTTGCCACCGCTGCTTCCTCCCCCACCCTTACACTGTATCTCCTTCACCGCTTCTCCTCCCAGTCGTGGTTGATGTACCTTTGTCGTCGTTGTTATACCTCTGTCGCCGTTGCTTTTCTTTTTCTTTCTTATCTTTTTTTTAACTATTTGAAGAATAATGTCGATTTTTAGAAGCAAATTTTGTCCAAAGCTCCGACTAGGGTTTGTTTATCATGTTCCTTCTTCTTGTTTTTTTTTTTTTACTTTTTTCAAAAAAAAAAGGCAAGATGTTACTAGATTTTTATTGGAACTTTTTTTAAATGTTAAGATATGGTGTTTTTTTTGTAAGAATTTGTAAAGATCTGGTATTTTTATTAAGTTTCTATGTAAAAGCTGCCCAAAATACTGTATAAGATTTTATGTACATATTTATACAACTTTATACATGTTTTTTAAAAAAATTCATGTGTATGTAAAATAAATAAAGTCATATAAATTTTTAGATATATGTAATATTATGGTTGTTTCTATAAATTTTCAGTTTTTTTGTATTTTTTTATATTTCTAATGTGTACGCATTTTTTATGTATATACATGTATAATATTTTTAGGGTAGCTTTGTGTATTAATATTTTTAAAAGCAATGATATAAACAAAACCAACAAAAATTAACTCCGGTCAAACAAAAAAAGTAACTCCAGAGGAAAAATAAAAAAAAAATCAGTGAAAAATCGATAATTTTAAAATTTCTTATCACCAACCACCGCCAACCGGTGGCGAGAGTGTGGCGGCGGGGGAGGATGGAAGTGGCAGCTAGTAAATTTTCTTTTGAAGGAGAGCACAAATTTTAAATATAGACAATGTGCTATGTCAATGTAATTTTTAAAAAAAAAATAAGCCCCTTTATAATTTCCCTGTTTGAAGTAATTTTGTTAAAAAAAATCCCACGTTGTCTAGCAAGTTCATAAAAATAAAAATAATGGCATCTTCCGTATGATATGTACTCTTAATGAACACTAAGCGATTGCTTTTGCCAATATTTTAAATTAGATGACACTACCATTTATTTATCATAAAAAAAAAAATCATTACAAGTTCTTTGGCAGCACTACAACATTTTTTGTCTTCAACAACACTTGAAAATTGTAGCCTAAAATATTAAAAAGTGTGGTCTTTGATCAAAGGCCACACTTTGTGACCTGAAGAGGTGTTACCTTTTTTTTAAGGCAATGCCAAGTTTCTTATCCTGTTTAATTCCTTCCACTGTCCTTTTTTTCTACAAAAATTCTTTTATATTCTCTCTTATTATCCTCCAAATATTTATGGGTTATAATTTAATTTTGTTGATTCATGCTTCCTCTAATTATAGAAGAAAACTTATTTTATCCTGCAAAAATATTTCAGACTGCTGAAATAGTTTTTTAAGAAAGTATTATGCACGACTCAAAGCTCTGCTTATCTATTTAAAGATAATACAATATTTCATGTTATTTTTATTGTATCCACCAATATCTTCATTCATCTTTACCACTGTTATTGTATTTCTCCTTGTAATAATACCTACAATCTAAGAAATAAGGGAAAACAACTTTACTTCTAAAAATATTGCTGACACTATCAATGTCGCTGCTATCCCTTCCACTATGTTGCTCCAGTTCCAGTTGTACTATCGTATGCAAAACTATGCCCTGATGTGTCAAACATTAAAATTTTTGCTAATGAATATTTCAAACGTTAGCAAAAACGTATTTTTTTACTACTCAATATTCGTGGAGTTGCCCATGCACTTCTCTACCCATAATCCAGTCTGGACGTTGACGAAAACATACTGGAATAATCATTGCAATATACTAATAAGATATGTCATCATAATATTTTGGAGACTCTCTCGAAAAAATTGTTTGACGTGTACTGTAGATGAAAGGAAGCAAAATTATTTGGGAAGTCTTGATTAAAAAATTCACCACAGAAGATGCTATAAAACAAATTTTGTAGTAGGAAAATGTTATCATTGGCAAATGATAGATGAAAAGAGATTATAGTCCAAATTAATGAATTTCAGAAATTGTTTCTTCTTTTCATTTGTCCGAACCATCGAGCCTCGCTTCTTGCATCTTGTCCACCATTGGAGACACTCCCACTTTGTCATGTATGACATCAACCCTAATCTTATCCATCCTAATATGCCCACACATCCATCTAAGTATTCTCATCTCTGCTACGTTCATGTGTGTGTTCTTGACTGGCCAATACTCCATCCATACAACATAGCAGGTCTAACGACCATTTTGTAGAATTTACTTTTAAGTCTACGTGGCACTTTCTTATCGCATAGGACACCAGAAGCGAGTCTCCACTTCATTCAACCCGCCTTTATATGATGTTTGACATCATCATCAATTTCTTCATTACCTTGGAGGATTGAGCCAAGATACTTGAAGCTTCTTTTCTTGGGGAAGACTTGTGCGTCAAGTGTCACTTCCACATCTGACTCATGAGATGCATCACTTAACTTGCACTTCATATACTCCATTTTTGTCCTGCTCAACCTGAAACCTTTTGACTCTAGAGTCTGTCTCCAAACCTCTAGCTTATCATTAACTTTGATGCAAATCTCGTTAATCAAAAGTATATCATCTGCAAGTAGATACATCACGGTACCTCCCCATGAATACTCTGTTTCAATCCATCCATCACCAAAGCAAATAAAAATGGGCTAAGCAATGATCCCTAATGCAATTCCAACTCGGACTGGGAAGTGTTTTGAGTCTCCTCTGACTGTTCTCCATTTGATTATTGGATTTATTATACATATCATTAATCGCTTTGATGTACTCAACTAGTATACCTTTAGATTCCAAACATTTTCACAAAATCTCCCCGGTCTAGATCATATCGACTTCATATATATTTTTAGGATAATTTTGTTACTCATCATAACTTAACTAATTAAGTTTTCAATTTTTTTTGTTACAGCTGTCTTTTTGGAGAGTATATTCCCAAAAGTTGGTTCGTAAATGATGACAAACACTCATTTGGACATATTGTGTTCTTAATGAAGTAATAGACGTTTTAATTCTTGAAAGTAAAAGAAAAAGTACATTACACTTTAAAAATTATGAATTTAGATAATAGAAACTTGCTCTAGATTAGAGCAACTCTATTATCGATAGTTAGGTTCAAGATTTGAGTCACGCTGAAAAGTAATAGTAGAAATACTATTAATCCTCATGATAGGGGGCGGGGAAAATTTATGAATTTATATTTAATACTATCTTTTACTACTGAATTTGATCTTTCATCTATATATTTATTCGTATCGAAAATACTGAATTCAATTAAACATTCATGCCGAAAATGCAATAAAAGATTTGATGCAGGGTCACAAATGTCATTCCAAGAATACACATCCGGAACCTTCACTTCACTCTTAAAAAACGAAAGGTTCAAATCAAAGCGAGGAGAAACAGCAGAAATTCAAGAAACAAGAAAATGGGGTCAGCTGCAATTTCTACCCAACAAGCATTCATCAATCTTCAAAAAACAACCCCTTTAAGTTTAACAAACAAAAGAAGGGTGGTGCCTGCTAGGTGCTGCAGCACAGCTGCAACAAAAGAGAAACGTGGGGTGGTGTTAAAGAATGGAGAAGATACATTGGAAATATGCAGAGTGTTGAATGGGATGTGGCAAACAAGTGGGGGGTGGGGTAGAATTGATAGAAACGACGCCGTTGAAGCTATGCTCAAGTATACTGATAATGGTCTTTCTACTTTCGACATGGCTGACCACTGTATGATTTCTACTTTTTCTTTTTATTTGCATACGTGGCATGTTGTGGTTGGTTGGTTTCGGTTGTTATAGTCACAGTTTCTGTAAATGTTCTTGTGTCCTATGTTTGGACACGTCTGTATAAGTCTTGCCTTTTGGAATTTTTCTCATTTATAACCCCCTCTTACTTTGTGTATTTTCTATTTCGTTGTACTCTCCCCGCTCACTTTATATGAGATATTTTCTTTTTAGTTTGTCCAAAAACTTACTAACATCAACAAAAATACCTATGGTTATTTTAGATTATCCATGTGCTTAGGCCATATAGTGTCACGTAAAGTGGGGCGGAAGGAGTATATTATTTTGGCAAAGGGTATATTAGTTAATTGCCTAACTTTTATCCTTTTTTATTTCAAGAAGTCACTAGACAAAAGGTAGATAAGGAGCTACTAAAAGATAAAAACAGATAAGAGAAATGAACCAGTGACTACTGACTACTTATATTTGGTGTCATAACATTCTATGTGAAGTGAGATAAAAGTTTCAACTACCCTTTAACTACCTTATTGAAAAAGTATGGCAGAGCTCTTGAACCATACATTTAATCAATTTACCTTGAACTCAATCAAGATTAAGTCTTTTAGAGCTACTGAAGCAAGAACATTAACACCAAGGCAATTCAAATGCTTGTTAAGTGGAGATAAGCAAAGGGCTGTAGTTAAGAATGGGAAAGATTCATTGGATATTTGTAGAGTTGTCAATGGGATGTGGCAGACTAGTGGTGGCTGGGGAAGAATCGAACGAGACAGTGCTGTTGATGCTATGCTTCAATATGCTGATGCTGGACTTAACACTTTTGACTTGGCTGATATATGTAAAACATTAAATTTGCTTATTGTTGCAGCTATGCTCACATTGCTAATTCATAGTTTATCAATCAAATATTACTTACATATGCTAAGTTCAACGTACTATAAAGGAATAGAGCAGTTTTTGATCAGTTGGATTAAAAGGACTGAAACTTGTAAGAGAATGTCTTCTTATCATGGTTAACTTTGCAGATGGACCTGCAGAAGATCTTTATGGCATCTTCATTAATAGAGTACGCAGGGAGCGCCCACCAGAAGTTCTAGAAACTGTGAGAGGGTGAGTTACAAAGGCATGCTTCTTTAAGAAGATTAGTGAGCGTATAGACTGTAATGGAATGATCTGCTTACCTCTTTCCTTCAGTGTATAGAACGAGACCTCTCTCTCCGTTGTACTGGTACCTTCTTGGTACTGTTGATATTATCGTTACCTTTCTCACTGGAAAAAAATGGAATCTGCTTACCTCCTGTTAACTACAATGGCGTCAACATTTGCTTTCAAATACTCAAATGTGTGTGATAACAGTGCATAGAAGTGATCAGTATTAGCTTGGAGGAAGAAAGACCCCTAAACTTTATTCTTCTGATTTGCAACGCAGTCTTACCAAATGGGTGCCATCACCTGTCAAGATGACCAGCACTTTTGTACGTAATAGCATTGATGTTTCAAGGAAAAGGATGGATGTTGCATCCTTGGACATGCTTCAATTTCATTGGTAATGAGCGTCCTTGTTAATTTACTGCTTAATGTAATTGTTCAAGTGTTAGGTTGCAGTGGTAAATTAATAATTGAGTATTAATCTGATGAACTCTTTTTCCCTTACCATTTTTTTCCTCTTTTATTGTTAAAATAACACCAAGGAGTTATTGTCTTACAATATCTCGGGGTTTAATTTGTCTAGCACAGTAAGTGTATACTGTAAGTTGCACTAGACGGGGTTTACATCAATCTTATCTTTCTGATCTGACAGATAAAAAATCATTATTTTGTAAGGACTTCAGTTTCCTTGGACTTTTGGTCTTCTAAATTAAAGCTTTGGAGCAAGCTCTTAAGATATTAGTTTCTTTTTTCCCCTTAATGCTATCTTTTCTGTGATATAATAGCTTTCATTTGCAAGGTCCACACTGAAACTAGCAGCACACTTCTGAAAATGTGTAGTACAATAGGCGGCCATTACTTTATGAACTCCAATTGAAGTGTCTCATATCAGAAATTTTTGGCCCTTGAGAACAGAACAGAAATCTTTTTTTCTTAAAGCACCTGTGCAACCTAAATCATACACTTTTTGGTGATCAACTGAATTAAAAGATGGAAGCAAAAAGGAACGACTTTTAGTTTCTCTTATTCTTTGTTGTTCTGAATGAACCCCAGGTGGGACTACTCTAATTCTGGTTACCTAGACGCACTAAAGCATCTTACAGATCTCAAAGAAGAAGGTTAGTTGTATATTGCTGTCTTGGAGCTTTTCATCCCAGTGTTTGTCGATTGGGCTATATAGTTATACAGCTGATGTGCAGGCAAGATTAAGACCATTGCTTTGACTAATTTTGACACGGAGAGATTGAGGATAATTCTTGAAAATGGGATTCCGGTTGTTAGCAATCAGGTGCTGAATTTAAGATTGTTCTCATTGTTTTCCTGCTCTATGCATCTGCATTCAGCTCTGAAGTATAATAGGCTGTTTCTGCAGGTACAACATTCAATTGTTGACATGCGTCCTCAACAAAAAATGGCAGAGCTTTGTCAGCTTACAGGAGTCAAACTTATAACGTCTCTCTCTCTCTCTCTCTCTCTCTATATATATATATATATATATATAAAAAATTTGTGAAGGTGCAGCAAATTGCTGCAACGATACATAATTAATTTGCTAATGTGATTATCTAATAGACATCCACCCAGGTCTGCCTCGATAAACCTGCTTGTATTACTGCTTGAGATCAGTTTCAGTTTAGTTTTCTCCAACTCTGGACTTCAGAGAATGAGCATCTTCTTCATTACCTTTCAGCACTTATGCAACCAGAAAGGCCCTTCATTTTCTATCACATAAATTTTACATTGTCAAGCCTAATTTACAATTATTTTCCGGTGCTTTTCCTTGTACAAGGCACTGCACTATCTGATGTATTTCTAACTTTTCTTTGAATGCAGGTATGGAACAGTAATGGGAGGGTTATTATCTGAAAAGTTTCTTGATACCAACTTAGCGATACCTTTTGCTGCCCCTCCGTTGAACACTCCTTCACTACAGAAGTACAAAAGGGTAATTGTGCATAGAAAAAACTACTTTTTGCTAATCAATGTGTTATTCCTCCATAGAAGGGATTATTTTGTGGGTACCAGGAAAATCCGAAACAAATATAAGTTGGGCTGCTTTCTCTTTTTCATTTTCTCTGTATTTTGATGGGGTTGGGAGGGAATAGTTTATCTGGGGTTGTATACAACAACAACTAAGCCTCAATTGCAAACAAATTGGGCTCGGCAATATGAGTCCTCATAGACCATGTTTCTCCATTTAAGCTCCATTCATGTCATCATGATACCACATAAAAAAATTGTGGAAAATAAAGATATCTGGGGCTGTGTGAAGCTGAGAATAACAAACTGTATTGTCTACCTTCTTTTGGCATTAGAAATACTTCTCAGTTTGAGATATTGTTTCTGGTTTATACGAGTATTTGTATCAAAAAATTTCCTATGTTTCGAAAAAATATGTTGCAGATGGTTGATGCTTGGGGAGGGTGGAGTCTCTTCCAAGAGTTGCTCAGGACAATGAAAAATGTGGCCAACAAACATGGAGTCTCCATCCCAACAGTTGCTGTGAAATACATACTGGATCAGGTATTTACCAGTTCTCATCATTTTCTTTGCATATCATAAGGACAATTATGTCAGTTCTACCGATGCATTTTGACAAAATCTGTTTCCTCACTTGCAGCAAGCTGTGGCAGGATCAATGATAGGCGTTAGGCTCGGTCTGGCAGAGCACATTAAAGATGCCAATGCTGTGTTTTCGCTTGTTCTTGATGAAGACGACATTGGCAGCATCCTACAAGTCACAAAGAAGGGTAAAGATCTTCAAAAAATTATTGGAGACTGTGGAGATGAATACAGGCGTTAATTAGAGCTATCAAAAGGGACATTTTATCTTTTCTGCACACTTGTATCAGACGAAGAATATTTCATCATGGCATTATTGAGTTGTAGATACTGCAGGCTTTTGAAATAGAAAATCAACTCTTATTTTAACTTTTTTCCACTGTATGATGCATTGTAAAAGTTTGTATTTATAGAAAAACAAAAACAGCCTTGTTGGGATATTTCAACAGCAGAAATGTAATTCGCAGTGGATACTGGATAGGCTAGAAGCCTTCTGAATTGTAAGTACTTTAAAAGAGAATGCGAAAACAAAAGAAAACTCAATTTAATTTAATACTCAAGAATAATTCTTAAAGGACTGCCCAAATTAAGATGTTTCCAATCATTATAAGTGTCACTATATGTCCTATTTTGAGGTTGCTCTTTATATTTGTCCCCTTACCAAAAGCTTCTAATACACAGTGTTCTTTCACAAGTGGAAGGCTAGAGCCACGAAATAGGCCAATACAGTTGAGGAGCCATTGTAATTGTAACAATTTAAAGTGTGTTGGACTTAAAATTTTTATATGCTTTCTTTAGTTACTTAAAAGTGTCCCAACCCAAGTTCATGGTACCATGTGAACGTGCGATATCCCTTATAAAGTTCTTCACTTGCCTCTTCCATTTCGATGTAGGATTCGCCTAAGATGTTATGTACAATCCACAAAAACTTACCAGCTTAGAAGCATGTCAGTCTTGCTTGATCCGTCTTCATCAGCTCGCCCTCAGTCAAGGCATCACATTCACCCTCGTTAGGAACTCAGTGTCCTCGCTAAGATTTACCCCACCATTGTATTGAAGGAATACCAGCTCTGATACAATATCTGTTACAACCCAAGAGTATGATGTGTATCCATTTTGGGACTAGGCCTGCATGGATATGTTATTTGGGCTACGCCACATTAAGCCCTAAAAACACGTGTACCATGTGAACTTGTGTTATGTCTTATAAAGTCATTCATTTTATTTTCTCATTCCGATGTGAGATTCGTTGAATTAGCCATGCGCACCAATCTTCAGAAGTCTGTCAATCTTGTTTGACCCGCCTTCCATCATGGACGTCACAAAGAGTGTTAGAACTCAATTCGTCATGGATAGGCACAAATAAAAATAAAATTGTATTCGCTTTGAACAATGGAACACTTATAAAAATACCCACAAAACCTACAATAATTACAGCCACTACCTACTACTTTCAAATATTACCTGACCTACCCACTAAACTATTTACCCACTCTACCTATCCAGACTTATATACCATAGTTTATGCAGTATACCATAAATGTATACACATATAAAGTATAACAAAGATATACAGTAATAAATGGCCCTCCTGTAATATCCTAATTAAATAAGGGCAACTTAGTCATTACCTAAAGTGAATTAAAAATAAAAAAAAATAATAAAGCCAAAGTCCAAATAGGACTCTGGCAACATGAGAAGTTTTAAAGGGTCAGGGAATTGGGGCTGCTACGCAGCTTTCATCAGAAGCTTTTCAAACAACAAAAAATTTCAGCACCAAACATAAGGAAGAAGGAGAGAGGAAGAAAACATTGTAGGAGCTTTCAACTTGGTGCAACAAGAAAAATTTCCCAACTAGTACTAGTTCAATTTAGAGGTACTTTTCTTACTGTGTTGCCATGGGAAATTTCATACTATTATAATGATATTTAGATGGTGATATAAGGACTTGATTATAATGAATTTCAATAGAAATGGGAATAGAGAAACAACTATGAATCATTTAAGCTTATAGCAGTAATATGTAAAGCAACAGAGTATTTTTTTTCTCTTTTCCTAAGCAAAGCAAGTGATCATTCTTCCTTTTTACAAGTTGTAGTAACAGAGCATATACATAGGTCAAACATAAGAGCATGATTCTTCCATCAATTCTGGAACAGCTGAATCGATAAATAGATAATTAATGATTTTGTCCCGATAGATGACGAGAACCAACTAAATTTGCCAAACGAGAATCGAGCAGGGAACCTCGAGAGTAGGAGATTCTAAATTAGTTATGGATTTTCCTAAACAAGGAAGCTAACACGAGATCAATACTATGTGATTATAGATTGACTGGACGAGGTACCGGTTTGCTCGTGGAAGATACGCTTGGATTACACGCGTCTGTACTGTGAGTGATGACCTTACTGCAATTTGTATTTTCCATAACCTGCATGGTTTCTACTTGATTTTGAAGTAAAATGTGTTACTGAATATTTTGAATTGCATGGGACAAGTCCTTTTACAAGATATGTACTGAAATAATTAATTGAATTATTTTACCGTTAAAAGATTTGATTTTTACTGCTACTTGACATGTTTTACCGCTATGTGAAATATTGAATTATTACTCGAAATGCCCTGTACTTGGTATAGGGAATAAATATATTTTTGGGATGAGCCTTGACAGACCCCGTAGCTAACGACGGGTACGTTAGACCTGGTGCACCTTGTATACTCCGGATTACCGTTACAGTCCCTGCTAGTGGGAAGGTAGAACTAGCTTACTGTTACTGATTTCCTCATAGAGGAATTTATACTGATTACATGGTTTGTTCTTGGAAATCTCCCTAGCCTATATACTTGATTTAATATAGTGATTACTAAATTATTTACTGGTTTGATATTGGTTACCGTTTACAAGAAGTACTTGAAAAGACTGATTTCTGTTTGTTATTCTGAAAGTGACAACTAAATTATATGTATATTTCTGCATAAGATATACTGGCATGTTTTTTAGTTGTCCCCACTTAAAAAGGTTGTGGATAAGCGTTGTTACTCACTGAGTTGCGACTCACTCCTCGCTATATTTTTCCTTCCAGATACAGCAGGTGCCGTAGCCGAGGATCTTCATTCTTAGAGTCGCGAGTTGACAATCCTGGTGAGCCCCGCATTAGTTCGCGTGGGCAAGAGCTTTATTTATTCGTTATTGTCTTTCTTGAAAACTCTTAGAGTCGCTCCATTGAGTCATTTGTCAGTCATTCTTTTAGTCAGTTGGATTATTTATTTATAAGCTAGTCTTGAGAGTATTTGGTCTTTATGAACTTATCACAATCCTGTTAGACGTTCTCGTAGTTTGTGGGAGATAAATGTGGTATTTTTATTGTTAATGCGTAAGAATATTGGTTGTTTTGCTGGGTTTTCTGTTTGTTTAAAGCAGGTAAAATTTTGGATAGGCCTAAAAACAGGGGAAACTCTGCCCGATTTTCTGTAGAATATTGATAAGGATTGTTTAGGGACTTAGTTCCTAAGCGCCGGTCACGGTCCCAAACTGGGTCGTGAACAAGTTGGTATCAGAGCCCTAGGTTATTCCTGTGACTAATGGAGCACACGTCAGTAGTAGAATCTCTATTATGGTTATGTTGCCGGCCATTCCCATAATCGTTATTCTGCGAGGGCGTGATAGGATGTTTCGTGTCTTTCTTTCTTTCTTGTTCCTTCCGTACGTGTGAAATGACTACTGCTAAATAGATGAATCTAACGTTAGTCATTCTATTACTCAGATGGCTGGTAAGACAAGATCTAAAAAGGCGGCCCGAGCTGCTCCGAATTCCTCCACTGCTGGGCCGTCATCTACCTCAGCTAGGAAAGGAGGTAATACTCAGGGACGAGGCCAAGCTGCTACTACGCAGGCTGGTGCTGCTACAAGAGCTACAAGAGAGCCTACTCCAGAAATTGAGGATAATCCACCTCCACCGTCATATGAGAATGCTACTATTGAGGCACTTAATGCTATGCAAAGGTCCATTGAACTCTTGAATGCCAGAATGGATAGACAGGAAAGGGCTAGTCAACAGAATGTTGCTCCAACGCAACCTCAGGCACCTACACAGGCTCAGACTCAGACACAGGCACAGACACAGACTCAGGCACAGACACAGACTCAGGCACAGACACAGACTCAGGCACAGACACAGACTCAGGCTCAGCCACAGACTCAGGCTCAGGCTCAGAGACAGACTCAGATTTTTGGTAACAGAGAAGTGTCCTTACCAGAGTTCTTGAAACTGAAACCACCAAGGTTCACGGGTTCTGACACTACAGAGGATCCTCAGAGTTTCTTGGATGGTACACTTAAGGCGTTGCGGTCTCTTGGATGTTCTAGTGAGAGATCCGTGGAACTTGCAGCATACAAGTTGGAGGATACAGCTAATACTTGGTATGAAACTGTAGTTTTAGAAAGGCCCACAGAAGCAGCACGATTGACATGGGATGAGTTTACTAAGTTGTTCATGGATCGTTTTCTCCCTGAAAGTCTGAGGAAGGAATATGCTAGGCAGTTTGAGAGATTAGTTCAGACTCCAGATATGGATGTATCGACATATAACACTAAGTTTACTAAGCTGGCTAGATATGCACCTAACTTAGTGCCTAATGAAACATCTCGGGTTCAGAGGTTTGTTGATGGGTTGGTTGATCGTTTATTCAATGCAGTTGCTCCGCAGATGAAGAATCTGAATTACTCTGATGCACTTGACCTTGCTAGAAAGATTGAAAACAGGGGTCGTGAATCACGGGCAGCTAAAGATTCATATAAGAAGGCTAAGACTGGGGGATCTTTCACTGAGGGAGTTAGCACAGACCGTAGAGCAGGGAATCAGGTACAGCGACAGGGTTTTCAGACAGGGACAAACTTGGTTTCCCAGCCATCCGTTAGAGCACCTCCTCACAAAGATAATGCTAAGGGGCTACCATTATCATCTGGACATCATAGCTCTGGACAGATATATGCTACTGATTCAGTATGTCAGACTTGTGGTAGATTACATTGGGGTCCGTGTCGTGTTCTGACTGGAGGGTGCTTCCGGTGTGGCAAGCTGGGACATCACATACAGGATTGCCCTCATCCTCAGAGAGAGTTTAGCCAGGCTTCTGTGCAGGCAGCGGCATCTACGCAGACTGCTCGTAATAATACAGGTACTGCTGGTAGAGGTAACAGAGGCAGAGGTGCCGGAGATCGTGCCATGGGTAATCGAGGACAGGGGACTGCTGGTAGAGGCCAGTCGAGAGTTTTTGCACTTACTAGGCAAGATGCTCAGGCCTCAAATGGTGTGGTTACAGGTATTCTTTCTGTTTGCTCACTTGATGCACTTGTATTGTTTGATCCAGGATCTACCCACTCCTATGTGTCCTCATTCTTTGCTTTGAGGTTTGATAGACAACCAGAAATATTGAATGATCCTTTTCTAGTTGCTAATCCTGTGGGAGATTCTTTACTTGTTGAATATGTGTATCGTGCTTGCCAGATTCGAGTTGAGGGTAGGGATACCTTAGCTGATTTAATTGTACTGGATATGGTCGATTTTGACATGTTGATGGGTATGGATTGGTTATCTTCTTGCCATGCTACCCTCGATTGTCATGCGAAGGTAGTTAAGTTCGAGATGCCTAATGAACCCAGTTTTCTTCTGAAATGGGATCAAATTCCAGAGATGTGTAATGTCATATCATTTGTAAAAGCTCAGCAGTTAGTGAAGAAAGGTTGTTGGGCATACTTAGCTATGGTGAGAGACACAAGAGATGTGACTCCTAGCTTAGAAATGGTTCCAGTGGTGCAAGAGTTCACCGATGTATTTCCTGAGGATTTACCGGGACTACCTCTAGGGCGGGATATAGATTTCAGCATTGATGTGGCACCTGACACGCAACCCATATCGATTCCTCCATATCGTATGGCACCAGCGGAGTTGAGGGAGCTAAAGGAACAATCGCAGGAGTTATTGAACAAGGGATTTATCAGACCAAGTGTATCCCCCTGGGGTGCACCAGTGCTATTTGTGAAGAAGAAAGATGGGTCCCTAAGAATGTGCATTGACTACAGACAGCTGAACAAGGTAACGGTACGTAATAAATACCCTTTGCCTCGTATTGATGATCTGTTTGATCAGTTGCAGGGAGCTGCCCATTTTTCAAAGATTGATCTTCGATCTGGTTATCATCAGCTCAGAGTTAGTGACAAAGATATTCCTAAGACAGCTTTCAGAACTCGATACGGGCATTATGAATTCCTTGTGATGCCTTTTGGGTTGACTAATGCTCCAGCTGCATTCATGGATTTAATGAATAGGGTGTTCAAGCCGTTTCTGGACAGATTTGTCATTGTATTTATTGACGATATCTTGGTGTATTCTCGCAGTCAAGGAGAACACGAGGCTCATCTGAGAGTTGTACTACAAACATTGCGGGAACATAAGCTTTATGCGAAGTTCTCTAAGTGTGAATTTTGGCTAGACTCCGTAGCATTCCTTGGGCATGTGGTATCCAAGGATGGAATACTGGTAGATCCTAGAAAGACGAAAGCAGTGCAGAAATGGCCCAGACCCACCACTCCTACAGAGATTCGCAGCTTTCTGGGTTTAGCAGGTTATTATAGGCGTTTTGTGCAGGATTTTTCAAGAATAGCAGCACCATTGACCTAGCTAACACAGAAAAATGCAAAGTTTCAGTGGGCAGATGAATGTGAGCAGAGTGACCACTGCACCAATTCTAGCCTTACCATCCGGTTCGGGAGGATTCACGGTATTTTGTGATGCTTCGAGAGTGGGATTAGGGTGTGTTCTCATGCAAAATGGTCGTGTGATAGCTTATGCTTCGCGACAGTTGAAGAAGAATGAACAGAACTATCCCACTCATGATCTGGAGATGACTGCAGTGGTATTTGCACTGAAAATTTGGAGGCACTACTTGTATGGAGAAACATGTGAAATTTATACTGATCACAAGAGCCTAAAGTATATTTTTCAACAGAGAGATCTGAACATTCGGCAGCGTCGCTGGATGGAACTTCTCAAGGACTATGATTGCACTATTCTATATCATCCAGGGAAGGCCAATGTTGTGGCTGATGCGTTGAGCAGAAAGTCCATGGGTAGTCTGGCACATATAGCTCCTGTAAAGAGACAGTTGGCCAGGGATATTCACAGGCTCGAAGGTACAGGTATCAGGTTCAGCGTGACTAATTCTAGTATGTTATTAGCTTATGTTCCAGCCAAGTCTTCATTGGTAGAACGTGTTAAAGCCACTCAGTACGAGGATGAACGATTGTGAAAATATCGGGATGAAGTCCTAGCTGGTAAGAGCAAGAATATGATTGTTGATGATAATGGGGTTCTCCGACTAGGTAACCGGTTATGTGTACCAGAAATTGATGGGCTAAGACGAGTTATTCTCGAGGAAGCTCACCATTCTAGATACACTATACATCCTGGATCCACTAAGATGTACCGTGACCTGAAGCAATTGTATTGGTGGGAAGGTATGAAGAAAGATATTGCTAACTTTGTTGCTAGTTGTTTGACTTGTCAATAGGTTAAAGCTGAGCACCAGCGACCCGCAGGACTACTACAGCGGCTTGAGATTCCAGAGTGGAAGTGGGAAAGAGTTACCATGGATTTTGTGACTGGGCTACCTCGTACACTTAAAGGTTTTGATTCAGTATGGGTGGTTGTTGATCGGCTTACAAAGTCAGCACACTTTTTGCCGGTTAAAACTACTTACAGTGGTGCGAGATATGCACAGTTATACATGAATGAAATTGTCCGACTCCATGGAGTTCCACTGTCCATTATCTCTGACAGAGGATCACAATTCACTTCTCACTTTTGGAGGTCCTTTCAAAGAGAATTGGGTACTAGAGTAGATCTTAGCACCGCATTCCATCCTCAGACTGACGGTCAGTCTGAACGTACTATACAGATATTGGAGGACATGTTGAGAGCTTGCATCATTGATTTTGGTGGTAGTTGGGATACTTATTTGCCTTTAGCTGAGTTTGCTTATAACAACAGCTACCAGGCAAGCATTCAGATGGCTCCATACGAGGCTTTATATGGTAGGCGTTGTCGTTCTCCAATTGGATGGTTTGAAGCCGGTGAAGTTAAGGTTTTAGGACCAGACCTGATACAGGAAGCTATTTATAAGGTCCAGTTGATTAGGCAGAGATTGCTCACAGCTCAAAGCAGGCAAAAGTCTTATGCAGATAAAAGAAAAAGGGACTTAGAGTTTGCAGTTGGGGATCGTGTGTTCTTACGAGTTTCCCCGATGAAAGGCGTGACACGATTTGGGAAAAGAGGGAAGTTGAGCCCGCGATTCATAGGACCCTATGAGATACTTGAACGAGTTGGAGCCGTTGCTTACAGTTTGGCTCTTCCTCCAGAGTTATCTTTCATTCATCCTGTGTTTCACGTGTCTATGCTACGAAAGTATGTACCGGACGATTCTCATGTGCTTGAGACACCGACTATACAGCTTAATGAGAAATTATCTTATGAGGAGGAACCCATAGCCATACTCGAGAGCCAAATAAGGAAGCTACGGAGAAAAGAAATTGTGTTTGTGAAAGTTTTGTGGAAAAATCATACTGCTAGGGAAGCTACTTGGGAAATGAAAGATGATATGCGAGCCAAATACCCTCACTTATTTCACCCTACAGGTATGCTCTTAGTTTAAATTCGGAGACCAAATTTCTTAAGGGGGAGAGAATGTAATATCCTAATTAAATAAGGGCAACTTAGTCATTACCTAAAGTGAATTAAAAATAAAAAAATAATAATAATAAAGCCAAAGTCCAAATAGGACTCTGGCAACGTGAGAAGTTTTAAAGGGTCAGGGAATTGGAGCTGCTACGCAGCTTTCATCAAAAGCTTTTCAAAGAACAAAAAAATTCAGCACCAAACATAAGGAAGAAGGAGAGAGGAAGAAAACATTGTAGGAGCTTTCAACTTGGTGCAACAAGAAAAATTCCCCAACTAGTACTAGTTCAATTTAGAGGTACTTTTCTTACTGTGTTGCCATGGGAAATTTCATACTATTATAATGATATTTAGATGGTGATATAAGGACTTGATTATAATGAATTTCAATAGAAATGGGAATAGAGAAACAACTATGAATCATTTAAGCTTATAGCAGTAATATGTAAAGCAACAGAGTATTTTTTTTCTCTTTTCCTAAGCAAAGCAAGTGATCATTCTTCCTTTTTACAAGTTGTAGTAACAGAGCATATACATAGGTCAAACATGAGAGCATGATTCTTCCCTCAATTCTGGAACAGCTGAATCGATAAATAGATAATTAATGATTTTGTCCCGATAGATGACGAGAACCAACTAAATTTGCCAAACGAGAGTCGAACAGGGAACCTCGAGAGTAGGAGATTCTAAATTAGTTATGGATTTTCCTAAACAAGGAATCTAACACGAGATCAATACTATGTGATTATAGATTGACTGGACGAGGTACCGGTTTGCTCGTGGAAGATACGCTTGGATTACACGCGTCTGTACTGTGAGTGATGACCTTACTGCAATTTGTATTTTCCATAACCTGCATGGTTTCTACTTGATTTTGAAGTAAAATGTGTTACTGAATATTTTGAATTGCATGGAACAAGTCTTTTTACAAGATATGTACTGAAATAATTAATTGAATTATTTTACCGTTAAAAGATTTGATTTTTACTGCTACTTGACATGTTTTACCGCTATGTGAAATATTGAATTATTACTCGAAATACCCTTTACTTGGTATAGGGAATAAATATATTTTTGGGATGAGCCTTGACAGACCCCGTAGCTAACGACGGCTACGTTAGACCTGGTGCACCTTGTATACTCCGGATTACCGTTACAGTCCCTGCTAGTGGGAAGGTAGAACTAGCTTACTGTTACTGATTTCCTCATAGAGGAATTTATACTGATTACATGGTTTGTTCTTGGAAATCTCCCTAGCCTATATACTTGATTTAATGTAGTGATTACTAAATTATTTACTGGTTTGATATTGGTTACCGTTTACAAGAAGTACTTGAAAAGACTGATTTCTGTTTGTTATTCTGAAAGTGACAACTAAATTATATGTATATTTCTGCATAAGATATACTGGCATGTTTTTTACTTGTCCCCACTTAAAAAGGTTGTGGATAAGCGTTGTTACTCACTGAGTTGCGACTCACTCCTCGCTATATTTTTCCTTCCAGATACAGCAGGTGCCGTAGCCGAGGATCTTCATTCTTAGAGTCGCGAGTTGACAATCCTGGTGAGCCCCGCATTAGTTCGCGTGGGCAAGAGCTTTATTTATTCGTTATTGTCTTTCTTGAAAACTCTTAGAGTCGCTCCATTGAGTCATTTGTCAGTCATTCTCTTAGTCAGTTGGATTATTTATTTATAAGCTAGTCTTGAGAGTATTTGGTCTTTATGAACTTATCACAATCCTGTTAGACGTTCTCGTAGTTTGTGGGAGATAAATGTGGTATTTTTAATGTTAATGCGTAAGAATATTGGTTGTTTTTCTGGGTTTTCTGTTTGTTTAAAGCAGGTAAAATTTTGGATAGGCCTAAAAACAGGGGAAACTCTGCCCGATTTTCTGTAGAATATTGATAAGGCTTGTTTAGGGACTTAGTTCCTAAGCGCCGGTCACGGTCCCTAACTGGGTCGTGAACAAGTTGGTATCAGAGCCCTAGGTTATTCCTGTGACTAATGGAGCACACGTCAGTAGTAGAATCTTTATTATGGTTATGTTGCCGGCCATTCCCATAATCGTTATTCTGCGAGGGCGTGATAGGATGTTTCGTGTCTTTCTTTCTTTCTTGTTCCTTCCGTACGTGTGAAATGACTACTGCTAAATAGATGTATCTAACGTTAGTCATTCTATTACTCAGATGGCTGGTAAGACAAGATCTAAAAAGGCGGCCCGAGCTGCTCCGAATTCCTCCACTGCTGGGCCGTCATCTACCTCAGCTAGGAAAGGAGGTAATACTCAGGGACGATGCCAAGCTGCTACTACGCGGGCTGGTGCTGCTACAAGAGCTACAAGAGAGCCTACTCCAGAAATTGAGGATAATCCACCTCCACCGTCATATGAGAATGCTACTATTGAGGCACTTAATGCTATGCAAAGGTCCATTGAACTCTTGAATGCCATAATGGATAGACAGGAAAGGGCTAGTCAACAGAATATTGCTCCAACGCAACCTCAGGCACCTACACAGGCTCAGACTCAGACACAGGCACAGACTCAGGCACAGACACAGACTCAGGCACAGACACAGACTCAGGCTCAGCCACAGACTCAGGCTCAGCCACAGACTCAGGCTCAGGCTCAGAGACAGACTCAGATTTTTGGTAACAGAGAAGTGTCCTTACCAGAGTTCTTGAAACTGAAACCACCAAGGTTCATGGGTTCTGACACTACAGAGGATCCTCAGAGTTTCTTGGATGGTACACTTAAGGCGTTGCGGTCTCTTGGATGTTCTAGTGAGAGATCCGTGGAACTTGCAGCATTCAAGTTGGAGGATACAGCTAATACTTGGTATGAAACTGTAGTTTTAGAAAGGCCCACAGAAGCAGCACGATTGACATGGGATGAGTTTACTAAGTTGTTCATGGATCGTTTTCTCCCTGAAAGTCTGAGGAAGGAATATGCTAGGCAGTTTGAGAGATTAGTTCAGACTCCAGATATGGATGTATCGACATATAACACTAACTAAGTTTACTAAGCTGGCTAGATATGCACCTAACTTAGTGCCTAATGAAACATCTCGGGTTCAGAGGTTTGTTGATGGGTTGGTTGATCGTTTATTCAATGCAGTTGCTCCGCAGATGAAGAATCTGAATTACTCTGATGCACTTGACCTTGCTAGAAAGATTGAAAACAGGGGTCGTGAATCACGGGCAGCTAAAGATTCATATAAGAAGGCTAAGACTGGGGGATCTTTCACTGAGGGAGTTAGCACAGACCGTAGAGCAGGGAATCAGGTACAGCGACAGGGTTTTCAGACAGGGACAAACTTGGTTTCCCAGCCATCCGTTAGAGCACCTCCTCACAAAGATAATGCTAAGGGGCTACCATTATCATCTGGACATCATAGCTCTGGACAGATATATGCTACTGATTCAGTATGTCAGACTTGTGGTAGATTACATTGGGGTCCGTGTCGTGTTCTGACTGGAGGGTGCTTCCGGTGTGGCAAGCTGGGACATCACATACAGGATTGCCCTCATCCTCAGAGAGAGTTTAGCCAGGCTTCTGTGCAGGCAGCGGCATCTACGCAGACTGCTCGTAATAATACAGGTACTGCTGGTAGAGGTAACAGAGGCAGAGGTGCCGGAGATCGTGCCATGGGTAATCGAGGACAGGGGACTGCTGGTAGAGGCCAGTCGAGAGTTTTTGCACTTACTAGGCAAGATGCTCAGGCCTCAAATGGTGTGGTTACAGGTATTCTTTCTGTTTGCTCACTTGATGCACTTGTATTGTTTGATCCAGGATCTACCCACTCCTATGTGTCCTCATTCTTTGCTTTGAGGTTTGATAGACAACCAGAAATATTGAATGATCCTTTTCTAGTTGCTAATCCTGTGGGAGATTCTTTACTTGTTGAATATGTGTATCGTGCTTGTCAGATTCGAGTTGAGGGTAGGGATACCTTAGCTGATTTAATTGTACTGGATATGGTCGATTTTGACATGTTGATGGGTATGGATTAGTTATCTTCTTGCCATGCTACCCTCGATTGTCATGCGAAGGTAGTTAAGTTCGAGATGCCTAATGAACCCAGTTTTCTTCTGAAATGGGATCAAATTCCAGAGATGTGTAATGTCATATCATTTGTAAAAGCTCAGCAGTTAGTGAAGAAAGGTTGTTGGGCATACTTAGCTATGGTGAGAGACACAAGAGATGTGACTCCTAGCTTAGAAATGGTTCCAGTGGTGCAAGAGTTCACCGATGTATTTCCTGAGGATTTACCGGGACTACCTCTAGGGCGGGATATAGATTTCAGCATTGATGTGGCACCTGACACGCAACCCATATCGATTCCTCCATATCGTATGGCACCAGCGGAGTTGAGGGAGCTAAAGGAACAATCGCAGGAGTTATTGAACAAGGGATTTATCAGACCAAGTGTATCCCCCTGGGGTGCACTAGTGCTATTTGTGAAGAAGAAAGATGGGTCCCTAAGAATGTGCATTGACTACAGACAGCTGAACAAGGTAACGGTACGTAATAAATACCCTTTGCCTCGTATTGATGATCTGTTTGATCAGTTGCAGGGAGCTGCCCATTTTTCAAAGATTGATCTTCGATCTGGTTATCATCAGCTCAGAGTTAGTGACAAAGATATTCCTAAGACAGCTTTCAGAACTCGATACGGGCATTATGAATTCCTTGTGATGCCTTTTGGGTTGACTAATGCTCCAGCTGCATTCATGGATTTAATGAATAGGGTGTTCAAGCCGTTTCTGGACAGATTTGTCATTGTATTTATTGACGATATCTTGGTGTATTCTCGCAGTCAAGGAGAACACGAGGCTCATCTGAGAGTTGTACTACAAACATTGCGGGAACATAAGCTTTATGCGAAGTTCTCTAAGTGTGAATTTTGGCTAGACTCCGTAGCATTCCTTGGGCATGTGGTATCCAAGGATGGAATACTGGTAGATCCTAGAAAGACGAAAGCAGTGCAGAAATGGCCCAGACCCACCACTCCTACAGAGATTCGCAGCTTTCTGGGTTTAGCAGGTTATTATAGGCGTTTTGTGCAGGATTTTTCAAGAATAGCAGCACCATTGACCTAGCTAACACAGAAAAATGCAAAGTTTCAGTGGGCAGATGAATGTGAGCAGAGTGACCACTGCACCAATTCTAGCCTTACCATCCGGTTCGGGAGGATTCACGGTATTTTGTGATGCTTCGAGAGTGGGATTAGGGTGTGTTCTCATGCAAAATGGTCGTGTGATAGCTTATGCTTCGCGACAGTTGAAGAAGAATGAACAGAACTATCCCACTCATGATCTGGAGATGACTGCAGTGGTATTTGCACTGAAAATTTGGAGGCACTACTTGTATGGAGAAACATGTGAAATTTATACTGATCACAAGAGCCTAAAGTATATTTTTCAACAGAGAGATCTGAACATTCGGCAGCGTCGCTGGATGGAACTTCTCAAGGACTATGATTGCACTATTCTATATCATCCAGGGAAGGCCAATGTTGTGGCTGATGCGTTGAGCAGAAAGTCCATGGGTAGTCTGGCACATATATCTCCTGTAAAGAGACAGTTGGCCAGGGATATTCACAGGCTCGAAGGTACAGGTATCAGGTTCAGCGTGACTAATTCTAGTATGTTATTAGCTTATGTTCCAGCCAAGTCTTCATTGGTAGAACGTGTTAAAGCCACTCAGTACGAGGATGAACGATTGTGAAAATATCGGGATGAAGTCCTAGCTGGTAAGAGCAAGAATATGATTGTTGATGATAATGGGGTTCTCCGACTAGGTAACCGGTTATGTGTACCAGAAATTGATGGGCTAAGACGAGTTATTCTCGAGGAAGCTCACCATTCTAGATACACTATACATCCTGGATCCACTAAGATGTACCGTGACCTGAAGCAATTGTAATGGTGGGAAGGTATGAAGAAAGATATTGCTAACTTTGTTGCTAGTTGTTTGACTTGTCAACGGGTTAAAGCTGAGCACCAGCGACCCGCAGGACTACTACAGCGGCTTGAGATTCCAGAGTGGAAGTGGGAAAGAGTTACCATAGATTTTGTGACTGGGCTACCTCGTACACTTAAAGGTTATGATTCAGTATGGGTGGTTGTTGATCGGCTTACAAAGTCAGCACACTTTTTGCCGGTTAAAACTACTTACAGTGGTGCGAGATATGCACAGTTATACATGAATGAAATTGTCCGACTCCATGGAGTTCCACTGTCCATTATCTCTGACAGAGGATCACAATTCACTTCTCACTTTTGGAGGTCCTTTCAAAGAGAATTGGGTACTAGAGTAGATCTTAGCACCGCATTCCATCCTCAGACTGACGGTCAGTCTGAACGTACTATACAGATATTGGAGGACATGTTGAGAGCTTGCATCATTGATTTTGGTGGTAGTTGGGATACTTATTTGCCTTTAGCTGAGTTTGCTTATAACAACAGCTACCAGGCAAGCATTCAGATGGCTCCATACGAGGCTTTATATTGTAGGCGTTGTCGTTCTCCAATTGGATGGTTTGAAGCCGGTGAAGTTAAGGTTTTAGGACTAGACCTGATACAGGAAGCTATTGATAAGGTCCAGTTGATTAGGCAGAGATTGCTCACAGCTCAAAGCAGGCAAAAGTCTTATGCAGATAAAAGAAAAAGGGACTTAGAGTTTGCAGTTGGGGATCGTGTGTTCTTACGAGTTTCCCCGATGAAAGGCGTGACACGATTTGGGAAAAGAGGGAAGTTGAGCCCGCGATTCATAGGACCCTATGAGATACTTGAACGAGTTGGAGCCGTTGCTTACAGTTTGGCTCTTCCTCCAGAGTTATCTTTCATTCATCCTGTGTTTCACGTGTCTATGCTACGAAAGTATGTACCGGACGATTCTCATGTGCTTGAGACACCGACTATACAGCTTAATGAGAAATTATCTTATGAGGAGGAACCCATAGCCATACTCGAGAGCCAAATAAGGAAGCTACGGAGAAAAGAAATTGTGTTTGTGAAAGTTTTGTGGAAAAATCATACTGCTAGGGAAGCTACTTGGGAAATGAAAGATGATATGCGAGCCAAATACCCTCACTTATTTCACCCTACAGGTATGCTCTTAGTTTAAATTCGGAGACCAAATTTCTTAAGGGGGAGAGAATGTAATATCCTAATTAAATAAGGGCAACTTAGTCATTACCTAAAGTGAATTAAAAATAAAAAAATAATAATAATAAAGCCAAAGTCCAAATAGGACTCTGGCAACGTGAGAAGTTTTAAAGGGTCAGGGAATTGGAGCTGCTACGCAGCTTTCATCAGAAGCTTTTCAAAGAACAAAAAAATTCAGCACCAAACATAAGGAAGAAGGAGAGAGGAAGAAAACATTGTAGGAGCTTTCAACTTTGTGCAATAAGAAAAATTCCTCAACTAGTACTAGTTCAATTTAGAGGTACTTTTCTTACTGTGTTGCCATGGGAAATTCCATACTATTATAATGATATTTAGATGGTGATATAAGGACTTGATTATAATGAATTTCAATAGAAATGGGAATAGAGAAACAACTATGAATCATTTAAGCTTATAGCAGTAATATGTAAAGCAACAGAGTATTTTTTTTCTCTTTTCCTAAGCAAAGCAAGTGATCATTCTTCCTTTTTACAAGTTGTAGTAACAGAGCATATACATAGGTCAAACATAAGAGCATGATTCTTCCCTCAATTCTGGAACAGCTGAATCGATAAATAGATAATTAATAATTTTGTCCCGATAGATGACGAGAACCAACTAAATTTGCCAAACGAGAGTCGAACAGGGAACCTCGAGAGTAGGAGATTCTAAATTAGTTATGGATTTTCCTAAACAAGGAAGCTAACACGAGATCAATACTATGTGATTATAGATTGACTGGACGAGGTACCGGTTTGCTCGTGGAAGATACGCTTGGATTACACGCGTCTGTACTGTGAGTGATGACCTTACTGCAATTTGTATTTTCCATAACCTGCATGGTTTCTACTTGATTTTGAAGTAAAATGTATTACTGAATATTTTGAATTGCATGGAACAAGTCCTTTTACAAGATATGTACTGAAATAATTAATTGAATTATTTTACCGTTAAAAGATTTGATTTTTACTGCTACTTGACATGTTTTACCGCTATGTGAAATATTGAATTATTACTCGAAATACCCTTTACTTGGTATAGGGAATAAATATATTTTTGGGATGAGCCTTGACAGACCCCGTAGCTAACGACGGCTACGTTAGACCTGGTGCACCTTGTATACTCCGGATTACCGTTACAGTCCCTGCTAGTGGGAAGGTAGAACTAGCTTACTGTTACTGATTTCCTCATAGAGGAATTTATACTGATTACATGGTTTGTTCTTGGAAATCTCCCTAGCCTATATACTTGATTTAATGTAGTGATTACTAAATTATTTACTGGTTTGATATTGGTTACCGTTTACAAGAAGTACTTGAAAAGACTGATTTCTGTTTGTTATTCTGAAAGTGACAACTAAATTATATGTATATTTCTGCATAAGATATACTGGCATGTTTTTTACTTGTCCCCACTTAAAAAGGTTGTGGATAAGCGTTGTTACTCACTGAGTTGCGACTCACTCCTCGCTATATTTTTCCTTCCAGATACAGCAGGTGCCGTAGCCGAGGATCTTCATTCTTAGAGTCGCGAGTTGACAATCCTGGTGAGCCCCGCATTAGTTCGCGTGGGCAAGAGCTTTATTTATTCGTTATTGTCTTTCTTGAAAACTCTTAGAGTCGCTCCATTGAGTCATTTGTCAGTCATTCTTTTAGTCAGTTGGATTATTTATTTATAAGCTAGTCTTGAGAGTATTTGGTCTTTATGAACTTATCACAATCCTGTTAGACGTTCTCGTAGTTTGTGGGAGATAAATGTGGTATTTTTATTGTTAATGCGTAAGAATATTGGTTGTTTTGCTGGGTTTTATGTTTGTTTAAAGCAGGTAAAATTTTGGATAGGCCTAAAAACAGGGGAAACTCTGCCCGATTTTCTGTAGAATATTGATAAGGCTTGTTTAGGGACTTAGTTCCTAAGCGCCGGTCACGGTCCCAAACTGGGTCGTGACAAAGTTGGTATCAGAGCCCTAGGTTATTCCTGTGACTAATGGAGCACACGTCAGTAGTAGAATCTCTATTATGGTTATGTTGCCGGCCATTCCCATAATCGTTATTCTGCGAGGGCGTGATAGGATGTTTCGTGTCTTTCTTTCTTTCTTGTTCCTTCCGTACGTGTGAAATGACTACTGCTAAATAGATGAATCTAACGTTAGTCATTCTATTACTCAGATGGCTGGTAAGACAAGATCTAAAAAGGCGGCCCGAGCTGCTCCGAATTCCTCCACTGCTGGGCCTTCATCTTCCTCAGCTAGGAAAGGAGGTAATACTCAGGGACGATGCCAAGCTGCTACTACGCGGGCTGGTGCTGCTACAAGAGCTACAAGAGAGCCTACTCCAGAAATTGAGGATAATCCACCTCCACCGTCATATGAGAATGCTACTATTGAGGCACTTAATGCTATGCAAAGGTCCATTGAACTCTTGAATGCCAGAATGGATAGACAGGAAAGGGCTAGTCAACAGAATGTTGCTCCAACGCAACCTCAGGCACCTACACAGGCTCAGACTCAGACACAGGCACAGACACAGACTCAGGCACAGACACAGACTCAGGCACAGACACAGACTCAGGCTCAGCCACAGACTCAGGCTCAGGCTTAGAGACAGACTCAGATTTTTGGTAACAGAGAAGTGTCCTTACCAGAGTTCTTGAAACTGAAACCACCAAGGTTCACGGGTTCTGACACTACAGAGGATCCTCAGAGTTTCTTGGATGGTACACTTAAGGCGTTGCGGTCTCTTGGATGTTCTAGTGAGAGATCCGTGGAACTTGCAGCATACAAGTTGGAGGATACAGCTAATACTTGGTATGAAACTGTAGTTTTAGAAAGGCCCACAGAAGCAGCACGATTGACATGGGATGAGTTTACTAAGTTGTTCATGGATCGTTTTCTCCCTGAAAGTCTGAGGAAGGAATATGCTAGGCAGTTTGAGAGATTAGTTCAGACTCCAGATATGGATGTATCGACATATAACACTAAGTTTACTAAGCTGGCTAGATATGCACCTAACTTAGTGCCTAATGAAACATCTCGGGTTCAGAGGTTTGTTGATGGGTTGGTTGATCGTTTATTCAATGCAGTTGCTCCGCAGATGAAGAATCTGAATTACTCTGATGCACTTGACCTTGCTAGAAAGATTGAAAACAGGGGTCGTGAATCACGGGCAGCTAAAGATTCATATAAGAAGGCTAAGACTGGGGGATCTTTCACTGAGGGAGTTAGCACAGACCGTAGAGCAGGGAATCAGGTACAGCGACAGGGTTTTCAGACAGGGACAAACTTGGTTTCCCAGCCATCCGTTAGAGCACCTCCTCACAAAGATAATGCTAAGGGGCTACCATTATCATCTGGACATCATAGCTCTGGACAGATATATGCTACTGATTCAGTATGTCAGACTTGTGGTAGATTACATTGGGGTCCGTGTCGTGTTCTGACTGGAGGGTGCTTCCGGTGTGGCAAGCTGGGACATCACATACAGGATTGCCCTCATCCTCAGAGAGAGTTTAGCCAGGCTTCTGTGCAGGCAGCGGCATCTACGCAGACTGCTCGTAATAATACAGGTACTGCTGGTAGAGGTAACAGAGGCAGAGGTGCCGGAGATCGTGCCATGGGTAATCGAGGACAGGGGACTGCTGGTAGAGGCCAGTCGAGAGTTTTTGCACTTACTAGGCAAGATGCTCAGGCCTCAAATGGTGTGGTTACAGGTATTCTTTCTGTTTGCTCACTTGATGCACTTGTATTGTTTGATCCAGGATCTACCCACTCCTATGTGTCCTCATTCTTTGCTTTGAGGTTTGATAGACAACCAGAAATATTGAATGATCCTTTTCTAGTTGCTAATCCTGTGGGAGATTCTTTACTTGTTGAATATGTGTATCGTGCTTGTCAGATTCGAGTTGAGGGTAGGGATACCTTAGCTGATTTAATTGTACTGGATATGGTCGATTTTGACATGTTGATGGGTATGGATTGGTTATCTTCTTGCCATGCTACCCTCGATTGTCATGCGAAGGTAGTTAAGTTCGAGATGCCTAATGAACCCAGTTTTCTTCTGAAATGGGATCAAATTCCAGAGATGTGTAATGTCATATCATTTGTAAAAGCTCAGCAGTTAGTGAAGAAAGGTTGTTGGGCATACTTAGCTATGGTGAGAGACACAAGAGATGTGACTCCTAGCTTAGAAATGGTTCCAGTGGTGCAAGAGTTCACCGATGTATTTCCTGAGGATTTACCGGGACTACCTCTGGGGCGGGATATAGATTTCAGCATTGATGTGGCACCTGAGAGTCAGTTGGATTATTTATTTATAAGCTAGTCTTGAGAGTATTTGGTCTTTATGAACTTATCACAATCCTGTTAGACGTTCTCGTAGTTTGTGGGAGATAAATGTGGTATTTTTATTGTTAATGCGTAAGAATATTGGTTGTTTTGCTGGGTTTTCTGTTTGTTTAAAGCAGGTAAAATTTTGGATAGGCCTAAAAACAGGGGAAACTCTGCCCGATTTTCTGTAGAATATTGATAAGGCTTGTTTAGGGACTTAGTTCCTAAGCGCCGGTCATGGTCCCAAACTGGGTCGTGACACCTCCAGACTTTTATACTATAATTTATGCAGTATACCTCGACCTATAAGGCATAACAAAGATATACAATAATAAATTGGTAGGTTGGGTAAATACTTTTAATTTTATGGGTAGTGTAATTTTTAATGGGTATGACTTGTAAATACTTTAAATTTCATGGGTATAGAGTGTAAAAATCCCTTGAACAATAGCCTAACGTGTAATTTTGATCAGTAGCCATTTTTGGACGCGCTCATTGAGGACTATCCACCGTTTCAAAATTCATTGAAGAATAGCCAAAAATTCGCGCGCACACTTAAGCTCCATTAGCGTTGGAAAAACACCCTAGATTAGTCCCATAACAAAATACTGAGGCTTTGAACAAAACTTGTTCAAAGCCCAAGTATTTTGTTATGGGACTGAAGAAGTCCCATAACAAAATAATCCCATAATAAAATAATGGGACCTTGAACTAACATGTTCTAAGGTCCCATTATTTTGTTATGAGACTTTATCCATAAAAGACGGCCTTTTATGTATGTTGCTTTATCCCATAACAAAATAATGGGATTTATTCCCATAACAAATGTCCCATCAAAGGGATAAATCCCATTATTTTGTTATGGGACTTTATATATAAAGCTTCAGTCCCCATAATAAAATGTTGGGGCTGTGAACAAGTTTTGTTATGGGACTGAAGTTTTATACCAAGTCCCATAACAAAATAATGGGGCTTTGAACAAAACTTGTTCAAAGCCCCAGTATTTTATACTGGGATTAGTTTACTGTAGCTTCCCAGTATAAGTACTGGGGCTTTGAACAAAACACAGTATTTATACTGTGATTTGTCCGAAAGTGGCTAGTCTTTAAACAGTTTTGCATCGCTGACTAGTATTCATTTAACGCGGTCAAACAGGCTGCGTGACTAAATTTTTAGACATTTTTACGCTAATTGACGCATTAAACAGTGAAATTACAAAAAATACCGACATTATTAAGAAATTACACAACATAACGACATTTGTATGAATTTTACAAAACATACCATTTTATCATTTTCCTTTCTCTCTCTAATCCAAAGCCCTACCTTCTCCCTCTCTCTTTCTCTCCTCTCCTCCACCCACCCTCCCTCCCACCCACCTCCCGTCGTTCCCCACCCTCCGTTGCCTGCCGCCGCTGCTACTATACCTCCGGCGAGACTAGAGCCTGCTGTTTCTCGATCTTCTCTCCTTTTTCCTTTTTTTTTGTTTCATTTTGTATGTGTATATGTGTGTATTTTATGTATATATATATGTATTTTTTATATATTCTTCAGATCTGCTTCTCCTCCTTCTTCTTTTTTGATTTTGAATATACATATTCAGATATTCAGACGCAGATGTATGTATCTATATGTTCGTGTATATACATGTAATGTTTTTCAGCACACAAGTGTATAAACGTGTATGTTACTGTATGAACATGTATATCTGAGCATCTATTGTATGTTTTGTGTTTGTTTTTGTGTGTATGTCAATTGTATGTGTGACATACATAAATTTGTATGTTTAATTTGTAGATCCGTAGATCCTTGTATGTATGTGTGTGTCTAGTGTATGTAAAATATTTTCTTTTGTGTATTTACATGTATTTTTTGTTTATATGTATGTTGCAAGTGTATTTTCAAAGAGAAATCAATGTTTATATGTGTATTTCATATTTTAGATACAAAAAAACAAAAAACAAAAATCCGGTGGGTGGCCGGTGGCGGCGGCCGGCGGTGACTAGGCGCCGCCGCCGCCTGGGGTGGTGGCAGTTGGGGGAGGGGGCAGTAGGAAGAAGGAGGAACCCTAATTTGTTAATTTTGTTGGTTTTGTATATAATGTGTAAAGAAATATTGGTATTTTATATAAATTAAAATAATGTTGTTATTTTTTGTAATTTTGGTGGTAGGGTTGTATATATTTGTGATTATCCCAAATTTTTACTAGCCTAACGGGCTACATAATAGCCTAATTGCATTTTGAGCCAAAATCCACACGGCGGCAGCAAAATAGAACCTAACTATCAACCAGTGGCTTGATTGAGAATTTTTGAAAAGTCTATTCAGAAAAGTTCAACTTCTTTCTAAATAAAATTCAATCAATTTACATATACAAATTTGAGCTCTACTTCAAAAATCCATTTCCAAAAAAAAAAAAAAAAAAAAAAATGTTATGTATGGCCAAACGCCTACCAATGACATTTTTTACCTTTCTCCTTTCTTTATTTCAACTTTGCATACTACGTTAAAATAGAAATTTCTTTTCTCTAACTATAACTCTCTCTCCTCTCCATACCAAAAAACATAGTGTTCCATTTCTTTTGCTTTATAGCCAACACTATCGACTTGGCATTTCTATAATCACAACGAAACACACCTTGGAGTTGTTAAAAATCACTTCTTTGGTGCATAGACTCAAACAGTTGGTGCTCATTTACAAAAGGACGGCACCATGGATGGTAACTCACAACTTTTGTCAAATACCATTTCCCTCTTCAATTTATTTTATCTGTTTTCTTTTCCCTTTTCTAAAGTTCACATTTTTATTTTCTTGAATCAAAACAATATAAATTAGTATTACCGCAAGGGTAGCTGAGTTGGTTCAACAAGTGGTTCAAACCCCCTTTGCCAACAGCCTTCTCAGTTTGAGCCTGTGTGCCGAGCTTGCCTAGTACGGGTTACCTCTCCTTTGTGGTTTGCAGGCTATTGCATGAGGAGCGGGACCCAGAGCGCACCCGAAGGGTAGCGGCTGCAGGTTCCCCTGTCATTAGAAAAAAAAGAATATAAATTAGTATTGCTTTCATGGTTTCCCTGTGTTATAAAGTGCATAATTATAGTTCTATGGACTGTGATTCTTGCATTTGCTAATCCACTACTGCGTGATTATTTCTCACTAGTATATTTCACTGTACTAGCATGAATTTGGATACAGATTTTATTATAGTGGAGAAGGGTAGAGGGGGCAGGCGTATTATCCACCGAGTTTTGAACTGTGTGGCACTGGCCTCGGGGATTTCTCGGGTATCAAAAAGAATTTATGAGAAGTACCTTTCTTTTTTAAAGGCGTTGTTGTTATAATCCCACTTCAGCGCGCTTAAGCCCTGAAACTTGGTGCAACACAGGATAGTCACTTTGCCTCACTTAAGCAATGTTTTGTGCATGTGCTTCGAAGGCACAGGCTATGTTTTTAAGAGAGCTGCCTTGCATTGGGTTAACTGGAGCTTAGATAAAGCAATAGGCAGAAGAGAGACTAATGATAGATCAATTGTTAATGATATTTATGAATGAAGAGATTCGGGTTTTACAGGAAATTAGAGATTTAAGATGAGAGAAACTAGTCACGTATCTGAATTTGAAATAAACTTCTGCCTTTCATTTGTTTCGTAATAAAATGGATTTTTGAATTTAATTGATACTCTTTATACTTCATATTTCACTTAATTGCAGATATTTAACTTTCTTTGTCCTTTTAGTTATTTTTTCGCATTATGTAACTTTTTAGATCTTCTCCTCATTTGCACCATACTTCATTAAATGCACGCAAGCCGCAACAGACACTTTGTGCTTTTCTCCGATTTTCACTTTTGAAATTACTGTTTAAAGGGGAAAAGAAGAAAAAAGTTTTTTGTTAAAAAAACCCTTTTTAAGTAAATGTAGCCTATGCTTCTGAGACTCATCATTACTTGCATTTTTGCTTCTTGTGAAATATAGTATTGTAGAAATAGGCTTTACGAACATGACTTATGTTTGTGTTTTGTTTGTTTAGTTGATTCACAGCAGACCATGGAGGAAACTATCCTGGTGGGTGATGATCTGATGATGGGCCCGCCATCACCGGTCATTCCACCTGAGATAGCGTCTCATGTACTCGAAGGTGTTGATCTCTGTGATGGAATCTTGAGGAATCTGTT
This sequence comes from Petunia x hybrida, assembly GCA_037355625.1. Lineage (NCBI taxonomy): Eukaryota > Viridiplantae > Streptophyta > Magnoliopsida > Solanales > Solanaceae > Petunia > Petunia x hybrida. The sequence goes on along the minus strand of JBBBVM010000421.1, from coordinate 901,570 downwards.
CCTTTGTATGTCTTCCTTTCCCATAATCCTTCTCTGGTTCATGTGATTTATAATGCTTATCAAGTCAAAGTTTTACTTTTCTAGGCTTACAAATCAATGATATTGAGCCATTCTGTCAGGATGAGATTGCTCTATATCGCCAATGTGCAGAGAAAAGGGTGAGAATGATAACGAACAAGTCAACTTTTTAAAACTAATGCTCATATAGATTTGATTTTCATGTATCTTAATTAGTCTTTTGGTTGCTTGAACTACTAATTTATATCAGCTGTTTAATTGGATGTTCTCATGTGTAGGATAAGGAGCTTAGGCGACGCCTTCAAGATAGTGAACAAAAATTAGGGATGTCAATGCCTCTAGATCAAGCAAAAGAAAGAGCCACTCAACTAGAATCAGAAGTCACATTACTGGAGAGGTATGTCAAAATTACTAATGGTATTGCTGATTCTTTCATTTCCTTGCAATGTCTTGTTAAATATTTATGTAACAGAAACTTACCGGCTGTCTTTAAGCTTCAATCTTACATTGCAGCTCCTTTGCATGAAGGACCATTATAATTGCTGCAGTTTACTTCTCTACAAGCCTCGACAATTTAAAATGCTTAGTTTAAGCAGCATCAATCTAGTTTTTAGGTGAAAATACACTAATACTAGTAGTTGCTTTCTAGGAGTACAATCCGACCTTTGATTAGAAATTATGTTTATCAGTGAAACTAGAATAACATAGTTTACTCTTTACTCATACATTGTGTTTGAACTGATGGAGATTAACTATATGTCAGTGTTGGTTCATCTTCATATTTGCTGACGCGTGAATTTAGAAGCTCTGTTCATACGTCATACACAAGTTGCTGATTCTGTATATTTGTGAAGTAGAGTTTAAGCTTCCTTGTCAGAAAGAACCATTGTTGTTATGATAATATGTGGTACCAAAACGGTTTTAGTGAGTGCAAAGAGTGTTCCCATCTTATTCACTAACCTGTCATACAGTCATGTATGTCTTTCCTTTTGATATACTCTCTGTTGAAGACATAGTAAAGCAAATAAAGGTGATATATGAGATGGTGGGCAGTCAAGAGGTTCTGAGTGCACTGCCACCCATTTCTAAAAAGAATTTCCATGTGGTTAGACCCATCAAAAGAATTAGGATCGCATGTGAGGCGCGTGTTGAATACATAATTAAAGAAATAAAAGCGGTGTTCTCTGTAACCATTAACCTTTTAAATGAGATGGTCTCACACTCCAATGCCCCACCAGTAGGGCTGTTAGCCCTATATGACTTTAGTCCCCCAAGGTTTCTTTGAGGAGTTTAGATGCTGCCTCGATCTTTAGGTAACCCGCGCAATTCCCAATTTTCCTTTTAAGACGATATACTTATATCCAATCAGTTATCATCTGGGTCATCTGGTAGTCATCAGTGTTGCCGGTATCCTCTACTTTTATATTAGGGTTATGGTTGCATTAGTTCTAAATTTTAATTTCAGTAATACTTAAATGGTCCTGAACCCACTGTCTTTTCTTCTAATTGCTGAATGTTCAGAGGGTTAAACTTTATGGCTATCTCTGTTCTGGTAGTGACATATGTGTTCTGGTACGAAAACTCTTGCTGTGATTGTCTTCTCTAGTTGAACCATTATCAGGATTTTCTAGGAAAAAATCATAAAATTTTGGAATTTCATTCATGGGTATAAAACCAATCCAACTTAGCAATTTTTGCAGAATTACATCCTGCTTATTGGATGGTATCTTTAACTTTAAAGGTAGTTTACCCTTTTGTCTACAGCATTCAAGTAAAGCAATATACAGTAAGTATGTTCTCTGACATGTCTTCTATGTTGTTATAGGCGTTTGATTTTGGCAAGTGGAGCTGAAGGTATGGAAGGTTTTCGGCAGCGATGGAGTCTACACGGTCGCCTAACGGATACCAAGTATGATATGATACTAATTCTTGTTTTAACTTAGCTATTTGCCTAGCCCTACCTTGGCAATTTGCAGAGCTTCTTGTTTGTTCTAGCAATTAATATACTAGGCAGGGGAACTTGGGAATATTTTGCTTTAGATTTTCCGGATCATCTAATGTGAGGTCCAGATGTTCTATTTCACAAAAGAGCATAACATTACTTGTGCTAAAACACTATAAATTGGTGAAAACTTAAATTTGAATCTGTCTTAAGCTTGAACCTAGGTTGACAAACACAGTCAAGCTAGGTCTTCTCAAAGCAGAGGTAAGTTCGCTTATTTGCAAGCTAGTCCCCAATGCTTTATGCTGTTCTTAGATCAATGGCATTATTTCATGGGCATTTCCTGTTGGTGATCATAGAGTTCTCCTTATTTTAACACTTGTCCATTTTTCTTTTTGTTTTACAATTGTTCAAGTAAAAGTGAAATTTTAGGGGAGAACTTTCTGAATGAGACATTGCTGACAAAGAATCAATAGAAGCTCGCTCCATATGCAAACTGCCCTTCCATTAATTACTCTGCATATCCTACTTTCTTGATTTAATCCTCCTACAGGAAAAGACTGGAGGCACTGAAGGGGGGAATGGATAACCGGAAGAAGGATGAGCCAGCTGAAAATATCAATACCAAGAAAAGATGGTTCTTCTGGTGAAAACATTGCTTAAATGGTCATTTATATTACTGCTGCGTCCAACAAATTGTTACATTTGCACTCTTCTTTATTGCGCTTTTGCTCCTTGTTTCTTCCCTTTTGAGATAGGGGATTTGACCTTTTTTATATACTCCCTCCGTCCCAATTTATGTGGCACTATTTGACCGGGCACGGAGTTTAAGAAAATAGAGGTTGACTTTGTTAAGTATCAATTTTACCCTTGAAAAAGTAAGAGAGAGAAGATTTGAGTAATAAAAAAGTTGTTGGTAGGTTTAAAAGTATGTAGAGCCCAACAAGGGTAAAATAGAGATGATGCATTAAATAGTTGTCAAATAAGGAAAGGTGCCACTTATTTTGGGACAAACAAAAAAAGAAATGATGCCACATAAATTGGGACGGAGGGAGTATATATACTGGTAGAGAGCCCTTAAATATGTATACTCAAGTCAGATAATGCAGGAATAGAGTAGCTCATCTTTAGTGTAAAACTGTGTTATTAGAGGAATTTCGTTTGCATCACCGTGATCTACTACTCCCTGGAAGAGAGTAAACATTGATCTCAACTTTCATTATTTGATGCATTAATTGTTTCTGGCAATTGGCTAGAACATTTGCTAACAAGACGTCTACAGCCTCATTTCCTGGATTTTGATGGCTTTCATTCTTCAGTTTGTTCAATGAATGACCTAATCAGAGTTGTGACTTTGCTACGCATTGGAAATAGCAAAAGAAAGTAAATGCATGATATTGCCACGATATCCTACAAGTCTTTGTAAAAGTAGAGCCATGTAGTGGAAAAGGATCTATAGGTATATCTACAGAAGAAAACCGAAGCAAACCTTTGCATTTTGCAACTAAAGCTGTTCAATGAAATAGAAAATTCACATTTTCATATGCATTCCTGAGCAGAGGGACAGCAGATGAAGAAACATATTTACAAGTGCTATTATACAGTTTATCTTTCCCGTAACTAAATAATAAGGCCCCGTGAGTCATGTATACTCATTTGGTGATAATTTATCACTTTGTCGTTTGGTAAGCATAGCCAAAAAAAAAAAAAAAACAAACTCAGAATGATTATATACATCTCCGCGCACATGCACTACCAATATCATACAGCCTAAAAATTGTTGCATAAAATACCAGCAGTCATCATTGGTAGCGCTTGATACAGAAAATCCTGTAAAGTTGGTGGCCTTCGAATAAGTAAAACTACCAGCAAGCTCTTTGCATATCAATTTTCCACCAAAGCAGCAAAATGTGGAACCTAGATTGGTGAACTGGACGTGATATTTACTTCTTTTTTCCTCTTCGCCAAAAAGGTTCAGCTGTAGGGATAACTGGCACATTTACAGTGGTAGCATTCTTCTTCGGCATTTTAGTACCAGCTTCACTAACCCTCCATGCAGCCGGCTGAATTTCTAAAACCAATCCAGCTCTCGTTTCATGGACTCGTAGAATATCTGGGACACGACTCTTTCAATAAATATTACGTCTTGTTTCAAAACTCCAGGAGGCACCCTTCCTCCGCGCAGAACAGCCAGCAAATGTTGATTGCTCGAGCAATTGTTTGCTGATAATGAGGTGAAGGTATCTGGTACCTGGAACTATCTGACTTCCAGAATCCAAGAAGTGCATTCTTGGAGCAACTGAAACTTTTGATTTACTGCTATGTTCAAGAAGACTTGCATTTTATTACGGAACTCCGAGACATCTTCCTTGCAACTAAATGATCCAGCACAAGAACAGTGGTCTGCTAAATGTGCAGCTTTAATCTGGTGGCATTTTAGGCATACCAGATCCTGTAGATGGTATAGCCTCTCTCTCTGCCGCACAACTTGAATAAGAGCATTTTCCATTGCTTCGCGATCATAAGGTTGCCCACATTGGGGCAGAGCACAACGCCATTCCTGAGAAATCAAAGCTCTGTCTCGACATAAATCAAGGTCTCTGCAGTCGTTGCAGTAACTGAAAGTAACAGAATGAAAATTAGAAACCAACTAATATCCTGAATATTTTAGAGTAGATAAAGTCCAGCAATGACGGATACTCCCACCCAGTCTCCTTACGGATGAAAGTAACACATTCCTATTTCCCCTACATTTACCTGCAAATGACATTTGGAAGGGTATAGGACACAGAGAGACTACGAAATTCTGCCTCAGGAGCGAATTCCCTCACCCGAACATATTTTAGTAGATTTCTCCTCATGATCTGCATAAAGGGAAGCAATATAAACTAACAATGGCTAGCTGCAATGAAATGTTAATGTTGCAGAAGAATGACACCAGTAAATATTACAATTTATCTTTCGTTTAAGGTAAATAATTTTTTTGACATGGGAAAAAGATCCCGTATACAAGAGGTATACCAAAAGGTAGAGAATCTACATCAAAATATGATTCTCTAACAAATGACGCCAATCATCTACACATACAAGAATCTTAAGGGTGCACCAAAAAGCTATAAAAAATAAAAGACTATTTATTATGTTTAACCCCATTATTAAAACACCGTTTCAAGCTACTTCAGTACACCACATTTCCATGGGTATCACTTATAGCATGATATGACATCGCAAAGTAATCATAGTTATTCAAATCAAAATCTAAGGTCTAAGGAGCCAATGTTTAGGAAACTCAAAACATTAGCAGAACACACCGGTTTATTGAGAAGGAAAGATTATGCAATATTAAACTGAAAGAGAAACTAGAAAAGATTGAGACTGCATGACACAGCAATTATAATTCCTACTAGTTATAAGCAATCAAATCATAGGTGACTGAGAAAAGGTCCATCGAATTTACAAACTTTTCAAATTTGGGGTGGGTCAACTGAAGAAAGAAGTCAACAAACACATACACCAAAACATAGGAGCACTGAACATTTTGCATTTTCATGACTAATGATATCAATGCATGGGTGCTTAAAAGCCTAAATAACAAGCATTTAGAACCAGAACACATTACTTACAAGCCAAGGAGGCTGGATGCACAAGACAATGGTCAGTCTTTTTACCACATAATGCATAGGTATCACTAATGCATATTTCTTTCAGTAGAAAGAAAAGGAAAGCTTGAAAAACATTTCATACCAAAACCTCATGCTGCACATTCTGGTCAAGGGCCAAAACAGCACAGACATGCTTAATGAACTCTAAAGCTGGATCCCCCTTCTGGAAATGGCTAGTCGATTGCGAGTTAGCATCTGATGTCTCCAGGGGTTTCTGAGAGTTGTTCATCACTTTCTTTTGAAGATTAGGTACAATTTTCAGAAGTTTGTCACTGAAGTAAGTTCGGATCTGCAGGCAGAATCTTCTAAAGTTTAGTTCTCACGTGTTAAAGAACCAAGCACAGAATTGAAAATAATAAGGTAATCTAGAATGATTCGTAAAAGATACCTTCTTCTTTAGATCTTCTGCCATTTGCAAATCAAATGTTTCAGCAAGTGCAGCAGTGATTGATGGTGTACATAAATCACCATCACTAATAGATGCTCTGTGTGTAGCTTGTTCTTGTGCATATTTCCATGGAATATACATAAACTCAGAAACAATCAAAATGAAGTGATCCTGCATGAAACCAGCATAGGCTCATAAGACAGAACACCTTATCAAGGAGACCGAGGATTAATTGTGTCCTGTTGCACTATGGTGCATATAAGTTTACTGACACTTTTAAATTTAGTGGGTCCACTAGTATATTATTCACCTTCATATAACAAAAGCAAAGTTCGCTGTATAACTTCTAGCTGGGGGAAATACCTGAGTTGCCTTGGGTAAATTTTCTGCAATGTTCCAGCTTGACACAATGTCAACTTGAGATTCACCACACACACGTTCTTCACCTGGTTCTGAATTAACTTCTAAAGGCTCATCACTAACTCTAGCTTGAATTCCCCCATAATTGTACTATCATAAAAGGAAGATGGTAAGACAATTAAATAAATGAAGAAAGAAAGAACATATCTGTTGCCAGGACCATCAAATGAACATGTGCTTTCAACCTTCTTACATAGAATAACTCTTTCCAATCCTATATAAGAATGATTCGACCTACTGATCTGATGCATTACATTTTCATTTGGATTACACTTAGGCTATCAGATCTAACATACATTTGGGTTGAAAAAATGATACAGGTCATTTTCCAGCTCATGGATTCCTGGCTAGGGCATAGATAGTTAGCACGAAAACTACTTCCAAGAAATTTCTAGTGGGCAACAAATTCATCACCATAATGCATGTATCAGCATCGACTTGCACACAACAAGAACAGAGGAGTATTGTCAATGCATAACCAGCTCCAATTAAAGTAATTTATAATTTTCAATGCATGTATCAGCATTGACTTGCACACAACAAAAGGATCTTCTTGTGATTTCATATGCATAAATCTGCTCGTTCGAGAAAGAAGGAAAAGACAAAACAGAAAGCCAAAATGTTAATAACAAGAACAGAGGAGTAAACTGCAACGGCTAACCTGATCCATGAAAAGCAATGAGTGCCAAAACTGCACCGGCTCTAACTCTATCCACTCAAACAATTCTCTGTAGATGTATAAGAGTAAGGGAAGAAAGCCCAAAAAATACCTAAATCTGCTGGAGAGAGAATCTTCAGATTCAAGTAAAAGACCAACCTTGTTTGTATTGCTTTAATAACACTATCGCAGTAGGCTTTGGCTGCAGATACATCTGGCTTCCCAGTGTCAATTATAATTTTTGAGAAGCTGGCAAACACAATAGCGGCACCAAGTTTACGGAGTTCAGCCACAAGCAATGCAAACATCTTTTGCATAACCTGTCAATTATGAAATATTAAAGCATCAGTTTCGATGATTGCGAAAGAAATGGAAAACTATGTGCAAATAATTTAAGCATGCCAGAACACATTCTAGTGAAATAGATTTAGTGACCGATTAATGTTTTAAAAAGATATTTGCTTAGGAGTCGGAGAAGTACTGTCCCTATGGCCAGTACTAGTAAGAGGATGGCATGTCGTGAATCTTGACTTCCTAATAGAACTCTTACGGACTTCCTAAACAACCCAGAAGTTTGTTAGTTAAGGATTGATTACCTTGTGAAGCATACTGTGGAGAGCTGGGTCATGCAGTCTAGATCGGGGACTGTAAGAGTTAGAAGGAAAGCATTAGCAATCAAATACAATTGAAAATAAAGGCGAAAGGAGCAAGGTTGAGACAACCTGCAGAGCCATCGGTACAAATGTTGCAACATTGCATCAGCAAATATGTTTCCTGATGTTACTGCATCTGTAAGGCACCTCTGGATCAACTGTTTGAGTACACGAAATGCAGGTGCGCAGGAGGTCGCCGCGTCAAAGCAGTACTGTTCATTAGTAAAATTCGTTGTATTGTTCAAGTCCTGGTCCAATCCAAACAGAGTACCTCCTTCCATTTCGTTTACTTGGTTGCTTTTCAGTAAAGCGTCGACAGCTAGATGATGAATCTGACCACAATAGCAGGAATAAGAGGAAAATTTGTAAACGTCATAATAGAATTACCTTTCTGTACTTTTCCGGAACATATAATGGAAAGAAGTAACTAAAAGAAAACTGAGGAAATTTAGACCTTCAGCTCAACAGTAACTTTTCTATAGGCACCCGGGTAAGTAAGAACCGGTTGATTGACCTGCTTTCAGAAGCACAAGATAGCTTAAAAAGTGCTCAAGGGAAATGGTGGAAAGCTAGAAATTTTCTGCTATAACCAGTGAGAGAAATAAAAAAGCAGATATTATTGTAAAAGAAGACGGTATGTTAAAGTTGACCTCATCCATAAAAGATGATACTTCATCATTTACACCTCCCAAATCAGGGATGCCATTATCAGATATCCACAACACCTGTGAGAATCAAGGAAAATTATACAATCCTGTAAGGATATCTAAAAAGGACATTTATGATGCATATAAAAAACTTAAGTTTCTGAGAGTTTCAACCATGACTCTTGCAAGGAAAAGTGCAAGATGAGAGAAACGTAGGCACCAGCAAATTTAAGCTAATTAAGAACGTGGATATTTTAGCACTGTATATAATCAGAAAGGGTAACTCCATCATCAAGTAAAAATATACAATCCAATATGAATGAGCAACCTGCTGCTGATCACGCAGCGCTCTAGAAAAGAAGATATCTGCTGTATGAATGAGCCAATCAACATCAAAATTCCCAATAGGAACCTGCAGAAAGATACAATTGGAAACTTTACCATTCAGAAACTTTTTCGATAAGGCTATGCTGGAGAGGAGATAGTAAGAAAGAAATTACATGGGCATATCTTGAGAGAGTGATCCTTTCATTTAACCACTGGGAGGATGTGGCACATCGCTGCATTCCAATCTTTGCTGCTACATTTTGCCACCCTAGTGCCTGAAAAGGAGAATTTTTCATTCTTTCATTGAGTAGATAGCAATAAGAGACACAAAATTGCTCCTCCTTAATCAGCTATTATCAGCAGTTGTTCGACCTGATATTGGCTATCCCGAGCATTACAAGGGATACTGATGCAAGGAAAATCATCTAAAGCTCGTATACCAGACTTCAGTAAATGGGCATTAGGGCACTCAATCATGACTACTGCAGGTCCATGATGCCTGTATATCAGCCAACAGATTTACATGAGACAGTCACAAATGGTGTGGGCAAAATATGAAAGGAAGTGTTGTATAAAAGCTGAATAACTCCTGATAGCTCAAATTCAACATTTTGAAGATAGGAAACATAACATTAATAATTCCGAAAATGTCTCATCAGTTTTGATATGCCTCCAATATCCAAAGAACTACAGCATGTTAGAAGCAAAAGCCTATTCTCTCTATGTAAGGTGTGTGTGTGTGTGTGTGAGAGAGAGAGAGAGAGACATGTGTGGAAGGCTTAGACATTTATGCAATCATGGCAGTGTTTCCTTATTGGTTCTGCTGAAGTTCATAAACATGTCTACCAATGAAGAATTGGGTGATAGAATTATGCTTTTATTAGCCAAAAATAAGTCTATCAAGTACAATATGTTCAGAACTCAAGGAGAAACACTTCATTCCTTCCAGTTAAGTAGCTAAGAACTAAGAGTATCCCACACTGGTTGATGGAGCAGGATGTATCTCCTTATATGGTCTTGGGTAATCCTCACCTCATGAACTAACTTTCGAACTTGAGTTAGGCCCAATTTCCATTTTCTTAACATGGTAGCAGGGCTAGGCACATCCATGTTCTTGATTTTCCCAATGTTGTTCCACATATTATGTTGTTCACGCTTCAGATGTCCAAGCCTGTTCATGCTAGGGGTCTTAGAGTATCCCACATTGGTTAAGAAGATGGGTTGTTGTCTCCTTTTAAAAAATTCTATACTTAATGAGTTACTTTTTGGAGTCAAGCTAGGTCCAACATTCACTTTCTTAACAAGAACAATATTATGCATCAAAAGCCACTAAGGATTCTAGATGATCTTGTGGAATGCTATTTAGGCCAAAGAAATTGCACACGATCAACCCCCCAACCAACTGAAAAAGGTATGAAAAAAATTTCAAACTATATGATTGGCAAGAGAGCACACAAGAACAAATAAAAACTACAACGATTAAGAGAATGGAAAATAACCTATGCTCATTTATTGTCCTCTGTAAAATCCTCTCGGCATCCTTGATGTAGCCGACGTAATCCACCTAAGGAGAGCCAAAATCAAAGAGGATGATGATGAGATCAAAGCCAAAACAGTAATTAGATGAATGATATCTTGAGAAAACAATAGCCTTACCTTGAAACTAATACCTTCCTTCTGTGTGATAGGATGAACAGGCAATGTTTGGCAAGCTTCATAATAATGTCTTTCAAGAATGTGGGGTGATAATTCCTTGTTTTGAAATGGATTAACAACCACAACATGTATCATCTTGGAAGCCGGAAAATATCCCACGTAAATGGCTCGTCCATCAGACACACTGAAATGTAATTCAGATATTAAACATTAGTTCTTAATAACTAGAAAACTCTGTACTTATGCGAACGTACACAGTTGTTTGGCTAAATCTAGAAGATGTAAAACTTATTGCGAAAATCTATGCTGGATTTCAAAATAAGCAACAAGCCTGCAACTGAAGTGAAATAATTGATAATGTTCTAACAATACTAGTGATTACCTATGTTTGCTAGACCTATGGAGAAGTTCAAGAATTGCTTATTCCAAGTAAAATGTTAAGGCTCTGATTGTGTTGCATCTAAATTAGAAAACTGCTGGTTTTTTATTTAGTTTTGAGAGAAAAAGGGTCCTGCTTTGGACCACAAAGGTGCAAATGTTATTTTTGGATTTTCTTGTTGAATTTGCTCCGAGTTTGTGTTGGGAGGATGTTCAGGAAGAATTGGTTTTGTTATCTTTCTCCAAAAGCAAATGTGAGTGTTGAATTTGGTTTTGGTATAACTAATTTTCCGGCCTGTAAAGAATTGACACTGGGTTGTATATTAAAGAAAAATGTCACTAAACCCATCAAATATTTTAGAGACTTCTACATAGGTGAAATTAATTAAAATCGACTGAACATCTTTATGTTTGCTACTAAAAATAGTTCCAAAAAGAAGATCAAATTAAAGGGAAATAATCAAAAATTGTCAGCCGATAGAGGGGCAAAAGTTCAATATAGAAAACTGAAGACAGAGGCCATTTGCCCAACAGACAGCCTAATGGCTCAGTTGGTTCCAAAAATTGAACACCCACATATTTAAATACTTGGTCAATCAACTCTGTTAGGGATGGGGGCTACTAAGAGCATGTTTGTATGATAGATTTGATTCAAATCTTTTTCTATTACAGCCTTATTTGTTCTGAATAGATCTGGTTCAATCAGATATTTACAAAAATTTTAAAGATCATTCTCTCCACCCATAGATTCTTGGATAGGTACCTTTCACCACCACTCTTCCACTCCCACCAAATAGCCGCACTGCCACTGTCAATCTCCTCTTCCTTTCTAAATTCTCCATTCTTCCTCGTCTAATCTCCTATAAACACCACTAACTACCACATAAAAGGGAGGAAAGAATGGTACACAACCATACATTCGAAAAAAGAAGGTCTCTAGAAGAAGAAAGGCCCAAAGAGTAGCTCGATGAAGCGTATTTTCTGAGTTTCGACTTTGATATTCTTTTTTTCCTTCCAACATCATGTGAAGTTGTAATATTATCTAACAATGAATCCTATTTAATCAATATTGAGTCTCACATCCCTTCTTTTCTGACGATTCTGTCGTCATTAATTCTGTCACAATTCAAAGTGATTTTCATTTTATAGAGAAAAGATACAATAGAAGGCTTGTTCAAAATAAGATTTCCTGAAATAATTTGTTAATATACTATTTAAATGCTATTTTACTTGCTTTTACATATAATAATTTTAAAATAAGATAAATTACACACATCAGATAATGAGAAGAGAAGTCTTACATAAATGAGTATTTTGATTTAAAGGTGATATCTCACATTTGCATAGGTATTCCGTTTCAAATATCTTAATCTTAAAAATAAAAGAACCCAGGAGAAAAGCATTGGCTACCCTATAATATTGAACTCCTAGTGAAGAGGATAGATGTCCCCTAGCCAAGCGACAACGACCAATGGTATTCTCTGCTACTAGCTCAACCAAGTTTTGAACTAGCAAATTTCTCCCTTTGGCTACAATATCCAAACTCATCTCCAATTCACTTCCAACACTCAAATCAACAACCACATTAACATTCAAACATCATAAAGGTGAGTGTAATAACGCATGGACCGTTAACAGTTTTATTTTTCTTTTCTTTTTTAAAAGCGGAGGGGAATTTTGGTTTGTTGTGGGGGTGGGGGGGGGGGGGGGGGGGTCTAAACCTCATCAACAAGGTAAAGTTCATACAACCAACTAACTGGACTACTAAGATTCCTCATACTTACAGTTGCACCCATGTTAAAAGTTTGTCGTAAAGCTTGTCTTAGAATCACAACTTGAACTAGGAGGGGAATGATAAGAGCCATATAAAGGTGAGTTCAGGAATGCAGCCGCAGCAGCTGAGGGGCCTTTTGGGTTAAAGCCCAAGAAGATAAAACGTCAGATCCTAAATAATAATTTGGCGGCTGATCACAGACAAGTAGAGGTGGGTGAGTGTAACAACCCATGGAATGCTGACGGTGGAAATCAGAAGAGGTATATGTATGAAGTGTGCCTTAGGCAGATCTCACAGTCTAATAAGAGAAAAGTTAGGAGCTATATTATGGTGAATTCAGATATCCAACTGTTGAAGCGCCTTTTGACTTAAAGCCCAAGTGAGCAAAACCATGAGGTCCCAAGGTTGGGAAAGCGCGGACAATACCTTGGCAGTTGGAGTTCGGCAGTTACAATTAGCATGCATTGCACCAAATGAAACATCAGATCCCACAATGACTCGCAATATTCAGAGGAAACTGGCTGAGCAACACGGAACGAAACAAAACTACAATAACACAACTAAACACTATTCCTCTGCACCAAAATCAAAGCAAATCATCTCTATTTTCATGCTTGAAGTTGAAATCCCCATCCCCTGGGATCGAATCTCACCGCCACCCACTATTAAAAAGAATTTCCATGTGCTTGGCCCATGAAAAAGAATCAAGCCCGCACGTGAGGGGGCGTGTTGAGAAAGCAATTAAATAAATAAAGTGTACCCCATCTAACAGCTTAAGCTTTTAGATGAGATGGTCACACACTTCACCAGAATCATCAAGTAAAAAACAAGTCATTAGATGAGATGGCCGCACACTTCAACAAAATCATCAAGTAAAAAACAAGCAAAGAGCTTCGTAAGTAATACCCAAGTCATTTGTACCAGCAGTGAGCAGAGCGGGGCAAGAACCTCAGAAACCAAGTCCATTAATATATCAGAAAGTTAGGATCGAGCAAATTTTAGAATATTGGCAAGCACTTCAAAATTTGCTTGCTGTAATTCTTAGAAGGAAACAGGGGTGGCAAATGAAAGGGTTTTACCTGGCATTTGAGGGTAATCATGTCTATAGACTATCCAAGTAAAGTTTATTACAGTGTCACCCACCAACATGTTTCTTCTATAGGGCAAGTCTTTACATGTGAATTGAGTTGAACATAATGTATTGATTCATCGTGAAAACATAACAGATCAAACATAAAATGGAAATCTAGCTGTAATTTCATGCAGGAATATACTAGAATGAAACGGGTCAGTAACTTACCTATGATACAAGTAGAAGAAAGCTATTGACTGATCCAAATATGGACACTCAGTTGTTGTCTTCATGTGTAGCTCACTCAAACTCCAACCATCTTGTGGATTCCTTTTCTTAGTTGTTTTATCAACTTTACAAACACAACCCATCTGGAGAATAGCATTGTACTCCAATGGAACCTTTGTTTCATATATCCCCTGATTGAATAATCTCATAAGCCATGTTGCAACATTTATAGACAGATATACAACGTTCAACCAGAAGAGTAAGAGTTAAAAGAGATATATACTTTTTCAGTAAAAGCAGGAGATCACAAACATGCAGTCTAGAACTTTGAAACATAAAAATCTAATATATATGTATATTATACACACACACACACACACACACTTCGGTGACTGAAAACTGAAGTGCATAGGAAAGCATCAATATTAGCAAACCCCACCAAGTGCTTTATGACAAAATCTCAAGCTACAGATGTTGAGTTATTGAAAATAGAATGGCAAAATAAATATCAAGAACAGGAAATTCGAGAAGAGTCCGACAGAGTTATATCATATATGTATGTGCAATTGGAGAATTAAAACCATCATTAACAGTACACTTTTTATAGGCCATTTTTAACAGCACACTTGTCATACAAATAATGAAATTTTAAAAGATAACGGAAAGAAGAACACTTGACAGATCATGTAGATGAACTTGACATCGAAAGTAAAATCCTATTTACATTTGTAATTGCCATGTATAAGTGAAGCACACGCAAGCAAGCATGTTCAGGTTTATGAATAACACAGAATTTTCAGCAAAAGGAATACTAACCTCCACTTCTGGATCAGCAAGATGAGCTGCTAGCTTTTTGCTCTCCGACTTGAATTGATCCTCATCAATAATGACCTAGTAAAAAGAAGCAAAAGTGCAATGAGGGAACTTAGAAACTTTCCAGCCGAGCATATCAAAATAGGATCAGAACTGATAATGATCAATGTACCTCAATTAGATTGTAGCTATGACGTCCATGAGGAAGAATCTTGTTGACACGTCTTCCAGGAAATTCCTCTGTTATAGGAGCTTTAGAGTTGAGGTAAAACACTCTGGGGATTGTTATAGAGATTTTATGCATGACTCCTTCCACAACTACCCATGCAAAAAATTGGCCATGCTGTGAAGATGGTTCAAGCTGAACAATCTGGAGGAAAGGTGGATGACATAAGCACCGGAAAAAATGGATTCAGCAGAATGTTCAGTAAAACCATATGAGCAACATCACCTGCCAGTGACTTCGTGTGAGAGCTAATTCATGTCGCTCAAAGTATGAATTAACCCCAGTTCTACCCTGGGTTTTGCGGTTTGCTATGCGATGAGACAACTCAGTACCACCATTAATATGGTGTGCTGTCCCTGAGGTGTCCAACCTAACAAACACCAAGCACATCATCATGAGAACAAACAATGATGCACCACAGGTAGTTCAACCGAAAAAAAAGTGAAGTCTTTGGATTTGAATATGCATTATGTAAGTCTGATTTATTTGTTGCAGTTGAATTTAAGTAGTTGAATATTAATTACACTTGATCTTAGCCAAAAGGCCGAGAAAGGCATAGTAGGAGAATATTTACCAAGGTCCAAGACAAAAATAATTTTATTTTTTGATAAAGTCAGGGTACAAGACAACAATAATGAAAGTTATACAGTAACGCGGTATTCCTTATTGTTTGGAGGTGAGGTAGCTGCAGTGGGTGTAATGGGTAAAAAATGTGAGGTCCTCAATGATGTAGGTAAGAGTTTCCTCCACCTATAAATGGAGGTCATTCTTCCTTAATTTGTATACCCAAGTCATCAACAGAGAAGATTTCTTTTTTCATGCTCTATTCCTATGGTATATTCTCATATATCAGAGCACTATGAAGAACTAAATCATATCTCTCCGCAGTTAACAGGGACTTGGTCAAAAAAATTCTTTGACCTACTCTTTCAAGTGCCTGTTGAATTCTTTCTACTCCATTTTGTTTTTCAGTGACTATTGGACCTCTGTCACCACATCTTTCTAGTGACTATTTATTATCTCAACTACTGTTCACTATTCTGGTTATTATTTTGAGCACTATCAAGGTGAACATTATACTGCAGAAAATGTAAAATTGCTTGGGCAATTGCATCTACTTTCTATCTTATTTTTCCATCTGCAGCAAATTAATTGTCGGGAGGAAAAGGTTGGTAAATTTACTTTTTTAATTTAAAATCTCAAATCTTCCATTGTGTCTAAAATTCTTCTTCAGTTTGAAACAATTAAGTATAAACTTCTTGGTCAATTCAAGTTAGGCCTGATACTTCTTGCTCTCTTGCTCTACATGTTACCTTACCTTTTCTTCTTTTCTTTTTTTTTTTTGGATAGGTAATGATAAGATTTTTTATAAATGAAGTAAAGGCACAAAGATAGTGCATTCATAATTTACAAGATGCTCAAAGCCTCCACCAAATCTAACAAAGAGTCTACATCATTAGCAAAGGCCATGTTGCACCAAAAAGCTAGCAAAGAAATACATCTAGTCTTAAGGCTGTGTATGTTACTATGTTTGCCTTCAAAAATCCTATTGTTCCTTTCCGTCCAAATCATCCACCATATGACCATAGGGATAATGTTCCAAAGCTTAGAGCCTTCTTGTTAAGACCGTCTCTTCTCCAACTGTGCAAAAAATCAAGAATGGAGAGAGGCATTGTCCAAGACAATCCCAAAATGGCAAAAAACATTCTCCAAATCTGATATGAGAATTTACAATGCAAGAAAAGGTGACCTTACCTCTGATCTGCACTTTTCTCTTTTTTATTTTTTTTATTTTTATTTTTATTTATTTTTTTGCAATCTTCACTAGGCGGGGTTCCTACTGTGTATTTTTTATTAATAAACTAAATAAACACCTCAAAGAGGAAAGTACAAGTAAGGAGGGCCAACCTTTACCTTACAAATCCTATTGAGGGATTTGCACATTCAATAAGAGATTCAGGTGCGCTCATATGACTTGCCTTTCACGATTTTTTCCACTTACACAATTCTCACTCTGATTATTCTTGCTGGATCCTTACCTCTTATTGCATGAAAAGGTTTAAGTACTCTTTTTTCTTATAACCAGGAAAGTTTGAAGGTCAGTGGGGCACGGTTCCAAACTCGGCGGATAATGGACCATTCCATCTACTCCTCTTCACCTAAATGCCTGGCTTTCGCCTGTGGCAGGGTTTGTTGTGACATGCGCCGAACTCACACATCACAAGTTGCTCTTACGACTAAATTAAAGCCTAGGCGCCGAAAAGGTTTACGTATTCTTCTGACACCTCACCGCTGCAGTTGGTGTAACATGTTCCTGAACTTCACATTGTTATCTGTTAGCAAATCACAAGAGATTCATAAGGTAACCAAATTCTACCCTTCTCACCTTGAGTTCTAGGATGCAACTTTGGAGAGACGATAAATGCTACACAGGCTTACCGACTCTACTACTTGGATATTGATGTATCTTCGGAATGGAGAAAGTCGAACTTCCAGAAGTATTTTCTCTAGATAAAGATGAAATTATGTTTCGGCACTGTAGGGTTGGCCACTATGATTTCTTCTACTAGTAATTCGAACTTTCAACCGATCATTCTGATACTTGTCAAACACCTTTATTTTTCAAACACAGTTAATCCACTCATCATTCTTTATCTTACAAACAATCCCAACTTTGTCTATAACCAAACAATCCATTTTTCCAGCTCCAGAGCTTGGTGGATAATAGGCTCATCCCTCTAACTTTCTCCACTTAAATACCAATCTTGGTGTTGGGACCAAACCCCCTAACATGCGTATCACACATTTTTTGTTGTACTGCATTTACTGTTGAACCAACACCCTTGAGGCATCCTAACTTTTTCTAATCCATAGTGACATTTTGAGAACTCCTAAAGTAAAAAACAAAAGATGTTAATCATTTTCCTACAGATGATCATACTAGTGTTGTCGTACACTTGTAGAAAGAAAATTTTGGCGCATGCAAAATCTTCCAAAACTTTTTTAACATGACTGAGACACGGTTCCAGCAGAAAGTTCAGAATCTACGAGTAGATAATGGAAAAGTATATGCACGTTCCAACTTAAATTTACTGTTGTGCCAAAAGGAGTTGTGCATCATACCACTTCTGCTAGCATACCTCAACAAAATGGAGGGGCCGAAACATGGACATCTTTTGTAAGTAACAAGAACTCTTGCGTCCACTACAGGGTTCCTAAGCATTTCTAGGGAGAAGCAATCACGACTACTTATTTGATCAATAGAATGCCTTCAAAGACATGTCGAATTGTCAATCCAAAACATCATTTAGCATGCTTTTAGAATTTTATCTTTGAAGGAGAATTCTGTGGAGTGTGGAATGTCTCTTCTCCTAAGAATTGTGTACGTAGCCGTTGTCCTAATTCATGAATATCATCCTAGTAAATACAATTATAGAATTTGTGAGTACATATTCCTTGTTATCACCTACTCGAAATGGACATAAAAGTTGTGATCCCGCGCAAATAAGATTAGTACCAATGTAATCCTTTCTTGAAATTGACCTCTTTAAAATATTGTTCTTTAGATAGAGAACTATAAACATTGAAGAGACATTCTGGAAGACTACCTCCACCCATCATAAATACCAACTCAAAAATGGGCATGTTCATTTACTTTGTCCATTCACCTATACCGTCTACAGAACCTACACTATAAGTAAGCTTATGGTATGCTTACCATAAATTCTTACCCTATAGAAAGAGCTATAGAGCCTGAAACTGAAAATCCCATGCAGGGGAAGAAATATAATCAAAATAAATCAAAGAGCTGCAAGTCTATACAAGACATACAAGAAAGCAATACTGAAAAGCTATAGAGTCTTGCCTTCTATCTGAAGGCATCAGGTTATGTAGATCTCTGATTAGGTCCTAAACCTTGCACCCAAGATCCATAATGATATCTATGCTACCTAGTATTGTCATAAAATCAGCCAATATGTATGTACTTCTTGATCATAGATGTAGTCAAAGCACCCAAGGTAAGTTGACCAAATCTGGTGTGGACCCACACCAACACCCAAATTGTGTGGGATCGACATGGGTGCGGCAGGGGTTTTTGAAGAGTCCAAGACATAGGATAGTGCTTCTCCGATTAGCGAAAAATGTTTGACCTGTATAGGCAGACTTAGAGAAGGATGCGAGCTTCCAGTAAAAAGAAAGTCGCGAGAAGGTCACTGGGAGTAGGCTCACGCATCGTGCATGAGCTTCACTAGCCGAAAATTCACACTATTTGGAATTGTGTGTGGCTGTGGGAGGCTGTCGGCAGTGGTTTAGTTCCTATTGTCTTGGTCGCATGGTTCTTCTGGTCTCAGATATGGTGTCATTGGTCGAAAAAACTCGCCTTCTCTTGTCACCTCACACTCCAACGGCTAGCTCTGACTCATGTTACTACAGTAGTCCCACTTCCAATTATCTCTAAAATTCGTCATATGCATACGAAAAAATATAAACAAATTAATAAAATGCTGGTAGCAAAAATATGCTTTGACCCTCAGTGACTGCTTCCAATGGTAGGTCTAAAGCGGGCACTAGACAATGTGAACAGGGACGCAATGCATCTAAGTGAGCGAGAAGCAGCATATTAACTAAGACAAGAATAATAGAGATGGTGGTGGGCCAGGAAAAAAAAAGCTGGTTTTAATTATGTATTGATGTAACAGAAAGGAAAACTTTTCATTTAACTAATAACCGAAGTGAGTTACTTTTTACTTAGTTAAGTTTCCTTTGTTAGGTAGCAGTCTATGCCATAAAAGTCAAATTCTAATGCCCCTGAAATGTCCTTTCTAGGCTAAGATTAGTAACCATAATTCTTGGATGCAACCTTACTTTTCCTCCATGTATGGTTTGAACAACAACATGAGAGTGACATTATAGAGAAAACCATCATCTTACTTTTAACATTTGATCTTTGTATATCTATATTTGCAATATGCTGCATTTTGGAAAATTATTCCTTTTTATAGAGAAAAGCATACCTTTGGCGTTTCCTTTTCTCACGAATTTCTTTCCATCCTCTCTTTTTTTGCTTTAGCCATCCGTGATAATCCATGTTCCTGTCAATATCTTCCACAGCAACAATTTCCTGACCATTTTGCTGTTGACTGTCTAATTGATCAGTAGTGTTCGCTGGATGATGTTCTTTGTTGACTCTGTGACGATGAACAACAGGCCTCGGACCAAAATTAGAAGATTTACCACTGTGTCCGAAGTCTTCCAAGTCTTCAATATTTTGCTGATTTTTAGAATGTTTATCAGCCACTGAATCATCAGTCAGTTTGACGAAATTTAACTTTCGTTGGCGAAATTTGTCTTCTTTTTCCCGGACCTTCTTATGCAGCCAATCAGGATGAGCCACCCTAGGAACAGGGTTTGAAACCTGAAAACTCCAGAATCATGTACTGAAAGTTACAAATTACTGCATCTTAATCCATAAAATTAGACAGCTAATATGTACCTTCTGCATTGCAGCAGGAATAGTGATAATCTTTTGGATTGCTGAACTAAGCCGTTGCTTGTAATAAGACCAATCAATAATGGATCGTATTCCAACTTCTGATGATATTTTGCACCACTTTTTGACATAGTACCTCATGATCTCTGAACAGCCAAATGTATAAGAAACTAATGCTCTTTGTGTAAGGTAAAAGATAAATTCTAGCAAATCAATGCAAATAATTACCAGCATTAGTTTCAAATATTGCAACAGGAACAGCACGTTCACTTACTGGGGTTCCCTGCATATATAAGACAATTGTAAAATTAACTAAGAAAACAGAGTACCCAAAACTATGGCAAGTGAGAAACATCATAATAAAAAATTTAAATTTTACAGGTTAGATACTCTATCTCTTCAACACCAGTTATCTAAGAGTCAACTGCATGCATCTTGGAATTACCTTTTTAAATAGAAATGACAGGAATGCTTTCAAAAGAAAACAACATACCTTCTATAATTTCTTTCAATTTTAGGATAACCAGTCATATGAATAAACTCTTTATGGTCCTAGTTTTAAATTTTTCTATATATTGAGATGCACTACTTGATGTTTGTTCTTGCGATTGATGAGATGAGATGGTGCTAGCATCATGCTGCTGAGGACTGACATGCCAATGCCTAGTTCAGCTGGCTGACTGTGGACGGTCTGGTGTTGCACACAGATCGGTAGGGCCTATTATGAGATGATTGGTGACTGAACAGTATGGGCGCATTGGACCTCATATCAAGTGTGGAAACATCACCACCTGAGGCTACTGAATGAATTTTTCGATGAAAAGAAAATGGGCAAGAATAGTATCACAACATCCAGTTTGTGAATGATGCACTATGGAAGAGCTTGATAGAAAGCTGAAGCAGGTCTTCAGGCAAGTGAAGTAGCAAAAATGGCATGTCAATAAGCTCAAGAAACCAAGCATGTTGGTGGAGAAATCTACTCTTGTAGCAGAGTTATGCTTTTGGAACAACATTTTATGTCAACTATTCACAAAACAATATAGAGCCCAGTAACTTTGGCCCTTAGTAAGACGTCCGAAGTTATGACAAACTAGTGCGGCTTTAGATAATAATGATTGCAGTAAATGGGAGTCAATCCAATCATGATGTCAAAGGAAGAAACGTGAAAATTTTATATATCTATATCGAAAGAATCAAAGACCGGCTATCACTATCAGTGTCCAGCGGAACACCTAAAGAGCAAGAACCTTTTAGGGTATCAGATGGGGCATATCATAGCATATTTCCCGGCCAAGACAGAGGTCGGGGATTATAAGTTTTTCAGAACTGACCACAATGTGTCCGAAAGAACTATTTCAGAAGTTAGAGACATATTAACAGGACTTCATCCAATGAGATAAGAACAATGCAGCTAAGAGCAAAACATTCCATCTTTGTTAAAAAGCATTCCCAAGCAGCCGTTTCTGGTTTTACTCAACTTCCAGACCAACTACATGGACGTGTTTCCATTTCCCTTCATGGTATTATGGTCAATGTAAAGGGAAAACTCGTAAAACAGCCGGTCAAAGGCAACCCCTAAATTTTGAATAGCCCTAACTTTTGTAGCCACCTATTAAAAAAATCCTAGCAGCTGGATCAGCCACCCTGCCTCCTTCTTCGCCTGCTCTTCTTCTTCTTCTCCCTCTTCACCCTCCGCCTTCTCCTTCTTCTTTTTCACTCAGATCCGAAAAGCTTTTTTGTTTCATCTTCTTCTTTTTTACTCACAGATCTGAAAATTTTTGCTTTCTTGTTGTATCATAAATGCATACACGGAGTTGGGTATGCATTTATTTGTATACCTAAGAATATTTGTGTATGTAACTATGTATACACATATTCAGATGAAAATCGATGTACACACAATGTGTACAAGATGTATACTCAGCGTATTTCAAGATACATAGATTATACACTCCGACTATCCACCGCATGTATGATAATATTCAATATATACTCACCAAGTATACACAGATTATACATGGTATACTCTAAAAAATCAGAGAGTCCATCAAGTATACATCCAAACTAACATAAAATGAAGAAAACAAGAAAAAGTAGAAGAAACTCCATGGTCTACAGTAAGAGTCACAAATTTCATTTAGTGAAATGGTCTACAGTCACTCTTCCTAAGAATCAGGGAGGCTTAGGCATCAAGGATTTAGCTATGCACAATAAATGTCTCTTGATGAAGTGGCTATGGAGATATGTACAAGAGGGACAAGCTCTATGGAAGCAGGTAGTCAATGCAAAACATGGTGTACATAATCATTGGTGCACCAAGGTCTCTGATGCTCCTCATGGCGTAGGTCTCTGGAAAAACATTTGCAAACTATGGTATGAATTCTCTCTGAATACTCGCTTAGAAGTGGGCAGTGGTGTGCATGTAAAATTTTGGAAGGACAAATGGTTGGGCGACAATTCATTAATGGTTGATTTCCCAAATCTTTTCCATATTTCTAGTAACCCGGACTCAACCATTTCTCAAAATTGGGAGAACAACTCCTGGAATCTTACCTTCAGGAGAAATATTCAAGATTGGGAGTTTGAGAGTTTGGTTGGCCTTCTTTCTAGACTGAATAGATTCACAGTGAACGACCACTCAGTTGACTGCCTTAAATGGGGCAATACAAATGGTGGGAGATATTCAGTTAAGGCCGGTTACAAGTACCTATGTGCTCAAAATGAAGTGATTAATTGTTGGCCATGGAAGCTAATTTGGAGGACTAAGCTCCCAACAAAGATCATATGTTTCTGCTGGACTGCCCTCTATGAAGCCTGCCTTACACAAGACAATCTTACCAAGAGGAATTTCCACATTGTAAATAGATGTCACATGTGTCAATGCTGCTCAGAATCAAACAATCACCTGTTTCTTCATTGTACAGTAGCTGTTGATTTGTGGTCTATGTTCCTATCTATTTTTGGTTTAAGCTGGGTCATGCCGCAAAGTACAAAGGAAGCCTTTCAATGTTGGAGCTTATGGAAAGTTGGTAAAGCCATCAGGAAAATCTGGAGA
Organism: Petunia x hybrida; assembly: GCA_037355625.1. Taxonomy (NCBI): domain Eukaryota; kingdom Viridiplantae; phylum Streptophyta; class Magnoliopsida; order Solanales; family Solanaceae; genus Petunia; species Petunia x hybrida. Next base: position 878,162 of record JBBBVM010000421.1, on the reverse strand, counting down.
ATGATCCCTGCTTGCATTTTTTGGTGTCTTTGGACAGAAAGGAACAGAAGATGTTTTGATGGTTTATCAACTCCCACTCATTCCCTCAAGGCCAAATGCCTATTGTATTTATTTAGTTGGCATAATTTGTGTCCTGTAGATTCCCTTGATGACTTTTTGAACTTTTTTAGCTCCCTGGTCTTAACTTAATCCTTTCACTGTAATGGGGCTAAATCTTTGGCTTTTTGTAAGCCAACTTTTTGTACAATTTGCATCTTCTTGATGCCATTTAATGAAACTTCTTACTTCATCAAAAAAAAAAAAAAAAAAAGAACTCCATGGCAGATCTGAAAATGGTGCAAAGTTTGAAAGAAAGAGAGATGAAAGGGAAAAAAAAAGGAAAAAGGAAAAGGTGTCACGCTGCCGGAGAAGAAGAGTAAGGGGATTGGAGATAGGAATTCCCCTGGAAAATTGGCGGAGAACCACATGTGGTGGTCGGCGGTGACGTCACCAGTAAAGGAGAAATGGCAGCGGCTACAAAAAGATAGGTAGCTGAGCCGGCCGTTCAGATCTGGTAATTTAAAAAAAAAAGTTGAAAAAATATATATGGGCTGCCAATTAGCTATTCCCTAATATTATCCCTAATGTAAAATCCAACACAAACATATATTCATGACAAATCTTCACTACTTGATTTCATAATTGATGAGGAAACACGAGTTAGTAACTTTGAATACAAGAGGGGAACTACCAAACCAAGCTGAAAACGATATACCTTTGGCTCACATGCAACAATATACTGACAACGCAATCCTTTATCTTTGACCATTGCATCGCCCAGAAAGTCAGCAAGACGCTTTGCAGTGGTTACTGCACAAGATTTTTGCTCACCATAATCGGCAAGAGACTTGCTCATTGTGCTTGATTCGGATATATAATCAAGCAACTCACTGTCTGCAATATCTTTGCCTTGATTCTGGAGAAACAGTAGACTTGTCACAGCAACTATCATAAATTTTGACAAATGCCACCATGATCTCATTTGCATAATAAGTTGCAATTATACATAGCATGATTGAAATAAGAACATCACAGCAGTTCGCTCAGATAATCCTCACTTACATCAAGCAGGTCAAGCCACCGATCTGCCACTGAAGCAACAGCTGAATAGCACTCATCTAAGGTTGATCCATCAAGGAACCTACCGAAAAGCTCAGCCTGCAAAAATGTTTTCCAAGAATCAATTTTGTGACAGCATAAAAACTCAATGAAATGGATAGAAGCATCTGTTTCGATTATCAGAGTGGAAAATTCCTTGTTTCTTCATCTGCCAAAAGTACTAGACAATTCCATTCACAATTATGTGAAGAGTAGATAAAACAACTAACCACCAAAACTTTCCGTTGATCAGACTGTTAAGATTGGTTGAATGGTAGTAGCATATTAATCAAATTATGCTAAGTGATGGAATACAAAAGAGAATTGCACAGGATTAGAGCTGTATAAAAGGCTCTTCAAGATTCAATTAGCTGTTTAAAGGCATAAGCGTGACTACAACTCTCACACAGTACAGTAAGGTACAATCAAGTAGAAAAACACAAACTGTTAACCAGTACATAAAACACGAGCTGGATATAATGGCAGGAGTAGCAATTTTTTTTGTTTCAGAATAAACTGAGCAATAGTAACCATGAAACGGCATTAACTTCCTCACTCGTTATTATATAGTATTCATACCAATTTTTTGGTTTTCTATGGAAAAATCTAAAATGCTATGCATTGTACGATATTCTTATGTGCATCACAAATAGCCGGATTTTTCCTTCTCAGTTATTAGCTAGAACAACTTAAAGGTTGCAAGTGAAGCAAGATGCACGAATTCACCTCCAATGAAGCAAGGATCTCTATAGATGACAGAAACTTTCAATTTTCGAGATGCATACCATGTCAACCTTCCATTAGAAACCCAAAAACAAATGGGAGAACAGAGGCGCCCTCCACGTCAGGCTCTCCCAAAGGACCCAAACCCTCCTAAATATTATGCACTGGGTTTTTCTATATCAGCCAGAACCATCTAATACCAAGCAATGGGAAGACCAATGCCTAAGCATATTAACCAACAAGGTGATGAGACAGAATACATGATTTTAGATGTAAACAACTTGCAGATATGAAATTCTTAGTACAATAGAAACAATGCATCTTATATTCCCCTGATAAAATAACTCACATCCTAATTAAGTCAAACTAGTTTTTCTAATTACTCTTCTTCTCAACATCTAAATTCACGGCAATGCTAACTTGGTATAACCTATGACTTCGATATAAGAAATCAGGAATTGAAGTCCTTTTTTCTTCCTAAATTTGTGTCAGGAAAAGAATAACCCAGTAAAAGATGTCGCAATTTTGTCATAACACATTAAGACAGCTATGGAAAGAAATGCATCAGGAGTACACATTAAATCTACTGGTAGCTGATATAGACCAGGGTCAAGAAGTTTAATATGAACTACTTCAAATTAAGACTACCATATGTTACCCCTACAAATGTGTTGGTAAGTCATTTCGGAAAACAGTATACTGGTATGAGGTTCCGTAAATTAGCGAGTTGAATTACCTAGATACTTGTCTCATCAACTGTTATGCTCAAGAGTAACTGAGCAATAAAAGTCACAACCTAATAATTTCCATATTACGACTCCATTTCCAAAACACCTAACATTGATTTTGACCCATTTTGTATCCTAAAGTTCCTCTGAATTTCAGAAAGGAAAAATTGAACTACACTTTAGATGAGGTTCTTCAAGATATACTGGCGGTATCATTTAAAGAAGCCTACTTGAAGTGTTCTGCATCTTAAAATAAGGAGCAAATTGATGTCCACACATCACTCCGTGCACTGAAATAATTAATATCGTCTAGATGAACAGATCTATTTAGAATTTTAGATCCTAACATAGTGAGGGCCGTGCCATAACAACAAAAGAGAATGACATCTATGCTGAATGAGGAAATGACTGGAACCAGCAACTTAAACAACATGAAGGCCAGATATTGGTAAAACTTTTTTACAGCAATTGGTGACAAGATAATGGACACAGAGTAACTGGAGGAAATGATTTCAGAATGTTAGAGAAAAAGAAAAATCTTTTACTTGAAAAAAAAGAATAAGGTGCATAATCAACAAGCGAAGCGAGTACCTGGAAAACTTTGATGAGCTTTAGCTCACCTCTACGTTTAATCTCAAAACCTTTAAGCTCAGCAAGCGTACCATCATCGTTGAAAACTGCATAACGCTTCTTAATTAAAATTCCTTCTTCCTTGGAAGCAGGAAGAATCATTGCCTACTTGCAGAAAAAAAAATTAGAAGGATGATCAGCATAATTATCATCCTTATTAAACAACAGAGAGTTCCAAAAAGAGATGACAAAATGAACACTGAAGTTTGCTTAAAGATAAGTGCTAGGTTTTGTGCATCACCTTATATGGTCCATCCACTTCAAACTCAATCGAGCATTCACTGTGTGTTGTATACGTCTTATTGACGGGATCCTTGAGAGTCTGAAGATGGAAGAACAAGAACAAAAAAGTTACTCTTATGCAGTGGAAAACAATGTTTCTAGCTTTTTAAGGTTGCAACAGAAGTAATAACAGTCATGCAAAAACCATCTGAAAGTAAAACAAGCAGAGTACAAGACCAGTGTCCCCTCCAACCTGATACTGATCATTGGTGTTGTTCCTTGCCACATCAACATTCAGCATAACACAAGGATAGGAGATTGTCAGCTTCTTCTTTGGATCTCTGAAATAGATATCCATGATCATCATGATATCCAGCATAACAGCACAAAAGAATATCCTTCTTAGTATAAAGGACAAAAACCCTTATATAGCAGAAATCATCTCAGAAAATAAATATATATGCACAGATTACAAGGATAGACGAAAGGGCGACAATAACACTTAAGAAACAAGGCATCGTAAGAACTAAATCATACTTTGTCTTGAAGGTATAATTCTCAGGGAAAGAGCCTGGCAATGCACACCAGATACCATCTGTGTCTAATTCGAGGGGTTTCCCAATTTTCTCAACCAATAATCGAGCATTCTGAATGATTTTTGCACCAGTATATGTGACAACTCCAGCCATCTCCATTGAGTACCACCTTGCACCCCTGCAGAAGGGAAAAAGGGCTCTGTAGTAACATCGCCTGAAGACATATATTGCTACATACAACATTACAGTACAGTGTGCTGGGTAACAGTGAGAGCAAATAAACATACTTGCGCATGACATAACCATAAAAGGAGTTTAAAATGCATTTATGAGCCAGCTGCAATGAATCGTACAGAACTACCATGTCCTGTGAAAATCAATGAAAATGTAGATAGATTAGAGACATATAACAATCTTTCCACTTACCAAAGCCGGACCGACTTCAAATAATAGAAAAGACACAAAAATACACCTGTGCTTCTTGAATCTTTATGGAATTTCCACTAGCCTTTGCTTCAGACAGCTTACCCTTCCAAACTTTATTGAGCCCTTTATATTCGTACCTCCTATCTCGGAAGCTTTTAATAGAAAGAAAATAAATCATTTTAGAAAACTTGGGGACAGCTGAAAAGTTCCAAACTACTACTGTTTACATAGTACAGCAATTCAAAATACTAAAGAATGTACATAAGCTGGTCTTACCTACGTACAGTGTCAACATAAAAAGGATTTTCTCGCATGCAAATCCCTGCCTCTCGAACTTCTGTGACCGGCTTTTCAAGAACTCTTTTATATGCCTAAAAAATAGAAAGGAAGACACCATTCACTTGTCGTGCAAAACAAAGTGAAAGGAAGATCGCATAGCAAGGTCAGCAACTTACCTTTTGACAGTACTTCTTTAAACGGTCCTTGAGCTTTAATTGTTGTTCTGCTTTAGGCAAATCAAGAAAAGACCTTGATCGTTGACCATCTCCTACTTCAACAAATTCAGACTCGAGCTGCCTCTTTATGTGGTAATAATCGCTGATGTTTGGTATAAACAAATATTCAAGTTTCAGCAGCAATCTATCTGAAGTTGCTAGTTTTATAATAGATGACTAGAAAGTATACCTTCTCTTTGCCATGTACATTTCACCACGCCAGACCCATTCAAGCGTCCGCAGACACTTCTTACCAGGACGATTAAAATCGCAAGCAGTGCATATCTCATCTGAAACTATTGATGGTGGCTGATAGAATCAAGTAACTAAAGTTAATTTTAAAAGGCCATCAAATATGAAATGCACCCTACATGCACAACAAAGAGAAACCATGCCCCTATGGTCAAGCTCCTCATCAATTAAGGGAGATGACGGGAGTAACATTCAGTATGTGCCAGCTGGTCAGCACATCATGTTTTGAATGCCAATTGGGTGCCACTCATGCCAGAATAAAAGATCCACATGAAGCTTATTGCAAGCATCTAAAAATAATTTCCACACACTAGAAGATGACGTAACACGAGATATAATACAAAATACATGTCATTGCGAGCCCATTGAAATGACATAAATATAAAATATATTGATTATACTCGTAAAAGAGAAACATATTTTATCGATAAATGGCCACACACTAGAAGAAACCCATAATCTGCAGTAAAGTCAACCAATATCCAGAGCATGGTTTCCAGGTCAATGCATAAACCTGATTTTGAAGGTAAAGAAGTTGACGAATTAGAAAGGTCATTCTAATCCACCCCAGATGTTCTGTTTTTGTGTTAAGTCTGCCCTCTAGAATCTACTATTTAATTGATTCCCAAACTTCTACCTTCTCTCTTGGAGACTCTTGGTCAGATAATTTTATTATTAAGGTTAAGAATATTCTTTCAGAGTCTGGTGCTCCTGCAACGCCCTTAGCTAATTCCTCTTTTAACGACTACAACAACAACAACAACAACATACCAAGCACAAGTGGGGTCTGGAGAGGGTGAGATGTATGCAGATCTTACCCCCACCAAGGTGGAGAGGTTGTTTCCGAATTTCGCCATAGTAGTAGTAGTAGTAGTAGTAGTATTTCCCCGTAAATACGATTTCTACCTTATTTATCCTCTTTTAATGACTAAAATGTGAATTATCTGCATCTGTAGATTGTTCCCAGTATCAAGTTTTATGCAGGTCCTTTTAAACAAGGTAGTGTGCAATGAGTATCCCCAGTTAGAAGAAATTAATCAGCAAAGGATGAAGGTCCTGACTTGAAAGCAGATTGCAACAAGAAAAAGTAACTGGTCTAAAGTCCATGCAAGATAAGCAGCGAACAAAACCCCACAAGTCAATCATATACTGCTAGTCCTTAATTGTTCTTTCCTCACTCCCCAATTCTCGCCTGTCTATTCGAGCCGCTGTAATCTAGTTTAAAATATTCAAGTTCAATGTTTCCACATCAGCATAGCTAACCGCGCCACATAGTAGAGTCAAATATGTGTCACCCTATGCGGCACAGCATTATTTATCATAAAACAAGCACGTACACGAGGTTCCAGTTCAAAACACATTCATGCATCAATTGTGATAAACATCATCTGTAGCAAAGTTTTTGCATCCAGACAAACCAAGATGTTCAAAAATGTATTTGACTTGTTGTTTGGTAGGTAGTGAACAAATTGGCAAAAGCTACTCCCTCTGTTCTTTTTTTCTTTTTTTTAATGAAGTAACTAGTTCCATTAAAGGCATCAAGAAGATGCAAAAGGATAATAAAAGATAAAAAAGAAACTATACATAAAAAACTAGTCCCTCTGTTCTAAATTGACTGTCAACCTCCCTTTGCGACATGTACACCTCCCAAAACAAAATTTTAACATATACCTTTAAACAGGAGCAAGATAGGTTGCAGCCTACTTTACCTTCATCTATATAACTTTTTACCATACTAATTTCCCAATATACAAAATATTAGCTTGTTGGCCCACTCGTTCATCCATTTAAAACTGAAAATAGACTTCCAATTCCTCTAAAAACTAAAAAGAAGAGGCAAAAGAATTCATTCAATCTGCGAAAAAAAGAGTATTAAAAGTGATGTAACATTCTTCAAGAAATGGCAAGACATACCTGAAGCCTATTTGTCAGTATGATATTTGGATACATTGCTGCTACATCAAGATGATATATAAGGGGACATTCTTCCATTAAAGGTTTATCTCGTAATCTCATTAGCTGCAGTAGATGATTAAAAGGGTCAGGGAGGAGACAGAGATTCTGCATACGTCTGAAGGGTTTCCTCAGACACAATAAAAGGGAAAGTCTGAATAAGAGGAATACGGCAAGGAAATCAGGAACTTCCAAGATAACAAATCCCACTCACGCCAGATATGGTCATGGGTGCCCAGAGAATGCCTGTTAAATCTCTCATGTGACAGATGAATACCTCAACTCAGCCGAAACTATTAAAAGTAGAGAAATGGAGGACGTGCTACCTTTTCCATGATGGCGTTCTTCACTTCATCATAATTTATGACAGATTCCAACTCCATCTTCCCCTCAACTCCAATGGCATACTGCAGATCTCTATCAAGGTTGTTGATCAATAGCTGGAGTGTTGAGAAACTTAATGTTAGTAACTAAATACGAAGAAATAGAAGAGGCACAAAAAAATATCAAAAGCCAACTAAATTAGACACTAAAGATTTCAGAAAGCAAGTCTTCAAACAATTTAGTATGTAGTTACTGTAAACAAACAGACTTTCATTTAAAATTATATTTATTACTTTTCCTGAATATTTAATAGGCAGAATACATCATTACCCCCCTAAACTAGACATGCTTTATCAAGTGCACAACTAAGCTATACATAGTCCTAAGTACCCCCATGAACTTGGCTATTTGATAGCCTTTACCCCCTTGAGCGCGGACATGGCAAAGATAGTGTAGCCACTCTCTTTTAGGCACGTGTGAGTGAAGAAAAATAGAAAAATCAGCTTCCAGATAAATTGTTAATTGCCACACAGCCATATACAGTGGCTTATTTGTCCCATTTGTGTATTTCTTGTAGTTTCTTCTTTACATCCAGTGTATATTTTATGTCAACTTTGTATTTTTTAATTTATTCTTTAGATACGGTGACTATTTATTAATAATTTTTTTGGACCAAATCTGAAAATAAAGCTTAGTAAGAGCTCCTTTTTATTTAGATAAAAATATTTTAGCCACTCATAACGAAGTTCCTACTTTGTGTTTCTTCTTTAGATGCAATGCCTATTTATTTTAACCGCGTATTTTGTGGGTCAAATCTGTTAAAAATACCATAGAGCTATATTCATTTTAAAAAATTAAAAAAAGTTTTAGCCAAAATATAATAAAATTTTAACTGATTACTTCTTTTTATTTCTTCTCTAGATGCAATAAAGAAGATGCAATGAATATTTATTTTGACAGTGTATTTCTTTTTCGGGTCGAATTGTATAAAGCTTAAACTCCATTTTTTTAGCAAAAAAAAAGCCTAATAAATGGAGTTCCAGTTAAGCTTCTTACAAATGTAGCACGAATTTAATGAATTTAAAAAGGTGAAAAATATATTTTATTTTGAAAAAAAAATGTCGTGTATAAAAAAAACCATGTGGCAGCGAGTGTGTCTCACCTTCTTGGGCTAAGACCGTCTCGGAGGGGTTAAATGTTGTGAAATAGCCAAGTTCAGGAGGGTCATTAAGACGAACAATAGTTTAGATGTGCAATTGATAAAACATGACAAGTTTAGGGGGTAATGAGGTATTTTTCCTATTTAATAGTTACTTTATTTGAATTTTATATTTATTACTTTTAAATAAAGACAAGTTGTGCACATTCATTTGTTTTTTTCTTTTTTCAACTGTGGCAAGTTATGCACATTCTTTCATATGTTGAAAAAACAGAGTTTCGATTATTCAGTGTTTAGATTTAGAGACAATATTTTAATAAACAGATGTGTATTCAGATTCACACATCTTAATCTTAAAGAAAAAGCCAAACAGACCCTAGACTACACTCCCATAATCTTAATGTTTGTATCCATAGGTCTGTTCACAATAAAGCTCTACAAAGACATTTTCTACAGCGAAACAATCTAGGCAACATTTTCCAAGCCAATGTTGGTTCAACTTTAACATAGAGTAGCAATCTGATAGACTGGATGGAACTATGTTTACCCCACTATGAAATTTTGTTATGTTTGTCTGAGACCGATGGAAACCAAATATAACTTTGTCAATATTCATCAAATTCAGCCAAAGTTTCATGCTCGGTGCCAAAATGGTTATAGTAAATCAACTAGATGGTTTGAGGAGAAAAAGTCTTCTACTCCCTTTGTCCCAAATTATATTACCTACTTCAAACTCCATAGCAATTAACAGAAAAAAGTGTGGATAGATTGCTATGTTAAATAGTTTAAAATGGTGAAACGAAAGTAGCTAGTAGAAAGTAAGTCATAAAGTAGATTCGCATGGATTTGTCTAATCTGGAAAAAGAAAAATCTTTACAACATGGTTTACCTCATAGGCAGATGGATCGAGTTTAAAACTAGTTGGAAGGTCGGATCTGAATACACCACTTTCTAGGCATTCAACATGACCACCGATATAAGTCTCACTCTCAACGAGTTGACTACCATAAAACTTCTCTGGATCAGACTGGTGCTTGTTTGGACAGATAACATTCGCCTTATAAGCCTGCACGAATGAAAAATGCAGAGGAAAACCCAAATAAGGCAATTACCATGCAGAGGAAAAGCAGATTGCATGAGAGGGGATTTCCTTTGTCCTTTTTTCCATGTTAAAAAGAATCCAAACACTGAAGAGGCACCAACCCTAAAACAAAACATCATAAACGCGGAATTTCCAGAGAACGGGAAAAAAAAAAAGGCTTCTAAAGGCACATACCTGGACCATAAGAAGCATTTCACACAAAGTCCCACTTCCTTTGCGTAAGACTTCATCTGGCGGCATGGGTATTATGGTTGCAAGGGAGAAAATGAAGGGATGAACATAAGTCATATACAAGTAGTAAGTTGAAACAGCATCTGAAACAGAATATGAAGCCATCATCTGCAAAACCACTTAAACGAATATGAGTTAGGTTATCTAGATTACATCCCCTTCGTTGAATGAAATGCAAAAGACAGCAAATGCATTCCACTTCTCTAAAGGTTTCTCCTTTACCAGACTAAGCACTCACACTATAGTTAGAAATCAAAATAATAACATTTGTGCTTGCTATGAAGAACAATTCAGCAAATCACAGTTGTTTTGAGGGGAAGAAATAGTATTTTCCGGAATGGATATCAGGGGTGACAAACACGAGTGTTGAATTCTACCCTTGGCTGCTAATTCCATGGATGAGTACTCGAAATAAAATGGAAAAACAAAACAAGAAGTTCATACTAGGAATCTAACAGGTCAATCTTTCCATATTCTAGGTTGTGAATCTTAATAATGGTACTGAGAGTGTTGAGAAAGCAAATAAAGACATTTGTAAGAATTCCAAATGCTTTTCAGAGAAAATAAATGGATCTTACCCTCAAATCAGAGAAGGAATTTAGCTACCACATGCAATCAGATAATTAACCCAAATTCCAAACTTAGCTACCACATGCAATCAGAGACATTAATCCTCAAATTCTAGCATATAATGTGCAAAAGAAGGCAGAAATTACAAAGTAACAATGGACTTGCAAACTAAAACTCATGCACAATTCTTGGTTCCACTCAGCCACTGGCGTGGTCATATGACATTTAATGAAGATAGTGAAATCCATAGATAATGTTAGCTATACACATAAATTTTACATCATAAAACTGTCAAGCAGGAGTTCAGGTATGTACAATGTGGCTTCCCTTTGAGTTAAATGAACAAGTTATCAAAGTACACTTAGTAGCAAAAAACCATCTTTAAAGTTCATGGTGGACTTATTACGACACACCCAATTTTAAGTAGCTCATACCTGTGGTTTTTCCATTGCAAAGCGAACCATGTCCTCAGGATTAACTTCTAGAGGATCATAACCCAACTTGGCCTTTGTAACAGCCTGAGGTGAGCGGAATATGGAAATAGTTACACCGGAGATTACAGTGCAGAGTCGGATAAAAAAATGATAAGAGTAAAAAAAATTATTAATAAAGGGCCACAAAAAGCCGTATACAAGTGATATACAAAAAAGTAGAAAACCTACAAAAAGATATGGTTTTCTACGAATGACAACCAATCATCTATACAAACTGCAGAGCCAGATATAATTGCAGATAAAAGAAATTTGTGTAAATGATCTGGAAGAATAAGCAAAAAATTTGAGAAGTAGAATAACTTTTTCATTTACTACAAAAGAAGAATCTTTTGAATGAACTTATCTGGTCATAATTCCTTTTTTTTATAACGGTGGTGTCCGGGCCTATTTGCGCGCACCTCGACTAATTCCACCGCTTACCTGCCACCTCCCACCATCAACAAGTACCAGATAACTCTACCCACCAAGGCTTGGATACATGGGAAGAAAGACCTAGTGTTTTTTTTGTCTCCACTGGGATTTGAACCTGAGACCTCATGGTTCTCATCCCACTTCATTGCCACACACTTGGGTGCTATCTGGTCATAATTCCTAAGCATAAGGAGAAGTCTCCGTCATTCACTTTTCTTTCTTAAGACTACCTTAAGAGGAGCATAGTCATTCATGTCTCTTTCTTTATCTTAAATTGATTATGTGAGGTAAACTGCTTTCTTTGGAACTCTTTATTTCCAAATCTTTTGTCACAAGAAAGTACTGCAGATACCTATGTAAAAATCTTAAGGGAGCGGAAAACTTTTATATGGAGGGAAACAATCTATAATTCTCCACCCAAAAATCATATCGGTGGTTTTGAGCTACACGGAACACATTGGAACTCCAAGAAGCAAAAAGATCTGTAATCTGATTGTAAAGGGTATTATCGCCATCCAAGCCCTAAGTTAATCTTTACAAGCTTTCAAGTTTCAAGCATAGCTAAACGCTAAGGCGGTAATGAAGAAGGGAAGATATTTCAACAGATATGAGGTCTTCAAGGAAAAATGATGAAATCCACAGAAAAAATAAAAATATGCATCACTTTATCAACTGGAAACCATTAACGAAACTTCAAAAGGCAGAATGCTAGTGTGACTTTTGATAACAAAGAAAGATTTAATTTCAGAATTCAAAGAGCTAGTGTGACTTCACACTGTGAAGACAAGAAAGAACCTACTGGAATACAGGAAGTCTTCAGTAAAAGGTTAATCACAAGGAATCGGGGAAAAAGAAGAAAAGAGAGCATAAGCAATATAAAGTAGGAAAAGAGGTTATGAAATTACACCTTCAGACCCTGGCTTCCTTGAGGAAGATAACTATCACGTTTGACCCAAGCAAAACAGTCCAGATGGCAAGCAAATTTAGCACGACACTCCCCTTGATTCTTGTCACAGGAAAACCCAAGCTCCTGCAGCTCGAAACAGATGCAGTGAGATTAAAATGAATAAGTGTGTACAATAGGTTTCAGCCAGAAATGAGAAAGTACAAAAACATAAAAGCAAAGAAAAAGAAGATAATACTACTTTGAAGCAGACAACTTAAAAATTATTTTGGAAATATAACACAACAGAAACCTGCAACCTTTATGAAACTATATGATTGTAGGAATTACAGCAATGCTTGCAACAGTTTTAAGAGAAAAAGCAGAAACCAAAAGCTTTTTAGGGAGTATCGGTACTGAGCCAAAAGGAACTTATCCAATGCTTTAGAAAGGAACAATTGTATACCGCTGCCCCTAGAAATGGACAACTATGCTTTTGTGAAGTTAGAAATGGGACAAAGAGCAGAGCTAGAAATTGAATTGGGTGCACTGGGAAAATTCTCTTAGACTTTGTTAACAGTCATGTTATTTGGGTATTATCAGGAAATAAAGTAGGAAAAGTAGCATCACTCTCATAAACATCCACAAGAAAGGAAAATAAAAAGAGAGAGCAAGAGAGAGAGAGAGAGAGACAAACGCTGAATGTAAATTGCTTGAGAGGACTAACATAAAAAAACTCTGACAGTAAGAGGCTACATACATCCTTTAGAGTCAAGCCATAATGAGTTGCTCTTGTCTCCAGAAATGGCCAATCAAAGAAGTCACCGTTATATGTTACATAGATACCGGGCTTCACCACTTGCATATGTGCAAACCAGTGTCTAAGGACCCCTTCCTGCAACAAAACAATGCTGTGTAGGAGTGGACTTGTGATTCTCAATCGTGAAGGAATACAATGTACAAAATCAGAGGAAAAGCTATTACCTCATTTTTCATATTTGTTACTTTAAAGTGCCCTTCATATTCTGGTTTTGGGGTATACTCTATATCCTCTATGTCTTCAGAAACACACTGGAAATTCCGAACAAATAATTTTTCTTAATGTATCAAAACAAATAGGTTATAATTACACAAAATAATAATCAATTTACTTATCCAAATAAATAAATAAGGATCTCTGTTTGAAGATATGCTTAAAATTTTGCTTGGAGGAATCTCACCAAAAACAATCAGCTACATAATCTATGCTAAGACCCTAAGAGCTCGTTTGGTAGAAAAACAGTTATACATGGATTAACAATACATGGATTAGTAATGCAGGGATTAATAATACAGGGATTAATAATGCAGGGATTGTTTTTAGTCACGTGTTTGGTGCATTGTATTATAACTTAAACTTATCTTTGGTATAAAACTGTATAAAGTTTTGTTTCCAATTATACCCTTGAATTCTTATCCATGTATTAAAAACAAGGGTTTGATGGTGGGTATTTTTGTCATTTCATGGTTTATTCATGTATTAGTAAACATGGTATTACTAATACCATATATATCTTGGTATTAAGTTATACCATATTTGGTGTACTAAATAATACATGAATTACTAGTACTTCATTGATTTTTGCTACCAAACAAGAGCTAAAACTTAATACATGGATTAAGTTAGTCAATACCTCATACCAAACGACCTCTAAATGGACAAACACAATAAAGACCTGAAGAAATTGTGTAGATCATGGCGCATATCACTAGTAATTTCTCCGATTTTCAAACCGGAAATTATAACGAATTCCATCAATCTTAGTCTGGGTTAGAAAGCAAACATAAATAACATAATTGCAGTACATAATGAGCACCTCTCTGTTAATAATGAGATAACCTTGGCCGTCAACCATGTATGAGATCATCATAACAGAATCATATTCAGCATCAGGAAATTTAAGAGGAAGCTTCGTGGTTTCGATATCAAAGGCACAGACGTGAACTTCTGCTCGCTGCAAGAGATCTGTCCTCTTCTCTAACATAACCCCGGAACTAGATACACTGACATCATACCACTGGCCACATCTAACATCTAATAAACGTAAATTTCAACGTCAAGATCAGAGCACATTCAAAATTTACAAAAGGTTTGACAGAGAGTTCTGAAAAATGAACAACATTTGAATGGACATTACCATTGTCAATGGCAAAGCGAACATGGTAGGGAACATCATATTCACGAAGATCAGTGATATAATCTATAAAATCTTGACTTCGCTGCTTGCTGCATGTCAGGAAACAATCTCCTCAAGATTTCACGCAAACTTAAATGAAAGGATTGGTATCAACTGATAAGGAAATTAAAAAATGTGAAAACAACTAACAGACATCTAAAAGGCATGTGAAATTCATTAAGAGCCCGTTTGTCCATACATCATTTTTTAATTGAAAAACATGTTTGTCCATGAAAACTTGGGACTATTTCAACTTTTTTTGAAGTTGAGTTTTTGAAAAACCAAAAACCGGTTTTAAACCATTTTTTCAAGTTTTTCTAGAAAAAAAAAAAGAATTTCTCCACTACAAAACTCTACCTTTTTTCAAGTGAAATGTATGTTCAAACACAAATTCAACTTCCAAATACAATTTTGCAACTCAACATCAAAAACTCTTTTTCACAAAAAATTGGAACATGGCCAGACGACTACTAAGTATTTAACAGATGTACATTTATGGTTAAAAGATATCATTTCATGATATCAGAGGCTACCTTTTCCCTGTCAGTATAGATTCATATGCTTCTATAGTATCAAACTTCGTTTGGTTTCTCTCAACAATGTGAGTCAGATCACTCTTCACGTGCATCAACTGTTGGACAGTATCAAATGATATCTTTAAATATGATCTGCGTAGGCCAGACAGATGGTTTTTCTGAAAGAGGACAAAACAAATATCAAAAAGAGGCACTGAAGGCATTTAAAAAAAAATTAGGTATATATCTGGAGTGAAGAAACAGTGAAACAGAAGTCAAAACTTTCAACAACAACGTAGAAGTGCCAATAGGCAGAAATTTTTTCACCAAATGATCAACGCTACACCAGGCATTTAAACGTGTCTCTTCGTGGTGTGAAATCTAAAACGTTTTTATGTGATTATTTGTTCATGGAACTTGGTTGGAGCAAGATTATGTAAAAATGACAGCCAATGCACAAAGCATCCAGGTTCACGCAGGGTCCAGGGAAGGACCGCACCCTTAGGGATGTGATGTGCGCAGTCTGATGCAAGCATCAATGGTTGTTTCCACAGCTCGAACTCGTGAACTATAGGTCACACAGAGACAACTTTACCCGTTGCTCCAACGCTCCTCTTCAAGGAGCAAGACTATGTAGTTCACAGAAATTACAAGTACAATCTACTCTAGATTTTACTTCTTACTTGAGCAATATGACTACCTACTCATCCTTTCTATACGAAAATAAGAAACTATCCTGGCTTTTCAATTACGAGGTACTATAAATAATGGGAAAATCTCCGTTATGCAAGCAGTGTACCAAAAAGTAGAGAATCTAGAACATAACATGATTCTCTACAAATCCAATTGAAACTCCATGGGTGCACCAAGAAGAAACAAGGAATGAGAGGTCATTCCTCAAACATCAGTCATTTTCTATTCCCTCAAAAGCTCTTCTATTTCGCTCCTCCCTCAGGACCCACATGAGTGCTAATGGCACACTATCCCATGCTCTTCGACTTCTCTTTCTTTTTTCTAAATGACCAATTTCTCTTAATTAACTAGCCTGCTATCTAAAGTTTACTGAGATTCGACAACTCTAAATCTTGTATATTTGTAACCCATGGAGAAGACTAAAGTTGAGCTTGTAAGCTAGTAGAAACGTATCAATATTTCAACAAGGCAGGCAATTCCTGTGTTTCAAGCTTTATTAAAAGTGAAGCAGACTAGTTTAAGGGACAATAGTTTGATTACGTTCATTAAGAGTTTCCAGAGAACTAGTACACTCTGCTTTGTTGTAGTAGAAAACACAATACCACCAACATTATTTTATTAAAGAGAAAGAGGGGAAAGCACTTTACCTTGCTCATGAAAGCGAAAGCATTCATGAAACGAAACAAATCCTAAATTTGATGTTAAGAGACTTACAAGATTAAGATCCTCTTTCTCTAAAACTTCAATGTCTACGATCTGAGATTCATATCGCCTTCTTAGATATGCCTCGACATCCATTTCCATTTTATCCTATTTAAAAAATGTGCAACAATCAATAAAAATATAAAATTTAGAAGGAAAAAAAAAAATCTTTCTTTTCTTTTAACATAGGAAGCAAGTTAAATAAAACTAACGTGACTGACCTTCGTTGCCACGTAAAAATACGGCCTGAATTTGTACTTTGCTTTAAATGTTGAACCATCCTTCAATCAAAACATTCCCACATAAAACAGTAATACATTATTTTTTCCTTCACATACCAATAAACAACACCTTCATTACTCATATTCATCAATAACTCATAGAAATTAAATAAAAGTTAAAGTAAATAACAACAACAATAACAACTTAGCCAGTGTTATCCCACTACTTTAGTCTAGGAGGGTGAGATGTATACGGAACTTACCCCACCAAGGTGGAGAGGTCAAATTATAGTAAATAAAATATAAAATAAATATTTTTTTACCTGACAAACGAAATAAAGATCGACGCAGCTGTACACTTTACGAGTCTCCTGATCCTCCCATGACGACTACACAAAATTAAACAAAAAAATCAAAAATATTAGTAAAACTCAATTTATTCATAAAAATTCAAACAAATGAGGTAAAATTAGAGGAGTAATAGTAGTTACCGAAGCGAGAGTAAGAAGCCAGCCGAGGCGTTTATCGCCTTCGGTGAAAACATCGAAACCGAGCTTAGATTCGAGCTGTTCTTCAGAGTTAAGAATGAGTTTCTGCTTCTTTGAAATCCTCGTGTCGCGGCGGTCGCGGCCTCGCCGGTTATCTCCACCGCCGTTCATCATTTTCCGATTCCGGGGAATGAAGGGTTTTGAGATCGGAAGATTTTTTTGGAGTTCAGTGTTGTACTAGGGTCTGAAAAGAGGGAAAAATGAGGGGGAGTATAGGGGTGGGTCTTTTTTCCCGCGCTTTCTTTTTATGTTACTTTATTTATCGAAATGACGATGCTGCTACTCTATTAAGGAGGTCGTTTGGTATATGCGTTTATTAATAGTACGGAGTCGTTCGGTTTGTATTTGGTATCCGTATAAAAAGATGCATTGTGTAATACCATCTTTGCTAGAAGTTTTCGTCTCCACATAAAATTCAGTATTATTTTATATAATATAATATTTGGTTTCACTTTTCCATTTCTGCATAGCTAATACTCGTATAAATTATGCGAAAATTTATGTATTATTTTATGTGAAATAGAAAGTGGAATAATAATGTGAGTATTAACGATACATATATTAAATTTTAAAAAGTTACCCTCATAATAGTAGTTTTTTTTTTTGAAAAACAAACAAATATTTTTAGTTATACATTGTATAAAAATTTATAATATGTCAACAATCTAGTGAGAAATAATTTTTGCATTACCATTCCTATATTATTACATTCACATATAACTAATACACACATAACTAATAACTGCATAGCTAATACATGTATTATTAATACCCACAATGTTAATACTCGCATAACTTCTCTTCAAACCAAACGATCCTTGAAAGTATTAGCTATGCATATATTATTTTTTGTTGAAGGAATGATTTGTTATATTAAAATTAGTATGCATTGTATAATTTAAACTCAGTAGTAAATAAAAATATATTGCTTCCTGTTTTCTGTCCAAGTTTGCTAAGCAAATATATAAGAACGTGTCCAATGATTGAAATAGGTACTAGGATGCGAGTGTTTTTTTTTTCTAAGAGAAGTACAATTAGGCGAATGATTAATGAACTATGTTGACAAAATAGATATTATTAATGAACTTGGAGAATTAAACAATCAAATTCTCAAAGTATTGGGTTAATCCAAGTATTTTGTAATTTTAATTTATGTATAGTTAATGCACGTAGTATTAGTCCATCTTCTATCATGCATAAAATAATATACATATTCTCTCATTATTCTATGCATGTATTATCAATAAGGAAAATCAAGAACTAATCAAACACCATATAACTTGTGACAAGTTTCCATACAGAGTTTAAAACACCAATCAAATACGTAAAAAATTCAGGGAAGCCACTTTGGCACCCGCTTTGTGATGCGTAGCCTCTGTTCACAAATTCGCTGAGAATTAGTGAAACGACCTCGGTCAGTCGTTTCGTAGATTATGACTCCGATTGGTGTGCCGATAATTTTAAAATATTCGTAAGGTTTATTAGGACCTATCTGTAAAATTGAGTTAAATCAGACCTCGTTTGGTAGGCATCAGAAGAAGGTTTCAGTTTTTATTGTCGATAAATATTAAAAAGAGATTTTTGAGCTCGGTTTTGGCGAATGAGCTCCGATTCGAAATCCGAAAGCTCCGTTAGGTTTGTATGATTATTTGTGACTTTGGTGATTTTTCCAAAGTGAATTTCGATGTTGTTCGGCTACTTTCCGCTAAAATGCCAAAAGTTAAATAATTTGAGCTTTTTCCTTTAAATTCGCATCTTGAGTTTCGGGAGTCCGATTTGAGATCCGTCTTCGCGAGTATGTTACATATATTTTGTCTAACTTACTTAAAAAGTTTGGGATTATTTTGACTTCTCTAGGATTCCATTTTAATTTTAATCATCGTAGCGAATTTATTATTAAAAAAAATTAAAATTGATTAGTCGGTGGCTAAGGGATTTAATCCCTTAGCATAGCAGCAAACGAGATACAACAGAAACATTGGAACATATGCAGAGAAAAGAGAAATTAGGAAAAGAAAGAGGAAAAAAGGGAAAAAGAGGTGGAAAAATAGTGGAGTTTCTACCCCAAATCTTCAGGTAATGATGTTAACTCATTATCTTAGCTTATTATATGTGTTTGAATATATTTTTACGGTAAAAATAGGGATATTAGACATCGCCCTAATGACTTAAATTGATAGTTTAAAGGGCAATTGGACCCCGATGATGGAAATGATTATATATTCGTATTCAGCGAGTTATGGGCAACATATAAATATAATTTATTTAGGGTTTGGTTATGGGACTTTGAACCCTGTACATAGGCCTGGCCTACGTATTGCATATGCGAATAGGGTATCAGGTTCCTAACTGGATTGCCCTAAGACATAAGGAATGAAGCCTTTAGCTTTATTTAATATAATTTTTCTGCTTATTGAATAGAGCAGGATCGTTTGGCAGTTAATCCAAAGGAAAAAGCAATTGTTGAATAACAGGGCTAGCTTTGGAATACGGTAAGTGTTTATATCCATTTCTTTGGAGGCACTTGGCCTCATGGATTTTCTACCATGTGTTTCTTACGTGTGTAGCTGCCGATAGGCGTACTCACTACGCCTTAGCTTTGGATTTACATTCTATATTATATGTTATGTTCTGTTATTGGTATTGCATTGAGAATCTGAGTATTGTACTTTGCCTTTGAGTTGGCATCTACTTCCCGGCCGTCGATGAGAGTCCCGCGCCGGTGAAGGGTTATTATTACATTACATTGCATTCAAATGCATTACATTGCATATCACACTGAGTGCAGGAGTATTCCGCCTCAGCTTTACATTTTATCGGGTGCAGGAGTATTCTGCCCCAGGAGAGTGCAGGAGTATTCCGCCTCTGGTTTATACTATATCGGGTGCAGAAGTATTCCGCCCCAGGAGCAGGAGTATTCCGCTCCAGTTGGTTAGCAGATTGGATTCCCCTCGAATGCAGGAGTATTCCGCTTTGGGATGGGATTACGGGCATATGTGACCCTTTGCATCATGTTTCATTTCATTTCATCTCATCTCATTCCATTTCATTTCATACTATTGTGTAGATTTTCTGTACATGACTACTGTTCTGCTTATATGTACATTGCTTACTTGTTGATTGTTGTCTGGTTCCGTTTCCCTGACTAGCGTATCTATTTCTCGAGGTTGCTAGTTTGTTCGCACTTATTGAGTCTTTATGACTCACCCCTATTTTTTTCTTGTGTTTTCTTTTCATTCAGCAGATTCTGCTTCAGGATCTAGCCAGTCGCGTCGTGATTGAGGAGTAGTACGTTTCCAGCTGTCTACGGTGAGCCATCTTGTTCATTGCGGCCACCAACTTCAGATATTACAGTTTTCCTTACTTTTGCTTCCTTCGGAAGGTGTGTATATCTTTTGGCCTTCTTAGATGTCTGATCTGGAAACCTTTAAAAATGTGTCTTCTGGGTAGTTATTTGTATTATTCAGACAGCTTGTATGTTTGTCTATCATTGAGAGTTATCTTATGTTGTTAAAGTTTGGTTCATTTTCATTTCAAGATAATTGTTCACTATTTATATCGATTCAGTCAATAGGGTTCGCCCGACAGGTTTAGGGGGAGGTGGTCGGGTGTCCGCACGGCCTAACCGAGAATTCGGGTCGTGTCAGTCGGTATCGGAGCGAGGTTTAGAGTCTTTCCAGATCATGACAGTGTCTAATAGAGTCTCGTTGATCGGGCGGAGACGTCCGTACCTATCTACGAGAGGCTATGATGGCATTTAGGCAGTTTCCTTTCTTTCATTCCTCGTCGTGCGTAAGTCTTCTTATCTGAAGTTAAATATTTTTTTTATTTTCCACAGTAAATGGTGAGAACGCGCGCGAATGTCCAGCGAGAGGCTGAGGAGCCAGCGGTCGCTCATGTGCCTGCTGCTCCGCAGGTTGGCAGTGTTGGCCGCGGTAGAGGTCGTGGTCGAGGCAGAGGTAGAGTTGCCCAGGCCGCGAGGATGGTGGATCATGTTGATCCTACTGCAGAGATTCCGGTAGTGCCAGCTTTTGCTGGGCAGGGGAAGCACGGCTTATTCGTTCCCCCCGCACTTCATGACGCTTTTATAATATTCTTAGCGACGCAGATGCCCCAGGGACCTCCTATTCCTCAGGCTGCCGTAGATGCTCATATTCCTCAGGCTGCTGTAGATGCTCCTATTCCTTAGGCTGCTGTAGATGCTCCTATCCCTCAGGCTGTCGTAGATGCTCCTATCCCTCAGGAAGCTCCGCAGGCTGCGGTAGATATTGGTTCTCAGGTTCAGGGAGCCCCCATTCTAGCTCCACATATAGCCCCAGCAGTTCATGTTCCAGGTGGTTATGTTCCAGAGGTAGCGGGTGTTGTACCTCTGGTTGCTCAGGCTGGTCAGCCAGTCCAGGTAGCAGGTCAGGTTGATGATCCGGTAAGGTTGCATTATTTTACCCGACTTAATCCTCCGAAGTTCTCTGGTCAGAAATCAGATAAGCTTAAGCCTCGTGAGTTTCTTGATCAATGTCAGCGTATCTTAGAGGCCCTTGGATATCTTGAGCAGTATGGAGCTGATTATACTGCCTTCCAGCTTGAGGGTCTGGCTTTAGCTTTGTGGACCGCACTCCGATCAGCTAGGCAGGGCTTACCGAAGATGACCTGGAGTGAGTTCTCCCATCGATTCATGGAGAAATTTTTCCCTCGCAGTCAGCAGAATGAGAAGAGGAGACAGTTTGAGAGGATTGGACAGGGTAACCTGTCAGTCACGGAGTACGAACTTTTGTTTTCAGAGATGTCCAGCTATGCTCCAGATCTCGTGCAGGAGCCCTCTGAGAGGGTCAGACGTTTTATTGATGGACTTTCTCCTCATTTGTGGTCCCAGATGGCTCGTGAGATTGAGGTTGGTACTCTATTTGATGTCGCTGTTGATATTGCCAGGAGGTATGAGGCCTATCATAGATTGGAGATGGAGGAGTTAGAGCGGGAGAGTAAGAGATCTCGTGGTCTAGGGCATTCTAGTACCTCGTATGGAGGTAGGAGTTATCAGCAGCAGAGTAGGCCTCCTGTCAGACCAGCTCAGTTTCCAGCGCGTGGTTCTCAGAACGCGCCTACTTCTTCTCAGGGTCAGTTTTGGTTTCGCCCGCGAGATCAGTCTCAGTTTGATCAGCGTAGATTTTCTCCAGGGTGCTTTATCTGTCAGGATCCAGGGCATCATAAGAAGGATTGCCCTTATCTTTATCAGCAGGGTAGTAGCCGCCCTTTCCCTCGCCTTACAGCGCCTATGCAGCAGCAGCCTCAGGGTGCCCCTCCAGGGTCTCAGCCAGCTAGAGGTGCACCACCACCCAGTAGAGGTCGTGGACATGGTCCTAGTGGTCCCTCTAGAGGTGGTCGTCAGGGTAGCGGCTCAGCTCAGCCGCAGAGACAGCTATATGCACTGCCGGCCAGGCAGGATGCCGAGGCATCCCCAACTGTTGTTACAGGTATTTCATCTGTTTGTGGTCGAGATTCATATTCTTTGGTGGATCCGGGGTCTACATATTCATATGTATCTCCTTATTTTGCTTCAGTCTTTCATGTTGATTATATGTATCTTCGTGATCCATTCTGTGTTTCTACTCCTATTGGAGACATTATCATTGTGAATCGAGTTTATCCAGCTTGTACCATATCTTTTTGGGGGTTGTGAGACACTAGTAGATCTTTTAATTCTAGATATTGTTGATTTTGATGTTATTATTGGCATGGATTGGTTGGCGTTGTGTCATGCCACATTAGATTGTCATGCCAAGTCTCTTCAGTTGTCTCTTCCTTGTTCAGCACCGGTGGTGTGGCAGGGCTCTTATTTGCCACCCAGGGGGCATGTTATTTCTTTCCTGAAGGCAAAGCGGATGATGGATAAAGGGTATCCAGCGTATCTTGCCATGGTTCGAGATACCACTGTGGAGATTCCATCTCTTGATTCTATTCCTGTCGTTAGGGAGTTCCCTGACGTGTTTCCAGATGATTTGCCAGGACTTCCTCCTGATCGAGAGATCGAGTTTGGCAATGATATTGTGCCAGGGACTCAGCCTATTTCTAGCCCTCATTATCGCATGGCCCCATCAGAGTTGAAGGAGCTGAAGGAGCAGTTACAAGATTTGCTTGATAAGGGGTTCATCAGGCCGAGTATTTCTCCGTGGGGTGCTCCTGTTCTATTCGTGAAAAAGAAAGATGGGACTATGCGGATGTGTATTGATTATCGTCAGCTAAATAAGGTCACCATCAAGAATAAGTATCCCTTGCCTCGCATTGATGATTTGTTTGATCAGTTGCAGGGTGCCAAATTCTTTTCTAAGATCGATCTGCGATCTGGTTATCATCAGCTAAAGATTCGCGAGTCAGATATCTCGAAGTCTGCTTTTAGGACTCGTTACGGCCATTATGAGTTTCTAGTTATGTCTTTTGGGCTGACTAATGCCCCTGCAGCTTTTATGGATCTCATGAACCGGGTGTTTAAGCCATTCCTTGATTCCTTTGGCATTATCTTCATTGATGATATTCTTATTTATTCTCGTAGCCGCGAGGAGCATGATTATCATCTGAGGGTGGTTCTTCAAACCCTCAGTGATCGTAAGTTGTATGCCAAGTTCTCGAAATGTGAGTTTTAGCTTGATTCTGTGGCATTTTTAGGTCACGTGGTATCTAGTGAGGGTATCAAGGTTGATCCGAAGAAGATTGAAGCAGTGCAGAAATGGCCTCGTCCTACCACGCCGACGGAGATTTGCAGCTTCCTTGGATTGGCAGGTTATTATCGAAGGTTTGTGGAAAAGTTCTCTACTATTGCAGCTCCCCTGACTCGCCTGACGCAGAAGGCAGTTCAGTTTCGATGGTCCGATGAGTGTGAGGCAAGCTTCCAGAAGCTTAAGGCCTTATTGACTTCAGCTCCAGTGTTATCCCTTCCTTCGGGCACCGGTGGATTTGTAGTCTATTGTGATGCATCTCGTGTGGGCCTTGGTTGTGTTCTTATGCAGCACGGGAAGGTAATTGCTTATGCTTCCAGACAGTTGAAGCCGAATGAGAAAAATTATCCGACTCATGATTTCGAATTGGCAGCTGTGGTCTTCGCTTTGAAGATATGGAGGCATTATCTTTATGACGAGCCTTGTGAGGTTTATACAGATCATAAGAGTCTGCAGTATCTTCTCTCTCAGAAAGATCTTAACGGCCGACAGCGGAGGTGGCTTGAATTAATTAAAGATTATGATCTCACCATCCATTATCATTATGGGAAGGCGAACGTGGTAGCAGATGCTTTGAGCAGGAAGTCCATGGGCAGCATGGCTTTTCTTTATGCTGACATGAGACCATTGGCCCGAGAATTGCAATCCCTTGGCGATTTTGGCGTGAGATTTCTTCTCCCAGAATCCAGTCGAGTCTTAGCGTGTATTGCAGCTCAGTCTTCCTTAGTCAGTCATATTAAGGAAAGACAGTTCAAGGATCCTCATCTGCAGGAGGTGCGCGGTCGTGTCCTAAGTAGAGGAGTTCCCTCCTTCGAGCTTGATTCAGATGGAATTCTTCGGTTTAATGGTCGACTCTGTGTTCCTGATGTTGGGGATTTGAGGCAGTCAGTGCTCGGTGAAGCTCATAGCTCGCGTTATTCTATTCATCCTGGTATTACAAAAATGTATCAGAACCTCCGAGAGCTATATTGGTGGAAGGAGATGAAGAGAGATGTATTTGATTATGTATCTCGTTGCTTGACCTGTCAGTAGGTTAAGTTCGAGCACCGGAGACCAGCGGGGTTACCTCAGGCATTGCCCATTCCCGAGTGGAAGTGGGAGCACATCATGATGGATTTTATAGTTGGTTTGCCAAAGACCCTGCGGCGCCACGATTCTGTCTGGGTCATTGTCGACGGACTGACTAAATCAGCTCACTTTATCCCTATAAAGACTACTGATTCAGCTCAGAGATTGGCTCGAATTTTCATTGAGCAGGTGGTTAGGCTGCATGGTACTCCTGTATCTATTATCTCAGATCGTGGTTCCCAGTTCACTTCTCAGTTCTGGCAGTCTTTTCAGAGGGAGTTGGGGACCCAGGTGCAGCTTAGCACAGCATTCCATCCTCAGACTGATGGTCAGTCCGAGCGGGTTATTCAAATTTTGGAAGACATGTTGAGAGCTTGTGCACTTGACTTCGGGGGTTACTGGGATGATCATTTGGCATTAGCAGAGTTCTCTAATAATAATAGCTACCAGTCTTCCATTCAGATGGCTCCATTTGAGGCCTTATATGGTCGTCGATGTCGTTCTCCTATTGGTTGGTTTGAATCTCGAGATGTCGAGGTGATGAGTTCAGATATGGTTCGTCAGACTCTTGAGGTTGTTCGTGTTATTCGGGATCGTTTACGGACCGCCCAGAGTAGGCAGATTTCATATTCGAACCAGAGGAGCCGAGAGTTAGAGTTCGAGGTCGGGGACATGGTATTTCTTAAAGTGTCACCGATGCGAGGTGTAAAGAGATTTGGTAGGAAAGGAAAGCTTAGTCCCAGGTTCATTGGCCCTTTCCGTATCGAGAACCGTATTGGTAAGGTAGCTTATCGGCTCGACTTGCCAGCTTCTATGCCAGTTCACCCAGTTTTCCATGTATCGATGCTCCGGAAGTGTATCCGAGATCCTTCCGAAGTGATCGAATTAGACCCTGCTCAGCTAGATGTGAATCTGGCCTACGAGGAGTTCCCAGTTGCTATAGTTGCGCGTGATGTCCGGAAACTTCGTTCGAAGCAGATTCCGATGGTTCGAGTACGATGGAATAATCGTCCAAATGAGGAGGACACTTGGGAGCTTGAGTCCAGTATGCATGAGAGGTATCCTTACCTCTTCGACGATTCAGGTTCGAACTTGGTCTTTAAAGCCTAAAAGTTCTTATCGTTGTATATGATTTTGGTTTCATAGTAAGTGTCATTGAAAAATTAGTGTAAGCATTCTCATTAGAGGTGTGAAATCTATTTTAGACTCTTGCTCATTCGAGGACGAACGAGAGTCTAAGTGGAGGAGAATGAAATGACCTCGGTCAGTCGTTTCGAAAATTAGGACTCCGATTGGCGTACCGATAATTTTAAAATATTCGTAAGGTTTATTAGGACCTGTCTGTAAAATTTGAGCTAAATCAGACCTCGTTTGGTAGGCATCGGAAGAAAGTTTCAGTTTTTATTGTCGATAAATATTAAAAAGAGATTTTTGAGCTCGGTTTTGGCGAATGAGCTCCGATTCTAAATCTGAAAGCGCCGTTAGGTTTGTATGATTATTTGTGACTTTTGTGATTTTTTCAAAGTAAATTTCGATGTTGTTCGGCTAGTTTCCGCTAAAATGCCGAAAGTTAAATAATTTGAGCTTTTTCCTTTAAATTCGCATCTTGAGTTTCGGGAGTCCGATTTGAGCATTCCGCCTCTGGTTTATACTATATCGGGTGCAGGAGCATTCCGTCCCAGGAGCAGGAGTATTCCACTCCAGTTGGTTAGCAGAAGTGATTCCCCTCGAATGCATGAGTATTCCGCTTTGGGATGGGATTACGGGCACATGTGACCCTTTGCATCATGTTTCATTTCATTTCATCTCATCTCATTCCATTTCATTTCATACTATTGTGTAGATTTTCTGTACATGACTACTGTTCTGCTTATATGTACATTGCTTACTTGTTGATTGTTATCTGGTTCCGTTTCCCTGACTAGCGTATCTATTTCTCGAGGTTGCTAGTTTGTTCGCACTTATTGAGTCCTTATGACTCACCCCTATTTTTTTCTTGTGTTTTCTTTTCGTTCGGCAGATTCTGCTCCAGGACCTAGCCAGTCGCGTCGTGATTGAGGAGTAGTACGTTTCCAGCTGTCTACGGTGAGCCATCATGTTCATTGCGGCCACCAACTTCAGATATTACAGTTTTCCTTACTTTTGCTCCCTTCGGGAGGTGTGTATATCTTTTGGCCTTCTTAGATGTCTGATCTGGAAACCTTTAAAAATGTGTCTTCTGGGTAGTTATTTGTATTATTCAGACATCTTGTATGTTTGTCTATCCTTGAGAGTTATCTTATGTTGTTAAAGTTTTGTTCATTTTCATTTCAATGTAATTGTTCACTATTTATATCGATTCAGTCAATAGGGTTCACCCGACAGGTTTAGGGGAGGTGGTCGGGTGCCCGCACGGCCTAACCGAGAATTCGGGTCGTGTCAATTAGCCACTAGACGCGCTTTTTAAAAATAATAGTATAACGACGTCGTTTTACACCTTTTGGAAATTTCGGTTTTACTCTTCCTTATTTTTAAATTATTCAGGGTTTTTGTTTCTCTCTTTGATACTGTGACTTTTGAATTCTATCAAAATATATGAACTCTTTTTCGAAATACACCAATTTTTTATTTTTGATATTTTGAAGCTTTGTGTTTGGGTAAAAACTTTGTTTTGCTGCTTCGTATATTAAGGTAACTGTGTTTACTTCGCATTGTTATTTTTTCATTTTTGTACGGGTATATGGGTTATTAGGTTTTGATTTTGTTTCGAAAAATGTTTAGATTTTCCATTGGAGTACAGTATAAGCTTTTGATTCCCTTTTAAATGGTGGGGTTTTTTTAAGGGGAACGTTTTTTTCATTGAAACCCCTTGCCCCAGAACTATATACTGTGACCTTTTGTAGGGGATAGACTGTTGCCCCATGATAAAAAACTGGGACTGTGTGTTTTTAACAGGTACTTGTCCATTGTAAATGGTGGGTTATTTTTAAAGGGGCAACGGTTTTTTTTGTGAAACCCTTTGCCCCAGGACTATATACCGTGACTTTATAGGGGATAGACTGTTGCCGTATGATAAAATACTGGGACTCTTTGTTTAACAAGTAGTTGTGTCCCAGTTCTAAATTATGAGACTTTGTATAACAAAGCATCATAGTGCCCTAGAACCAATGGCTGGGAAGTTAGTCTGTGGGGAGGGGGTGGGCCACCAAGCTGTCCCCCAGCACAAACACTGTGTCCTTGCACATGAACTACTTGTACCCCCAGCACCAATGTCTTGGATGGGCCAACAAGCTTTTTTGTGTGCCCCATAATAAATACTGGACCCCTTTGTTTAACAAGTGCTTGTGTCCCAGTTCTAAAACATGGGACTTTGTATAACAAAGCATCATAGGCCCCCAGCACAAAATACTGTGACTTTGCACATGAACTACTTGTGCTCCCAGCACCAATGTCTGTGGGTTTTTTAGGTGCAACCATATAGGTGTTAATTTTTCTATGTTTTATTTTAATACCTGTGCTAATGTTACAGCTATGGAGATTATACCAAATGATGAGGGTATGGATAATCTGCCAAACGACGATGGTATATTGGTTCTATTTGCGCAGTGGAAAAATCGTGATTGCCAGTGGAAAGGTGACACATAGTATCGTGGATTACTTGAAGGGTTATTGTCTGCCGATTACCTGGAGAAACTGAAGCAAGGGCCATTCGGCAAGTTTATGCTTTTGGAAGATGCTAAATATTCTGGGAGGCTTATAAATTATTTTCTGTAGTCTCAAATAGTTTCTTCAGACAACACTAAGCTTAGCTTCAAAGTTTTTGGTGATATAGTAGATTTCACAGCTGATGATTTTCATGTAGTTAGTGGTCTTAATATTTCCAGTGTTGTAGATATAAGTATTTTTAAGCTTTCAAAGAGTAGATTAAAGGAGAAGTATTTCAGGAATCCTGAAGACGATGTTAATAAACAGGACATCAAGTAGACTTTAAAGTTATATGACTTGCTTGATTTGATTGAACATCATTCCAGTTATGTGAGAGTGACTCCAAAGAACAAGGGTAATGTGAATAGAGTGTCAGCTGCACGATTGGATGTTCCATTAGAGCAAGATGATGCTGTTAAACTAGCTGAGTTATATTTGCTTAATTCTGTTTTATTGGGCCGGCCATTACCTAGAGTAGTGGATGATCAACATATGATTATTATTGATGATGTAGAGGTGCATAGCTGTTATCAGTGGGGTACTGAGATATATCGTCAAATGGTACACTATTTTCAGTCAATCATAAAGACAAATTCTTCTTCTTATTTGTTTCCTGGTATGCCCTTCCTATTCTGTTGCTGGGTGGCAGAGGTGTTCCCTGTGTTCAGGCAGTATTTTACTGTTCGTCCTAGGATCAAATCTCTGATGCTTCGTTACACATGTACTGTTACCCCTCATTACAATGTCTTGTGTGATGACTACTTTCATAATGAACAGGTGAGTTTTACGAGTACTTGCTTTTGTTTGTTATTTCTTTTTTTACTTTTTTGTTGGTTTTGAAATGTACTTTTTAATAGTTTTGGGAGGATGCCTCAGTGAGACCAATAAGGCATAAATCTAAACGTGCTTCAACTTTAAAGTCACCCTCAAAGTCATCTTCAAAGAGTAGTTCAACAGCAGAATCTATTGACATGAATGAAGTCGTAAAGGTGAAATTCTTTGTGGGTTTTGTCTTTTGATTTCTTTTTCTTATGTGGTTTTAATCTTTTTTCTTTTATCAGAGGTTGACAGCTAATCTCAAAGTAAACTTACCTACTGAGACCAAGATTCAACATATGATCAATTCCTCAGAAAATAGTGTGAAGAAAGATCTTGCTGACATAGAGAAGAGGATTACAGATCAGTTGAATGCAAAGTTTGATTCATTACTGCTTCTTGTTGCAAAATCAAAGACAAGTGATCTTGTAGAAAACTGTGGTGTTTCTGTAAGTAAATCAGACACCAGAAGTAGAAATGAGAAGAGCCATTTTGTTGATGATTTGAATTATTCAGATTGTCGGGATAGTATTTTCAAAGAACCATATAATCGGTCCGAGCTTGTTGGTAGTGTACAAAGTGATCATGGTATTTCAGCTGCTGTAATAGAGAAAAGCGATCAAATGATTGTGGATGTTTTAGAGGATTACAAAGCTGATACCTGTGACCCCATTGATGAAGCAAAAGGTACAGATGGTTTAGAAAAGGCGCCATCAAATTCAAAGCATCATCAGCAAAGTCATGGTAATCAAATAGAGTATTCTATATAGTCGTAATCTAAGTAAAAGGGAATTTGTTGTTTAATGTAATGATTTTTTTATTGTATATGCAGATAAACAGAATCCTTCATCTGATTTATTGCACAAGTGTCCATCTAAAGATGATGATGTATCTTTGAATCCAACAGATGTTCAGCTTTGTGATGGAAAAATTTATTCCATACTTAATGGTAAGAAGAAAAAAACTTGTTGGTAGATTCAACCAACATTTTTATGCACTAATACTGTATTTTTATGATATGCTAATGTTCCAAATAATAAAATACTGGGTCTCTTTGTTTAACAAGTACTTGTATCCCAGTTCTAAATTATGGGACTTTCTATAACAAAGCACTATAGCCCCCAGCACAAATACTGTGACTTTTTCGTATGAAGTACTTGTGCCCCAGCACCAATGTCTGGGAAGTCTATAGTAATGAAAATCTATTTTTAATATGTGTGTTTTGGCACTTCTTTTTTATATATAGAGAGATGTGATGTATTGTGCTTATTTATTTTTACAGAAGGTAATAATGGTGAATCTGGGAAAAGTGTTGTGGTTGAAGAACAAATTAAGGAATTAAAGCATCTTGTTGAATCTGGTATTTGGACACCAGTAGGTATGTAAAAGTAATTTTTATATAATAATTAGTGTTCCTATTTTTGTTTTTTAAAATGTGTAACAAATTATTTTGTTTTAAAGTCTCTCAAGAAGGTTCTCAAGAAGGTTCTCAACCAATAAAGCTTGCTGATAACCAAATTTTTTTGACTCCTGGTACGTGAAAATATCTTGCATATTTTGCATGGTCCACACTCCAGCATAAAATACCCCGTTGGTTGGTCAATGAATAGTGTGTCTTGTGCCATTTATTAGATGTTGCGACTCATTTTGTCTATGCATATGTAGTGTATTGTTGTTGTCTATTTTTTTATAGAAGCAACAAATGTTAAAGCTGATAATGAAGACGACGTCAATCAACGCAGTCACAGTGATGAGGTTCGACTTGAAGTTGAGACTATCAGTGACCTTTGCATAGCTGGTCTTGTTTTTACACCACTAGGTATGTAGTCGTCTTTTTTTACAGTTATTTTGTGTTTTTTATTGTTGGCAAATGTGTGATATATTATATTTATTTATAAAGGTTCTCAAGAAGGTTCCCAAGAAGGTTTCAAAAAAGGTTCGCCTGCAAAAAAGGGTTTGAAAGCATTTTCCAGCAAGAAAAGGAAGAAATGTGATAATGATGCTTCTCCTGAAATTGCATCTCCCCTCAAAACTAAAATTGTTGAAAAGTTGGTCGAGGCAAGCGGTAGCATCATGAATATTGGTTTCATAGATGCACCTTCATTTTCAATTGGCTTGACACAGCCATCGCAAGAGACTGCAGCAGTGATTGATAATGTCAGGCCAGATTCTATGGATATCGATCGCTCAGAAAGTAAGGGTGGTACAGAATTGGCATTAATAGAGAAAGATAATTTAAAACTTACGACACTTGCTGATGCATCTGTTGTAGTACTGGAGCAAGAGTCTGCTTTGGATTCAGCCATGAAAACACCTGAACAGTTAATTTTTGCGGAGAAATAGAAGCTTGCTGGAACAGATGTCTGTGCAAGGAATATTGCAGATGTGTGTTCATTTAAACAACAGTCGGCTATGCAGTGTTCAGTGAAAAAAGAGGAAGTTATGGATTTTGATATTTTGCCAGACAAACCATCAAATGATCCAGAAGGAGGAGAGCTATTAGGCAGGGGACATAGGGTTCGTAAGATTAGTCGCCACTTATTATCTCCATTCAGGCTTTTTGAGCCAAAGGAAAAGTGTGATTGGAAGCCTTCTTATAAGCGTGTATGCCCTTTTCATACCGTCAATGCCACGTCTAATTGTTTGGCAATTTTTGATCAATGGTTGAAGAAAGGCTTGAAAGTGACTGATCAAAACAGCGTCTCTAAAGTGTAAGTTATTTATTTTATTTTTTTTAGTTTTTGTGTATTTTAAGTTACAGGGCGTTGTAGATTATATTAGTAAATTTGTATTGTTTATGTTGTTTGTGTTTAACTTTTTCAGGGGTGATGATCTTTATGATGACAAAATTGCAGACATCAATTCACAGAACAAAATTAAATTATATACTGTTTCAGTGAATAGCAAAATGTGGTTTAGAGAGATTGCATGACACGACCCGGAATCCGGTTAGGCCGTGCGGGCACCCGACATACTCCCCTAGACCCGTCGGGCGAACCCTTACCAATTAAATCAGGAAAATAAATATAACAATATACAAATAAGGACAAAACTTAAAATAAAAACACAGACATACTGATACCCCTAAGCTGTACAAAAGAAATTACAGCTGACTACCCAACATGCTAGGTTTAGGGCTATCCAGACTAGACATCTAAGAGTACAAAAGAAGACAAATACCTCCTGAAGGGAGCAAAATGCAACTGATATAACAACCAATAAACTGGTGGCCATCCGGAATAAAAGCTGGCTCACCCTGACAGCTGAAGTCGTCTTCGCTCCTTCACAACGTGGCGAACTCAATCCTGGAGCGAACCTGCCGAAACGAAATAGATAGACAAGAAACAAACAACAAACAAGGGTGAGTCAAAGGACTCAATAAGTGGGGCAGACTAGCCACCTCAAAGAATAGGATAGCTAGCCAGGAAGGAGAAACAGATAAACAAAATTCCTCTGGTTTAAATTATGAAAAGGCAGAGCCAAATAATAACTAGAAACACGTATGGAATCACAAATTCATTAAATCCAGGAACGTAAGATAGCCAGAACATATAGGTATCCCGAACATATCAACCATCAGAAATACATCCTGTCGCGGCGTGCAACCCGATTCGTATATTTATACTGTTGCGGCGTGCAACCCGATCCATATATTTATACCGTTGCGGCGTGCAACCCGATCCATATATTCATACTGTCGCAGTGTGCAACTTGATCCATATATTCATACTGTCGCGGCGTGCAACTCGATCCCCGCAATCCAGAATACGAGCCAGAAATATATAGGCAAACTGAGATATGTCCACGACATAGTATACATACCGCATACATAAAACACAACACAATACACACAATAGTCAGTATGCGGTGCAATGAGATGTGATGAATGCAGTATGATGCAATGCAGTCACATATACCTGATACCTATCTCCGGCGCGGGACTCTCATCGTCTACCAGGAGATATATGCAATAATGACCCTTCACCGGCTCGGGGACTCTCATCGATTACCGGGAAGTATATGTAATGATGACCCTTCACCGGTGCGGGACTCTCATCGCCAACCGGGAAGTATATGCAATAATGACCCTTCGCCGGTGCGGGACTCTCATCGCCAACCGGGAAGTATATGCAATAATGACCCTTCGCCGGTGCGGGACTCTCATCGCCAACCGGGAAGTATATGCAATAATGACCCTTCGCCGGTGCGGGACTCTCATCGCCAACCGGGAAGTATATGCAATAATAACCCTTCGCCGGTGCGGGACTCTCATCGCCAACCGGGAAGTATATGCAATGCTCAAAACCAGAGTGCAATGCTCATATGTTCAATGCAATACCAACTACAGGGCATAATATATAATATAGAACGTAAATTCAAAGCTAAGGCGTAATGAGTACGCCTATCGGCAGCTACACACGTAAGAAACACGTGGTAGAAAATCCACGAGGCCAGGTGCCTCCAAAGAAATGGATATAATCACTTACCGTATTCCAAAGCTAGCCCTGCTACTCAACAATTGCTTTTTCCTTTGGTTTCATTGCCCAATGATCCCACTCTATTCAATAAGCAGAAAAATATATCAAATTAGGCTAAAGGCTTCATTCCTCACATCTTAGGGCAATCCAGGTAGGAACTTGATACCCTATTCGCATACGCAATACGCAGGCCAGGCCTATATACAGGGTTTAAGGCCACATAACCAAACCCCAAATAAATTACATTTATAAGTTGCCCATAACTCACTGAGTACGAATATATAATCAGTTTCATTATCGGGGTCCATTTGACCCTTTAAACTATCAATTTACGTCATTAGGGCGATGTCTAATATTTCTATTTCTACCGCAAAAATATATTTAAACACACGTAATAAACTCAAATACTATATTAGGATCATTACCTGAATGTTCCAGGGTGAAAATTCTACTTTTCTCCGGCCCCTTTTCCCATTTTCTGGCATTTTTCCCAGCCTCTGCGTTCTCTGTTTCATTTCTGTTTCTTTTGCTCCTTTCTGCTTCTGCTAAGAACGTTCTTAGCATATATGTATGCTAGCCGCCTAACTTTTTGACACGACCCGGAATCCGGTTAGGCCGTGCGGGCACCCGACATACTCCCCTAGACCCGTCGGGCGAACCCTTACCAAATAAATCAGGAAAATAAATATAGCAATTTACAAATAAGGACAAAACTTAAAATAAAAACACAGACATACTGATACCCCTAAGCTGTACAAAAGAAATTACAGCTGACTACCCAACATGCTAGGTTTAGGGCTATCCAGACCAGACATCTAAGAGTACAAAAGAAGACAGATACCTCCTGAAGGGAGCAAATTGCAACTGAAATAATGAACAATAAACTGGTGGCCATCCGGAATAAATCTGGCTCACCCTGACAGCTGAAGTCGTCTTCGCTCCTGAACAACGCGGTGAACTCAATCCTGGAGCGAACCTGCCGAACCGAAATAGATAGACAAAAAAACAAACAACAAACAAGGGTGAGTCAAAAGGACTCAATAAGTGGGGCAGACTAGCCACCTCAAAGAATAGGGTAGCTAGCCAGGGAGAAAAGAAATAGATAGACCAAATTCATTTTAGTTAAATTATAAAAAGGCAGGGCCAGATAACAACCGGAAACACGTATGAAACCATAAACTCAACTGGGGATACGAGACAGAAACATATCAACTAATAAGCGATGCACATATAAGCAGAACAGTAGTCATGTACCGCAAGTCTACACAATGGTATGAATTGAGATGAAATGAAATGAAGTGAGGTGAAATGAAATGAAATGAAATGAAATATGATGCAAAGGGTCACATGTGCCCGTCGTCCCATCTCGAAGCGGAATACTCCTGCATTCGAGGGGAATCCAATCTGATAACCAACTGGAGCGGAATACTCCTGCTCCTGGGGCGGAATACTCCTGCACCCGATATAATATAAACCAGAGGCGGAATACTCCTGCACTCTCTTGGGGCGGAATACTCCTGCACCCGATATAATACAATGGAGCGGAATACTCCTGCTCCTGGGGCGGAATACTCCTGCCCTCAATATGATACAATGGAGCGGAATACTCCTGCTCCTGGGGCGGAATACTCCTGCCCTCAATATGACACAATGGAGCGGAATACTCCTGCTCCTGGGGCGGAATACTCCTGCCCTCAATATGATATGCAATGTAATGCATATGAATGACAAATATTGCATATGAATGCAATGTGATGCAATAATAACCCTTCACCGGTGCGGGACTCTCATCGACAACCGGGAAGTAGATGCCAACTCACAGCCAGGGTACAATGCTCAGATCCTCATTGCAATACCAACAACAGGACATAACATATAATATACAATGTAAATCCAAAGCTAAGGCGTAATGAGTACGCCTATCGGCAGCTACACACGTAAGGAACACGTGGTAGAAAATCCACGAGGCCAGGTGCCTCCAAAGAAATGGATATAAACACTTACCTTGTTACAAAGTTAGTACATCCACTCAATAACCGCTTGTCCTTTGGTTCCATTGCCAAATGATCCCACTGTGTTCAATAAGCAGAAAAATATATCACATTAGACTAAAGGCTTCATTCCTCACTTCTTAGGGCAATCCAGGTAGGAACCTGATACCCTATTCGCATACGCAATACGCAGGCCAGGCCTATATACAGGGTATAAGGCCACATAACCAAACCCCAAATAAATTACATTTATATGTTGCCCATAATTCCCTGAGTACGAATATATAATCAATTTCATTATCGGGGTCCATTTGACCCTTCAAACTATCAATTTACGTCATTAGGGCGATGTCTAATATCCCTATTTTTACCGTAAAAATATATTCAAACATACGTAATAAACTCAAATAATATATTAGGATCATTACCTGAATGTTCCAGGGTGAAAATTCTACTTTTCTCCGACCCCTTTTCTTATTTTCTGGCATCTTTTCCTAATAATTTTCTCTGTTTCTCACTTTCTCTAATTCTGTTTCGTTTTTGGCGTGAATTCTCTGTTTCTGCTTATTCATGCTACTTAAATGTCAAGGGATTAGATCCCTTTGACCACCGCCCACTTTATTTCTTTTATTTTTTTTAATTTTTTTGTTTTCTTTTATTTTATTGTATTTTCTTTTCTTAACGAAAATTAAAATAGTACCCTACGATATTCGAAATAATTCCAACTTTTGTATACAAGTTATACAAAATATATGTAACATACTCGCGAAGGCGGATCTCAAATTGGACTCCC
Source organism: Petunia x hybrida (assembly GCA_037355625.1). Taxonomy (NCBI): domain Eukaryota; kingdom Viridiplantae; phylum Streptophyta; class Magnoliopsida; order Solanales; family Solanaceae; genus Petunia; species Petunia x hybrida. The sequence goes on along the minus strand of JBBBVM010000421.1, from coordinate 841,455 downwards.
GAAACTCAAGATGCGAATTTAAATGAAAAGAAGTCAAATTATTTAACTTTCGGCATTTTAGCGGAAACTAGCCGAACAACCTCGAAATTTACTTTCGAAAGTTTACAGAAATCGCAAATAATCATACGAACCTAACGGCGCTTTCGGATTTCGAATCGGAGCTCATTCGGCAAAACCGAGCTCGAAAATCTCCTTTTAATAATAATTGCCAATAAAAACTGAAACCTTCTTCCGATGCCTACCAAACGAGGTCTGATTTAGCTCAAATTTTACAGACATGTCCTAATGAACATTACGAATATTTTAAAATTATCGGCACGCCAATCAGAGTCCTAACTTCCGAAACGACTGACCGAGGTCGTTTCATTCTCCTCCACTTAAACTCTCGTTCGTCCTCGAACGAGCCTATATCTAAAGCAAGATTTACGCAGATAACAAAAGAACTTGCACAACCTTCGTAAGCTACTCCACGGACCTTATCTCTTGAGTACAGGATCAGAATTATAACACGCATATTGAACTTTTAAAATAAAATATATCTGGATAATATGATAACACCATTGTCCGGATTATTCTGACTAAGATGATCCTTCCTCGATCACGAGAGGAGAGTTCTACATTTTTGAAACAAAAATACACGGAACTTTGAATGGGTTAACATGATTAAGTCGATAATCACCTCTTCGATATACCTTTCGATATAAAAAAGGTCGATGGAACTAAGAATTAGCTCACTCTTGATACAATAGGGGAAGATTTTGAAGTACCTTGTCAGTACACACTCTAGAAGATTTGATGCAAGCTATATTATTTTTACGAACGCACTATGCAACATCTCAGTTGATCTTAGTGTTGTTCCGCAAGCTCTTCGTGGGAATGTAGTTACTCATATTCTAATGCATGCCAAAAGCTCATCTGAACAGGGTCTATCGTATAAGGATAAGGATCATGCAACTACTATTGGATAGTATGATGCAGACCAGGAATGATCTTCAGACCGACCATCTACTTCAAGGTATTGTCTTTGGATTGGAAATATTATAACTTGAAAAAGTGCAAATAAAAGAGACATGTAGTTGGATCTTCATCTGAGGCAGAATACCAGCAATAAAGTTGATTACATGCGTATTTATAACGCTAAAGTAACTTCTCAAAGAGTTGAGGTGTGATAAAGATATATGATGGATTGTCGACAAGCTGCACTAAACCTTTAACTCTAAATTTCCATGGAGTAAAACAGCGTCAGTATGAGGATCCACTTCTAGTTGAATACAGACAGATAGCCAGAAGAAAACCGGAGTCACCATACAAGATTACTACTGACAGTGTTCTCATGTATAAAGATAGACTTTGTGTTCCTGATGTTACAGATTTATATGGACAGATTATGATAGAGGCACATTATTCCAAATACACTGTTCATCCAAGTTCGACTAAGACATATCATGATCTTAAGAATATTTATTGGTGGGACGGAATGAAGTGCGACATAGCAGAATTTGTGGCTTAGTGTTCTAATTGCCAGCCAGTTAAAGTCGTGTCATCTTTCCAGAATTTATGCTTTCAGCAACGCCTTAGAGATTTAATATTATGATTCGGTATCAATTGGAAAAAGACTCCTCCACTTAAAGCACAAACTCATGCAGCTATTTGAATAGGAATAACCATCCTCGCACAGTCTGCTGGACTAAAGAAGATTTAGCTTAAAGCTGAACGTGGGCAGACCTAAGCTACCAACTACCCTTTCGAGTTGCCAAACAGCTGCAACTCTCAAGTTCACAACTCCATACCTTTGCCGTAAACACCACCGCCTGATGGATGGTACTTCTATATAAAAATTTCGGCAGAGTTTCCCCTGAAACTGGATGATCCGCAAAAACAGAACCAGCACTATACTATATATGGGAATGGATACCCGGATAAACTGATAACATAAACATGTTAAACGGATAACAAGATGAGACAACTGGACCAAAACAATAATATGCTTCAAAAAAAATAATAATATGCTTACCCGGCCATAATAACACGTACTCTGGCTCAACACAGGGAACGTCACAAGCGGCTACCAATCGCCCAAGCTCACTAGTGCCGGACGAAGAAGAAATGGAAATAGATCGAGGATAGATATAATTAGAGCTTCAGGAAGTTCATCTTCCTATTTGCTTGACTACCAAAGCTAGACTACTTTCGCGTCAAGCAAGCCAAAAATCGCAATTGAAAAGATAGACGTTAAATACGCTTTATGGAAAAACATCCATACCAATTTAACCTCCCAGAAGAATAAAACTCTGATAATTTACCAGAATACCCTTTTATATATAAGACAAGCTCATAGAATAACATGACTCTATTAGAATCTCGAACCAAGAGGAGACACATAGATAGAGCATTACTTACCAGCCACTTTACACCGGAAGAAACGACGACACTTCCTGATGGTGACGAATAAGAATCCCATCATCCAACCAACACGGAATTCCGAGAAGAGAGGTAAACTGATTTGATATAATAAGAGAAGGTGGCACAACAGGATACCAAGCAGGCAATAGCGACACTCACTGTCAAATATCTCATATTTAGACCAGATAAATTAGTAGGGTCTCATAAATGCCAAGAATAAATCGTATCAGAAACTCACCCCTCTACCACAACCGATTCTTAATTACGACAATATCCAAGGAAACCGTCGAAACATGATAAGATACACCATTTCCAGATCGATCGGAAGAATCAAATCTTAAGGGAAAAAGAAATACATGGGTCCACTACATCGGATACCTCAGCATCCCCCCAGACAAGCAGTTCTTAGAACTGCCTCTGCGGCTGAGCCGAGCCGCTACTCTGATAATTACTTCTAGAAGAACTACTACCACAACGCTCTCGGCCTCTATCGAATGAGGGCATATCTCGGGTTGATTAAGATCTATATGAAATTCCCTGCGACTGTGCAGGTGCCAGATAACGAGAGAAAGGACGACTGCCTACTTTCCAGAGTAAATGGAAAAAAATTCCTCAAAGGACAATGTAACTCACGACAACGATAACACCTTTTCGCTGAATATGGGATCTGGATATATTGTCGATAGCTATAAAGAGAAAAACTGGGTCTAATCTTGATGAACTACTTGCGCACTTTGAGAATCACGCTCTACAAGCTGAGATAACCTGGAAGGTGACTTCCAAAAATAATCAGAACTTTTACCTCCAAATGAGGTACCATGGTTAACCACTAGGGCCACGAGATCTCTTGCTCTCCCGCTCTAACTTATGGTATACCTCGTACCTTCGGACAATATCAACAAAAACATCAAATGAAATCCCGACCTCAATCTCTCTAGCCATCTGGGATCTCAAGGAAAAAGAAAGGTCATCAATAAATCTTTGAATCTCTCGAAAGGCTCATGAACTAGTTCTAATGCATATCCAGTCATTCTATAGAATTCAATCTCATATTCTGAAACACCAACAGGCTAACCGACAGGCTACCCTGTCGAATCCACTTGAACTGGCAACACTTTTCATCTCGTTCGCTACTCGAAAGGAAATTTTTTTTCCACAAATCTAGAAGAAGAACCGAACCAAATTAGCTAATAAGAGAGCGGCCCACCAATCCAAGGCTGGACCCCTGAAACTGGAAAAAAGAATAATCAACACCATACCGCTCGATATAATCAAGAGCTTGAACGATACGCTGACAACATTTTATTTTAAAAAGAATTGCGAGGTTTATCTGATGCATTGCTTAATAATATCGGAAGGTCCAACCGCGTAAAATAATGCAACCTCTTCGAGCACTCGTACCGAGCCATTACTCGGGCTAGCTAACCAGCCAGAACAATTGATGACGCAACACATGCTGCCTCTAGAACATAATTTACTGAGGCAATATCAGGAACTGGAACAAGAGTTCTGTAAGTCCGAACATCTGCCTATGCGGCGACCTAATAAGCTGCCTAGCGAATAATAGGTTATTGCGGTATCTGCGTCGCCAATATTCTCGTAAAAGCATCGTAGAGAGCCAAGGGAACTACAAGGCCCTGCTCCCTTGCCCATCGGGAGCTCGTACAACTGGGACCTCCATACACGATCAAAAACACTTGGGGATTCGTCAATGCTAGCTCCACGCTAGACTGCTTCGTCTTGAACTCATACCGTTTGCTGATTTGTCGCACAAGGGTTCACAATTACCACGAAGGAATTAATGAAAATACTTTTGCATCCTAGACCGACGCACGATCAGAAAAGAAGGAAGTGAAACTTCCTAAATGCCATCATAGCCTCTCGTAGATAAGTACGGACGTCTACGTACCCATCAGCGAGACTCTACTAGACACTGTCTTAGTCTGGATAGACTCTAAACCGGGCTCTGATACCAACTGTCACGACCCGGAATCCGGTTAGGCCGTGCGGGCACCCGACATACTCCCCTAGACCCGTCGGGCGAACCCTTACCAAATAAATCAGGAAAATAAATATAGCAATTTACAAATAAGGACAAAACTTAAAATAAAAACACAGACATACTGATACCCCTAAGCTGTACAAAAGAAATTACAGCTGACTACCCAACATGCTAGGTTTAGGGCTATCCAGACCAGACATCTAAGAGTACAAAAGAAGACAGATACCTCCTGAAGGGAGCAAATTGCAACTGAAATAATGAACAATAAACTGGTGGCCATCCGGAATAAATCTGGCTCACCCTGACAGCTGAAGTCGTCTTCGCTCCTGAACAACGCGGTGAACTCAATCCTGGAGCGAACCTGCCGAACCGAAATAGATAGACAAAAAAACAAACAACAAACAAGGGTGAGTCAAAAGGACTCAATAAGTGGGGCAGACTAGCCACCTCAAAGAATAGGGTAGCTAGCCAGGGAGAAAAGAAATAGATAGACCAAATTCATTTTAGTTAAATTATAAAAAGGCAGGGCCAGATAACAACCGGAAACACGTATGAAACCATAAACTCAACTGGGGATACGAGACAGAAACATATCAACTAATAAGCGATGCACATATAAGCAGAACAGTAGTCATGTACCGCAAGTCTACACAATGGTATGAATTGAGATGAAATGAAATGAAGTGAGGTGAAATGAAATGAAATGAAATGAAATATGATGCAAAGGGTCACATGTGCCCGTCGTCCCATCTCGAAGCGGAATACTCCTGCATTCGAGGGGAATCCAATCTGATAACCAACTGGAGCGGAATACTCCTGCTCCTGGGGCGGAATACTCCTGCACCCGATATAATATAAACCAGAGGCGGAATACTCCTGCACTCTCTTGGGGCGGAATACTCCTGCACCCGATATAATACAATGGAGCGGAATACTCCTGCTCCTGGGGCGGAATACTCCTGCCCTCAATATGATACAATGGAGCGGAATACTCCTGCTCCTGGGGCGGAATACTCCTGCCCTCAATATGACACAATGGAGCGGAATACTCCTGCTCCTGGGGCGGAATACTCCTGCCCTCAATATGATATGCAATGTAATGCATATGAATGACAAATATTGCATATGAATGCAATGTGATGCAATAATAACCCTTCACCGGTGCGGGACTCTCATCGACAACCGGGAAGTAGATGCCAACTCACAGCCAGGGTACAATGCTCAGATCCTCATTGCAATACCAACAACAGGACATAACATATAATATACAATGTAAATCCAAAGCTAAGGCGTAATGAGTACGCCTATCGGCAGCTACACACGTAAGGAACACGTGGTAGAAAATCCACGAGGCCAGGTGCCTCCAAAGAAATGGATATAAACACTTACCTTGTTACAAAGTTAGTACATCCACTCAATAACCGCTTGTCCTTTGGTTCCATTGCCAAATGATCCCACTGTGTTCAATAAGCAGAAAAATATATCACATTAGACTAAAGGCTTCATTCCTCACTTCTTAGGGCAATCCAGGTAGGAACCTGATACCCTATTCGCATACGCAATACGCAGGCCAGGCCTATATACAGGGTATAAGGCCACATAACCAAACCCCAAATAAATTACATTTATATGTTGCCCATAATTCCCTGAGTACGAATATATAATCAATTTCATTATCGGGGTCCATTTGACCCTTCAAACTATCAATTTACGTCATTAGGGCGATGTCTAATATCCCTATTTTTACCGTAAAAATATATTCAAACATACGTAATAAACTCAAATAATATATTAGGATCATTACCTGAATGTTCCAGGGTGAAAATTCTACTTTTCTCCGGCCCCTTTTCTTATTTTCTGGCATCTTTTCCTAATAATTTTCTCTGTTTCTCACTTTCTCTAATTCTGTTTCGTTTTTGGCGTGAATTCTCTGTTTCTGCTTATTCATGCTACTTACATGTCAAGGGATTAGATCCCTTTGACCACCGCCCACTTTATTTCTTTTATTTTTTTTAATTTTTTTGTTTTCTTTTATTTTATTGTATTTTCTTTTCTTAACGAAAATTAAAATAGTACCCTACGATATTCGAAATAATTCCAACTTTTGTATACAAGTTATACAAAATATATGTAACATACTCGCGAAGGCGGATCTCAAATTGGACTCCCGAAACTCAAGATGCGAATTTAAATGAAAAGAAGTCAAATTATTTAACTTTCGGCATTTTAGCGGAAACTAGCCGAACAACCTCGAAATTTACTTTCGAAAGTTTACAGAAATCGCAAATAATCATACGAACCTAACGGCGCTTTCGGATTTCGAATCGGAGCTCATTCGGCAAAACCGAGCTCGAAAATCTCCTTTTGATAATAATTGCCAATAAAAACTGAAACCTTCTTCCGATGCCTACCAAACGAGGTCTGATTTAGCTCAAATTTTACAGACATGTCCTAATGAACATTACGAATATTTTAAAATTATCGGCACGCCAATCAGAGTCCTAACTTCCGAAACGACTGACCGAGGTCGTTTCACTTTTGTCTCGTTTTCCCTTTTTTTTTTTTCTTTTTCTTTTATTTTATTTCCTTTTCTTAACAAAAATTAAAACAGTGCCCTACGATATTCGAAATAATTCCAACTTTTGCATACAAGTTGTACAAAATATATGTAACATACTCACGAAGGCGGATCTCAAATTGGACTCCCAAAACTCAAGATGTGAATTTAAATGAAAAGAAGTCAAATTATTTAACTTCCGGCATTTTAGCGGAATTAGCCGAATAACATCGAAATTCACTTTCAAAAGTTCACAAAAGTCACAAATAATCATACGAACCTAACGGCGCTTTCGGATTTCGAATCGGAGCTCATTTGGCAAAAACCGAGCTCGAAAATATCTTTTTAATATTAATCGCCAATAAAAACTGAAACCTTCTTCCGATGCCTACCAAACGAGGTCTGATTTAGCTCAAATTTTACATACATGTCCTAATGGACATTATGAATATTTTAAAATTATCGGCACGCCAATCGGAGTCCTAACTTCCGAAACGACTGACCGAGGTCGTTTCATTCTCCTCCACTTAAACTCTCGTTCTTCCTCGAACGAGCCTAAATCTAAAGCAAGATTTACGCAGATAACAAGAGAACTTGCACAACCTTCATAACTATTCCACAGATATTATCTCATGATTACAGAATTAGAATTATGACACGCACATCAAACCCTTGGATAAAAACATAGCTGGATAATATGATAACATCATTTGCCAACTTATTCGGACTAAGCTGACCCTTTCTCGATCATGAGAGAAGAGTTCTATATTTTTGAAATGAAGATACACGCAACTCTTAATGAGCTAACATGATTCCACCAACGAATCACCTCATTGATATACTTTCGATATAGAACAGGTCGATGAAACAAAGAATTAGCTTACGCTTCAGCAACGCCTTAGATATTTAATATTATGATTCGATATCAATTGGAGGAAGACTCCTCCACTTGGAGCATTAACTCATACCGTTAACTTGAATAGAAATAGTCATCCTCGCACAGTCTACCGGACTAAGAAAGACATAGCTAAAAAATAGAATGCGGCTCAGACCTGAGCTACCAAATTACCCTCTCGAGTTGCCAAACGACCGCAACTCCCAAGTTCACAACTCTATATCTTTTTCGTAAACACCACCGCCTGATGGATGGTACTTCTATATAAAAATTTCGGCAGAGTTTCCCCTGAAACTGGATGATCCGCAAAAACAGAACCAGCACTATACTATACATGGGAATGGATACCCGGATAAACTGACAACATAAGCATGTTTAACGGATAACAAAATGAGACAACTGGACCAAAACAATAATATGCTTACCCGGCCACAATAACGTGTACTTTGGCTCAACACAGGGAACGTCACAAGCGGCTACCAATCGCCAAGCTCACTAGTGTCGGACGAAGAACAAATGGAAATAGATCGAGGATAGAAATAATTAAAGCTTCAGGAAGTTCATCTTCTTATTTGCTTGACTACCAAAGCTAGACTACTTCCACATCAGGCGAGCCAAAGATTCGCAATTGAAAAGATAGACATTAGATAAGCTTTATGGAAAAATATCCATACCAATTTTAACCTCCCAATAAGAAGGAAACTCTGACAATTTACCAGAATACCCTTTTATAATTAAGACAAGCTCATAAAATAACATGACTCAACTAGAATCTAAAACCAAGAGGAGAAACCTAGATCGAGCATTACTTACCAGCCACTTTACACCGGAAAAAAAACGACACTTCCTGATGGTGATGAATGAGAATCCCATCATCCTACCAACACGGAATTCCGAGAAGAGAGGTATACTAATTTAATATAATAATAAAATGTGGCACAACAAGATTCCAGGCAGACGATACCGACACTCACTCCCAAATCTCTCACATTTAAACTAGATAAACTAGTAGGGTCCTCACAAATGCCAGGAATAAATCGTATCAGAAACTCACCCCTCTACCGCAACCGATTCTTAATTACGACAATATCCAAGGAAACCGTCGAAACATGATAAGACACACCATTTCCAGATCAATCGGAAAGATAAATCTTACTTACAGATAAGGGAAGAAGAAACACACGGGTCTACTACATCGGATGCCTCAGCATCCCGCCAGACAAGCAATTCATAGAACTGCCTCTACAGCTGAGCTGAGCCACTACCCTGACAATCACTTTCTGGAGAACCACTGCCACCACACTCTCAACCTCTACTGGATGGTGGCATATCTCTGCTTGATTAAGATCTAAATGAAATTCCCTGCAACTATGCACGTGCCTGACGAGAGAAAGAATGACTGCCTACTCGTCGGAGTAAGAGAAAACTACTCAAAGGATAACCAGACTCACCACAATGATAACACATTTTCATTGAAAATGGAAGCTGGACAGAATGTTGATAGCTATAAAGAGTAAAACTGATTCTGATCTTGACACACTACTGGCGCACTCTAAGAATTACATGACACAAGCTGAGATAACTTGGAAGGTGACTTCCAAAAATAATCAGGACTTTTACCTCCAAATGAGGTACCATGGTTACCCACCAGGGCCGTGGGATCTCTTACTTTCCCGCTCTAACTCTTCCCGCTCTAACTTATGGTATGCCTCATACCTCTGAGAAATATCAACAACGACATCAAATAAAGTCCCAACCTCAATATTTCGAGCCATCTGGGACCTCAAGGAAGGAAAAAGGTCACTAATAAATATTTGAATTTATCGAAAGGCTCATGGACTAGTTCTAATACATATTCAGCCATTCTATAAAATTCAATCTCATATTTTGAAACACCAACAGGCTAACCGACAGGCCACCCTATCCAATCCACTCAAACTGGAAACACTTTTCATCTCGCTCGCTACTCGAAAGGACCTTTTTCCACGAATCTAGAAGAAAAATCGAACCACGTTAGCTAATAAGAGAGCGGCCCACCAATTCAAGGCTGGACCCCAGAAACTGGAAAGCAGGATAATCAACACTATACCGCTTGATATAATCAAAAGCCTGAAGGATACGCTGACATTATTTTATTTTTAAAAAAAATTACGAGGTTTATCTGATGCATTGCTTAAGAATATCGGAAGGTTCAACCGCGTAAAATAATGCAACCTCTTTAGGCACTCGGACCGAACTGATACCTCGGCTGGCTAACCAGCCAGAACAATTAGAGGAACAACAAATACTACTTCCGGAATATAATTTACTGCAGCAATATTAAGAACTGGAATAGGAGCTCCCTGAGATCGAACGTCTGCACATGCGGCAACCTGATAGGCTGCCCAGCGAATAATAGGTTATTGCGGTATCTGTTTTGCCAAGATTCTCGTAAAAGCATTGTAGAGCCAAGGGAACCACAAGGCCCTGCTCCCTTGCCCATCGCGAGCTCATACAGCTGGGACCTCCATAGCTAGATCGTCAGCACGATAAAAAAACTCTCGGGGCTTCGTCGGTACTGGCCCCAGGCTAGACTGCTTCGTCTTGAACTCATACAGTTTGCTGATTTGTCGCACGAGGGTTCACAATTACCATGAAGGAATTAACGAAAATACTTTTGCATCCTAGACCGACGCATGATCAGAAATGAAGGTAGTGAAACTTCCTAAATGCCATCATAGCCTCTCGTAGATAAGTACGGACGTCTACGTACCCATCAGCGAGACTCTACTAGACACTGTCTTAGTCTGGATAGACTCTAAACCGGGCTCTGATACCAACTGACACGACCCGGAATCCGGTTAGGCCGTGCGGGCACCCGACATACTCCCCTAGACCCGTCGGGCGAACCCTTACCAATTAAATCAGGAAAATAAATATAACAATATACAAATAAGGACAAAACTTAAAATAAAAACACAGACATACTGATACCCCTAAGCTGTACAAAAGAAATTACAGCTGACTACCCAACATGCTAGGTTTAGGGCTATCCAGACTAGACATCTAAGAGTACAAAAGAAGACAAATACCTCCTGAAGGGAGCAAAATGCAACTGATATAACAACCAATAAACTGGTGGCCATCCGGAATAAAAGCTGGCTCACCCTGACAGCTGAAGTCGTCTTCGCTCCTTCACAACGTGGCGAACTCAATCCTGGAGCGAACCTGCCGAAACGAAATAGATAGACAAGAAACAAACAACAAACAAGGGTGAGTCAAAGGACTCAATAAGTGGGGCAGACTAGCCACCTCAAAGAATAGGATAGCTAGCCAGGAAGGAGAAACAGATAAACAAAATTCCTCTGGTTTAAATTATGAAAAGGCAGAGCCAAATAATAACTAGAAACACGTATGGAATCACAAATTCATTAAATCCAGGAACGTAAGATAGCCAGAACATATAGGTATCCCGAACATATCAACCATCAGAAATACATCCTGTCGCGGCGTGCAACCCGATTCGTATATTTATACTGTTGCGGCGTGCAACCCGATCCATATATTTATACCGTTGCGGCGTGCAACCCGATCCATATATTCATACTGTCGCAGTGTGCAACTTGATCCATATATTCATACTGTCGCGGCGTGCAACTCGATCCCCGCAATCCAGAATACGAGCCAGAAATATATAGGCAAACTGAGATATGTCCACGACATAGTATACATACCGCATACATAAAACACAACACAATACACACAATAGTCAGTATGCGGTGCAATGAGATGTGATGAATGCAGTATGATGCAATGCAGTCACATATACCTGATACCTATCTCCGGCGCGGGACTCTCATCGTCTACCAGGAGATATATGCAATAATGACCCTTCACCGGCTCGGGGACTCTCATCGATTACCGGGAAGTATATGTAATGATGACCCTTCACCGGTGCGGGACTCTCATCGCCAACCGGGAAGTATATGCAATAATGACCCTTCGCCGGTGCGGGACTCTCATCGCCAACCGGGAAGTATATGCAATAATGACCCTTCGCCGGTGCGGGACTCTCATCGCCAACCGGGAAGTATATGCAATAATGACCCTTCGCCGGTGCGGGACTCTCATCGCCAACCGGGAAGTATATGCAATAATAACCCTTCGCCGGTGCGGGACTCTCATCGCCAACCGGGAAGTATATGCAATGCTCAAAACCAGAGTGCAATGCTCATATGTTCAATGCAATACCAACTACAGGGCATAATATATAATATAGAACGTAAATTCAAAGCTAAGGCGTAATGAGTACGCCTATCGGCAGCTACACACGTAAGAAACACGTGGTAGAAAATCCACGAGGCCAGGTGCCTCCAAAGAAATGGATATAATCACTTACCGTATTCCAAAGCTAGCCCTGCTACTCAACAATTGCTTTTTCCTTTGGTTTCATTGCCCAATGATCCCACTCTATTCAATAAGCAGAAAAATATATCAAATTAGGCTAAAGGCTTCATTCCTCACATCTTAGGGCAATCCAGGTAGGAACTTGATACCCTATTCGCATACGCAATACGCAGGCCAGGCCTATATACAGGGTTTAAGGCCACATAACCAAACCCCAAATAAATTACATTTATAAGTTGCCCATAACTCACTGAGTACGAATATATAATCAGTTTCATTATCGGGGTCCATTTGACCCTTTAAACTATCAATTTACGTCATTAGGGCGATGTCTAATATTTCTATTTCTACCGCAAAAATATATTTAAACACACGTAATAAACTCAAATACTATATTAGGATCATTACCTGAATGTTCCAGGGTGAAAATTCTACTTTTCTCCGGCCCCTTTTCCCATTTTCTGGCATTTTTCCCAGCCTCTGCGTTCTCTGTTTCATTTCTGTTTCTTTTGCTCCTTTCTGCTTCTGCTAAGAACGTTCTTAGCATATATGTATGCTAGCCGCCTAACTTTTGTCTCGTTTTCCCTTTTTTTTTTTCTTTTTCTTTTATTTTATTTCCTTTTCTTAACAAAAATTAAAACAGTGCCCTACGATATTCGAAATAATTCCAACTTTTGCATACAAGTTGTACAAAATATATGTAACATACTCACGAAGGCGGATCTCAAATTGGACTCCCGAAACTCAAGATGTGAATTTAAATGAAAAGAAGTCAAATTATTTAACTTCCGGCATTTTAGCGGAATTAGCCGAATAACATCGAAATTCACTTTCAAAAGTTCACAAAAGTCACAAATAATCATACGAACCTAACGGCGCTTTCGGATTTCGAATCGGAGCTCATTTGGCAAAAACCGAGCTCGAAAATATCTTTTTAATATTAATCGCCAATAAAAACTGAAACCTTCTTCCGATGCCTACCAAACGAGGTCTGATTTAGCTCAAATTTTACATACATGTCCTAATGGATATTACGAATATTTTAAAATTATCGGCACGCCAATCGGAGTCCTAACTTCCGAAACGACTGACCGAGGTCGTTTCATTGCAGATAGAAGATATTCACTTACCAATGAGGTTTTCTACAGCTTTTTTTTATTATTGGTTCTGTAGTCTTTTATATATATATATATATATATATATATATATATATATATATATATATATATATATATATATATAACTAATTTTTTTTTGTTTGTGTTTTTTGATTTTTCTGTCATGCAGCATGTTGATGTTATACTGTACTATCTGAGGAAGAAATATGTATATCATTTCACAAACTACTTAGCATTGTTCACAACGACAGACTTGAATTTTGATTTTTTTGTATAGTCGTTGTTCTTTTCGAAGGTTGAATCCTATTTTGAAAATATGGGAAAGGAAGAGAAGACCAGGAGAATAAAAGAGAAGAAGGATAGAATGGAAAAAGAGTCGAGGAAAAGTGAAGATTTTGAACAAATGAAGGCGAACAAGAAAGGAGGAAAAAGGACTCGTGCTCAACAAAAGAAAAAAGTATATAAACCTCCAGCAAAAGTTGTTTTTGGAATTCATGACTTGATATTGGAGGATTTAGAGAAGATTGAGTTAGATTTTTACCTAGCACAGTTTGAAGGAACTACGCAGAATAACCTAAATGAGTGTGTGAATGGGTCTACTAATCGATGTGGCACAGCGTGGGGTCAAGTCGAAAAAGTATTTATGCCAATTAGGAAGACTTCACTTGATCCTGATGATTACATGTCTTGCACTCATTATTGGTTGGGAGTTTATTCTATAAAAGATCATAGAATAGATATCTATGATTCGGTTTTTGATGGTGATGAACATTTTGTGAAGATCAAGATGGCAATGTATGCAATTGCTATACCTCAGCTACTAAAAGAGATGGATTTTCATACAAAATATCCTAATTTTGGTACGGCGTACAAGAAACTTGATATTGTTTATCAAACAGCACCAAAACAATCAGGAGACACAGACTGTGGTCTCTTTGTAACAAGGTTTTACAGACCTACTCATGCTCGGACAGAATTTGTTTAAATATGAATGGGGAATAGAAGCTATTAGTATTTACAGGAGAATGGTTGCTGCTAATCTACTGATGCATGGAAAATCAAAAGGAGATGAAGGCTATGAAACTCCACCAGAGAATTTGAATGATAATTATGGAGAGCATGATGAGAAGCTAGCTTGTGGACATGGAAGGCTGCCTCTTCTTTGAATCTTTATTTATCTTTTGATAAACAATGCAATGTACACAGTTTTTGAAGTATGTATATAGTATATATGCTGTTTGTTTGTTATTATTTATTAGCTTTTTAAGTATATAATAGGAATGCTAATACTTTAATTCTAGGTAAACAGTCCCAGTTTTTTTATATACTGTGTGTTTACATATGAAGGCACTTGCACCCCCAGCACCAGTTATAAAATACTGGGACTTTGCATTTTTAAGTACTTGTGCCCCAGTTCAAAAATTATGCGACTTTGTATAAAAGCATTTTAGCATACGTTTCCACCCCCCCAGCCCAAAATACTGTGAGTTTACTTATGAAGTACCAGCACCCCCAGTTAACATACTGGGTATAATTACTTAGTATAATTATTTCACCAAAATAATTATACATTATCTATATTACTACTACATTATCGATTGTTTTAAAAAAAAAGTCGTGCTATTATTACTACATTATCGATTGTTTTAAAAAAAAAGTCGTGCTAAAAATTAATGTATTGTCTTGGTAGAGTACTCTACCAAGACAACACATTAATTTACTTGAAGGAGAGTTGATTAATCCTTATAAACACTGCAATGTTTTCATAAATTTTTCGGTGTGGGACATAGATTAGAAGCACTTGCACCCCCAGCACCAAAATACTGTGAGTTTACTTATGAAGTACCAGCGCCCCCAGTTAACATACTGGGTATAATTACTTAAAAATAATTAGGGGTCTGCAGTTATGAGTTGGTTACTAGCATTCCTATTTTTTAGGAATGCAGTTGTACGTATCTGTCTATAAATACAGTCTTTGAATATAGAATCATCACTCAAATTTGTCTCAAATTTTTTACTTGCAGTCTTTTAGAAAAAAAAATGTCTCTCCCACAGGAAAATGGGCATGTAGTTGAGAATGGACATGCACTTCAAAATGGGCATGTAGTTGAGAATGGACATGCACTTTAAAATGTGCATTCTACAGATCAAACAGGGCGTGATTTGTATTGGGAGATTGCAGGGTTGCAGGGAGACATTGAGCGGTTGACTTGTACTGTAGATCACCTCCGATTATTAGTTATTCGGCAAGATCAGAAGATTGAAAGGAAAGAGCGACAAATGACAAGGATGATGAGGGCAATCAGACAAATCCCAAACTATAATGAAGTACATACTCCACCAGGGTCACCAGAGAACTAATTTTACTTTTTTTGTTATGTTTTTTAATAAACTTATGTTGTATTAACTTGATAATAGAAAAAAGATTGGGACTCCATCAGTGTTATGTTTTTAATGCTTCCATCTGCAAGTGTAATTTATCTTTTCTTGTACTTTGAGGATACTTCTTTTGTGTTTTTAGAAGTATCATTTTTCTGTAATTTTTATGTTAATCTTAATTAAAATGCCTGTAAGTTTGCATTTGTTTTGTGTGAAAAATGTTATCTAATATGCTGGGGATGCCCAAGATGTTTTTGCTCTGGCTAGTAGTTTAACGCAGACAGACACCCCCCCCCCCCAGATGTTTATGGTGAGGCTAGTAGTTTAAAGCACATGGACGCCCCAGATGTTTTTGCTGTGGGTAGTAAAACAAGGCGCATGGATCACACCCCCCCAGATGTTTATTCTGGGGCTAGTAGTTTAAGGCACATGGACGCCCCAGATGTTTTTGCTGTGGGTAGTAAATTAAGGCACATGGACATTTGAGTTTTTATTTTTATTTTTCCAATGCTCTTTATACTTGGCCCCAGTTCTCCATCGTAAAGGAAAAGAACAAGCAATGTGCAGCTTTTACATAAAGAAGGAAGAATCTTTACTATCATCCAAAAGCAAAAGGACAATACAGTATAATAGAGAATATTTCTTGTATAATTATTTTAATATAAATAGACTACTTTGTTACTGAATAGAACAAGCAAATATTTTTGTATTTTTAAGATGGAAACAGTCGTTGAAGCAGTGTTGAATGAATTGGATGCTGAATTAGATCAGTTTGTAAGTTAATCATACCATTTGTTTTTAAAGTGTTATTTGTTTGTTGGTCTTGTTATGCTTCGCAGACTTCACCCAATCTTTTACACTGGGACGTTATGGTAAATATAAAAGGCGATCCAGCTTTTTTTATGTCTGGGTGAATAAAAATACAGAAATACCAGCATTTAATTGCCTCCCTAACATTGGGATTTGAAAATTCTGGACTTTATTATTTATGGAAACTAGAAGGAAATAGGGAAGACCATACAAAACCTACCATTTTTTACTACATTTATTGTGATATTTTTAATGTATTGTTTGACCATAACAGCTGGACAAAAGTTAATATTAGAGAACAGTAACTGCTATCTTATAAATAAGCTATACCCAGCATATTAGAGAACATTTTGCCCTCAAATATTTGTTATATTTTAAGATGGGAACAGTCGTCGAAGCAGTGTTAAGTGAATTGGATGCTGAATTAGATCAGTTTGTAAGTTAATCATAGCATTTTTTTAAAGTGTTATTTTTGTTTGATGTTATTATGAAATATTGCATTTCTTCTTTTGTTTTGTTTTGTAGATTTTGCTAATATGGTTGGCAATTAGGCTTCCCAGACGTGATGTGCCGGCCACTCTTATTTGCCATGGTATTTATTTCCAGATGAACTACCTAAAAGTGAGAAGACAGAGAAAACTTTGTAATGGATGGAGGGAGTTTGTTCGTACTAACAATCTTGGAGTAGGAAGTACGCTACATTTTAGGGTTCTGGAATCCTTAGATCGTGTGGTTTTAAATGTTAGTATTTGGCAGCCTAAACTAGAACCTTTAAGTTCAAGTTCTAGTTCTGGCTCTACTGTTGAAGATGCTTGAATAAGATAGCATATTTGTGTGTTTTAGTTCAATGTCTATTGAATTTATGTGTCTGTTTACAGTTTTTGGTAAACAATATCTGAGTTTTTGGGGCAGTTATATATGTGTAATGTAACTGTTGTTTTTTGAATTGTGATTATTCAGTAAACAACATCACAAATATTATGTAATGGTGCCTTTTTAATTATAAGTTGCATCTGTTATTACATTATGGAATTTATTCTATAAATACATATCAACTTATAGTTGTTATGAAGTTTTATGTGAAGTTTCTATGTTGTCATTTTTAATTATTAGTCTATAATTTCCAATTAGTTTACAGTCATTAGTGTAGGACCCATATAAAATGCTGTAATTTTCAACTGCATAACAATATAGCTCCAGCAAAAGTACTGGGGATTAATTATTAGTCTATAATTTCCAATTAGTTTACAGTCATTAGTATAGGACCCATATAAAAATGCTGTAATTTTCAACTGCATAACAATATAGCTCCGGCAAAAGTACTGGGGATTAATGTATGAATAAATATTATTAAATTTTGTGATTCTGGGATTAATTTACAATTATTAGTATATGATCCCCCATATCAAAATGCTGTTATTTTTCAACTGCATAACACGATGGTCCAGCACAAGTACTGGGATTAGTTTACAATTATGAGTATAGGACCCCAGATCAAAATGATGTTATTTTCAGCTTCATAACAGTATGGCTCCAGCACAAGTACTGGGATTAGTTTACAATTATGAGTATAGGACCACTGATCAAAATGCTGTTATTTTCAGCTTCATAACAGTATGGCTCCAGCACAAGTACTGGGGGACTAATTTATGTGAGAGCACTTTTTTATATATGAATAAATATTATTAAATTTTGTGATAGTAATTTAAGTTACACAATATTTGTTGAAATTGATAACGTACAGAAACTGTAAAGTCCATAGAAAATATAACTTCTTTGACTACATTTAATGTATTTTTGACAAAATACATATCCACTAACAGTTACTCACTTTTTTGACTATAACTAACCTTTTGCAGTTAAAGCAAACTACAAAGTTTTTTGAGACTTCATCTCCTCTTATAAACTGTAAAGTTTTTTTTTGAAAAGAAGATATGGCAGATGAAGACACTCGTGTGGAGGAACTAGGCAGTTTCGACAAGAAAATCACATCATCTTACTTTGATAGAGATGATTTTGTATGTTAAAAGAAATGACCGAAGTATTTTTTATTTTTTTCATTTATTTTTTCAGTGTTTTGTGATTTTTTTATTAACTGTGAAATATTATTCCTTTTAGATCTTTCCAAAAAGTTGGAAGCAGAGGCTGCCAAATAAAAATGGAATGACATACATAATGTGTGAAGATGATGATGAGGTGTATGAGATGAACTTCAAAGTTGGCAAGCACGCAAGGTTGTGTAATGGATGGAAGGATATGATTATTAAAAAAGGCTTCATGATAGGTAATATACTTCATTTTGATCACCTGTGGCACGAGATGATCAACGGTATTCCATCTGTTGTTTTTGAAGTTTCTGTCATAAACTATCAAGATGGTGAGGGAGTGGGTGATGATGATGAAAGCAGTGATGATGATGATGATGGAGCATCAGCACAGAATCCAATTGTAATTTAATAATTTTCTACTAGTTTTAATGTGTGTACTGTCTATGTATTTGTGTTCTAATAAAAACTACAGTGTTTATGTATTATTTTTTTTTATCTAATTGTGTTTTATATATTTGCATTTCTTATCAAGTAACTATAATGCTTGATAAATAACTTAAATAGGAAATAGAAATTCAATCCTATTACAAGTTTTGGAAGATCCTATTCCATGTGAGAATTGAAGTTCTAGCCACATTACAAGTACTGGATTACTTTACAATTATTAGTATAGGACCCCCACATCAAAATGCTGTTATTTTCAACTGCATAACACCATCGCTCCAGCACAAGTACTGGGATTAGGCTTACAAATATGAGTATAGGACCCCCCAGATCAAAATGCTGTTGTTTTTCAGCTGCATAACACCATGCCCCCAGCATAAGTACTGGGACTAATGTATGTGATAGCAGTTTTTTATATATGAATAAATATTATTAATTTATGTGATTATGAAAATGTTGCTCATATTCAAACTACAGACTTTTGAAAGTTAAAAAATAAAATCTGTTGTGCATTTTAAATATTGTAAAAGAGTTCTTATAGTAATTTAACTTACAGAATCTTCTAAGATTTTTTATTGACTTGACTTGTCATGTAAAACGACAAAAGAATCTATCTACTTTTGTTCATGTATTGTCAACAATATAACAATGTGAATTAACGAGTCCCAGTATTTTATAGCAACAAAGTTACTCGACACAAATGCTGTGGATTTGCAAAGTTAAAGTAGGGAATATTTATTGGATTTCAATATATTTTTGCAACAGAGGTCTATTGTAGTAATCTAAAGTACAGAATCTTTCCAAAATTTGTTGGATTTCTTTTTGTGTTGTCAACTGTGTAATATTGTTACTTTAATACAGTTGAAAATCTCAGTTCAATCTTATCCTATACAGATACGACCTATCAAAAAAAAAGTGATATCTTCTTTACAGAGAAAGATGCAAGGAATCTTTACAGCTTTTTTTGAGTTACAATGTCAGCTAAAATAGAAGAAATATTCTTTACATGTTTTTTGTGTTTTTATTTTCTATAAATTAGACAGTGGTGTTATTTTTTCACTTGTACAAAATAAAATATTATTCCAAAAAAAAGGAAAAATAAAAAAGCATAAAATAAAAAATGGCTTGCAATGATTAAGTAAGAAGACAACAATGGCGCCAGTTGAATAACGATGTTAGGAATTTGAGAAGTGATCTTGAGTTTTTGAAAACCGAGGTATCAGTCGTGAAGAATAACTTGGATGTGTTGTTTGAATTTTTTGTAGCTTTCAGGGAGAAAAACAATAGAGATATGGATCGACTTTTTGACAAACTCTTGGACATTGAATTGCAGAACTTTACAGATTCAACCTCTGGTTCTAGTTCTCGCGTTCCTAGTAATCATTAATGTTTTACTGTATTTTTTTTATGTGTTTCGCAGTGTTCTATTTTTATGCTTCCATGTGAAGCAAGTGTAATTTATCTTTTCTTGTACTTGAGGATACTTCTTTTGTGTTTTTAGAAGTATCCTTTTATGTAATTTTTATGTTACTGTGTAATGAAAATGGCTGTAACTTTGCCTTTATTTGTGTGTAAAATGCTGACTCTTAAAATAATGTTTATGTATAGTCCCAGCAATATATGCCCCAGTATTTTTACACCAAACCCCAGGATATTGTTATGGGGCTTTGGTTCAACGTAACACCAAGCCCCAGCATTTCGTATGTTTGGGACAACATGGGTGATTTTGAAGTCCAGCTTTATAAGCCCCAGCATTTAATGCTGGACAACACACAAAGTAATTCAAAATCCTGTTAAACAGTGTGACCCATTGTAAACAGTGTGACTTATCAGAACTTATGACAAAATACACATTGTACCTTTTCAGAATTTTCAGAAGTGAGTCTTACAAACAAATGCCAATTTATATAAATTCCCACCCATAAAACAGATAGACAGGAATCCAATTTGTCATTTTTGTTATTGAACAAAAAAAAAAAGAAATTGTGTCAAATATTATCTGATCAAAAAGTATCTATAGAGAATGGTCACCGACCATCAAATGGCCACGGACCATCCAATTTTCACGGACCATCTAATGGAAGACAGGTTTTCCAGAATGGTCATGGACCATCAACTCAAAGGCATGTTACGAACTTGCTTTCAATACTAAGACACCTCTGTTGGCGTTTTGAATATCTGAAGAATGAGGTGGAATCCTTGAACGAATTCAGAAAGAAATGTGAAGATGAGTTGTGGAATTTAAGGTACACGCAGCGACAATATTATGAAAAACTGATGGAATTGCTTAAGGTGATGGCAGATCCCCTGTAATTGCACAATAGAGGGCCATGGGAGCCCGTGTTTAGGAATTATGGAGAATAAATAATGTTTTAATTTGATATATTATCTATTGTTGTTCTTTCACATATTATTAATTTTTTTACAATGATATCATGTATTCAAAAAGGCAAACAGACAGTGTTAACATGTATGTGAAGCAAGTGTAATTTATCTTTTCTTGTACTTGAGGATACTTCTTTTGTGTTTTTAGAAGTATGCTTTTATGTAATTTTTATGTTACTGTTAATGAAATTGGCTGTAAGTTTGCCTTTTGTGTTGTGTGTAAAATGTTGACTCTAAAATAATGTTTATGTATAGTCCTAGCAATATATGCCTCAGCATTTCTGATTAGAACTTCCTGGGCAAAACCCTTCTCTTCCATACCATACCCGTTTAATTTGCATCGTCCAGACGAATTTTGAGTTCCTCTTTTTTTTTTCCTGCTTAATATTTTTGTCTGGTAGCAAATGGACTATTTCCATTAGTAGGTAATTAAGGTGACAAGTAACAACTCTTCTGTTGATAAATGTAGTATAGCTACAGGATATTGTAATGGGACTTTGCTTCAACGTAATACTAAGTCCCAGCATTTTAATGCTGGACAACAGGGGGGGTGATTTTGAAGTGCAGCTTTATAAGCTAAAATATAGCCTAGCTACAGGATATTGTAATGGGACTTTGCTTCAATGTAACACTAATCCCCAGATTTTTATGCTGGGGCCAGTAGTTTAAGGCACATGGGTGCTCAAGTTTTTTATCCTGAGACGTTATTGTAAATATAGAAGCTGTTCCAGTTTTTAAGAATGCGTCAGCAAATATCTCGGGTACCAGCATTTTACCAGGATAACATTGGCATACGAGAAGACCTCGAACTGGAAGAAACATAGGGAAGAACATAGAAACACAACTTTTTTTGACTACATTTATAGTGATATTGACTATACATATTCTCTTTGATCATAACAGTTGAACAAAAGTTAGTAACTCCTAGTCTATAAATAAGGTTTTGCAGTTGAAGTAAACAACAACTAGTTGGCAACTAATTTATTTTTTCATCAAAACAATAATATGGAGGACGATCGTTGGGAGGAACTAGGCGATTTCACTATGCGAATAACAAAATCATACTTTAAAAGAGATGATTTTGTATGTTAAAAAAATTACCAAATTATTTTTTATATTTTTTTTCATCTAATTTTTCAATGTCTTTTTTGTATTAACTGTGAAAGTTTATTTTTTCAGATTTTTCCAGAGAGTTGGAAAGAGAAGCTGCTAAAGGTCAATAGAAGTGCACTTTTACTTTGTGAAAATGATGACACTGATTATGAAATGAAGTTCAAGGCTGGGAAGGGACATTCAAAGTTGTGCAATGGATGGAAGGAGATGCTTCAGCGTAAAGGCTACATACTGGGTGATATTCTTCGGTTTAATCACGTTGGTCATGAGGTTTACAACGGTGTTGCCACTATGGTTTTTGAAATTTCATTAGTAAACCGTCAGGTTGGTCATGGCCACAACAATGATGATGATGATGACAACGACAATGATGATGATGGCAACAGTGAAGAAGATGTAGGATCAGCCCAGAAGCCTATTGTAATTGAATAAGTTTTAGTAGTTTTTATATTTTTTCAGTTAATGTGGGATGTTTGTTTGTCTTTTTATTTTATGTGTGTTTTTAAACTTTTGAGCAGTTGATGAATTATGAACAATGTTTTTTCATATTATGAACTGTGTTTCTAAGTACTGTGTTTTTATTATTTAAGTAAGATCAAAATGTTTGTTGTTTAATAAGTAAAATAACTAGAAAATAGATAAATCGAGACAACTATTTTGCACAGCAACAAATGAAAAGTGTATTTTTTATATATAAGAATCCTTGTTAAAGAATACAGAGGAAGTAAAATTTAAAACAAAAAGTTCTCTATAAGTGAATATTCCTTTTTACTTCAGATTTGTTGCGACTGGATGAAAATAGAGAAGAATGGTCTTCTATATATCTAGTGACGACGGGATTCCTAACTGAAAAATAAAAAAAAGAAAAATTTTAACATAGCAGCTTTGGGTGTTGATTTGTAGTAAAATAGAATTAAAAAATAAAATGCAAATAGAGAGACATACCTATTATTTTTATTGGGAGTTATGTTTCTTTGAATATGGATGAAGTACTGGAGTGTGTCTGCAGGATGTCCTGTTGTGTCCACGCTTTCTACATATCCCACATTGTTTCCCCTTTTGTCTTACATATTCTGCAGTGGAGACAAATCTTTTCTCCTGCCTTCTACCTGCCTTAACTTTAAAATCTGGGGGTTTTGTTATCTCTTCTTTAATGCTATCCGGTACAACCCATGATTCTTCATGTCCAACAGTGTGGATTTCCGCTTCATACTGTTTTAACCATGTTTCTCTTTTATACCATATAGAGCAATAATCGGACTTGTTTAGGTGCACTCTGTCTATGGCAGCAAGTGCATGTTCACAAGGCATTTCATCCATCTGGAACTTGAGGCATTGACATTCTTTCTTCTTCAAACAAACAATGAATTCTCTCCCTTCATCTGTTACCTTAAAGCTTTGATCCGTAGTCCGGTCAGCCTGTAAAAATGTAATGTATAAGACTACTTGACTAGTTTTTATTTAGTAAAAAGAAAAATAAATAAATAACCAGCATAACAGATATAATGCTGCAATTTACTGGATCCCCCGCTTTGCATACCATGTAGTCCCAGCGCAAAACGTGGGACTTCATGAATTATCATTGATATAACACAAATCACATCAAAAAATAACTGTATTAGTTGATATACTCACATTCATTATGAATGCTTTTTTTTATTTTTTTTTCAATTCATCCATCTCTCTGGTGGTTCTTCCATGAGGTAATCATAGGTTGCCCTATCTATTTCTTTCATTTGATTCATGTCTGTTTTAAACTCTGCAATCGTGTAGACACGACATGCACTATTGAATATACTTATCACTGCAGGACTCACGTTCCTTTTGTTAAGGTTCTTTTCCATATAATATACACAGATCCTATGTGCACATTCAGGATATACATTTGTAATCCCATTTGCAATTGCAGAATTACGATCTGAAAGGAACAGTAAATTCTCACGGCAACCAAATACAATGCGCAACTGCCTAAAGAACCAATTATATGCCAAATTATTTTCCGAGTCCACAACTCCAAAGGCAAGTGGGAAGATTTGGTTATTTGCATCTTTCGTCACTGCAACCAATAGTGTCCCTGAATATCGTCCCTTGAGGAATGTTCCATCGACAACTATCACAGGTCTACAATGTTTCCATCCTTTAATAGATGCCGCACAAGCAAAAAACATATATTTGAACCTGGATAATACATTTGCAGTGTTATCAGTAAAATGCATGATAAAATTTTTGAGCCTCAGGTTTTAGTACTGGAACCTTACTTATACATAATTACGACGTCACAGCATTTTGTGATGGGACTCCAACAAATAACCGTGCAGTGTCAGGCTTTTTTTAATGCGGATTACTGGAATTCTACACAAAAATATATAAGTACACATTTTTTTTACCTGTTCTCACCATCTCTTTGAAGAGCAACGTGTGAGCCTGGATTGATGTCTCTTAGCACATGTAAATATGCTGGTAACTTTTGAAAGTTCTCCTCAGGTGTCCCTCTAATTAAAGACTCTCCTTCTTTTATAGCACGCCATGCCTTATTATAAGATATTTCAACTCCTATTTTCCTTCTAATCTCTGCAACGACAAAATTAGGCTTAACAGGATAATTATCGTCTCTCAGATTCTCAACTATCTCATCTCGAACAATCTTTGACGTAGCATGTTTTTGGTATCTTTTTCTATCATCCACTGAGCAAGTGTGATTCTTCTCAAACTTCAGTATTTTGAACAGTGTGGACTGTTTAATTCTGGAAGATCGAACAGTCCACTCACATTTTTCATTCATGCATGCCAGTGAATATCTCGTTGTGCTTGATCTCACAACCTTGAATTCAAAATGGTGTGCAATTGCAGTTGTCTGGAAACATTTAGTGACACACTGTTTGTTTAAAAAAATTGATCCAACCTTGACGTCGTCCAAATCTGCATTTTCTTTTAGTATTGGACGAGGAGATTCTCTTATTTTCTTCCTTGAATACCTCTTTCTCTTTTTTGCAGCACTTGATGACTCAGGAAGTTGAAGATTTACAAGCTATTGTTCTGTGTTTTCAGCGTGCATTAACTGTTGATCTACTACAAACGGAGGCGTTAAAACTATCACTTCAAAAGCATCATCGTTGTCTATTTGCATTATCATTTGCCCTTCAGCGTAATCAACTCTCTCAGACTGTGGAGATCGTTGTGTAATGTCAATTATGAAACGTCTACTCCTATACTCATAATTGTTCTTCATCAAGTGTAAACAGCTGATTAAATCATCGGTATTTTTTATAGGGACCCCTTTGCTTGTTCCAAGTTCCATATCAAACCATATGAATGTCTCAAAATGTTCTTCATCTAAATCTATCTTTTTCCAAAGGTTTTTTCTGAAATCTTCAAATGTATCTGTTTCAGTATGCAGAAAAATCCTTGTCTCATGATCTATGTACTTATAATCTGGTGTCCATTCCCCATTGAATGCAAGAACAATACATTGTTTAGCCATTACCTGCAGTTATAAACATAGTAAAAATACTAAACTAAGTGACAAAGAAAACCACATGGTAAAATACTGTAATTGTAGCTTGATAATGAAAGCTTAAGAACTGCTAACCTATAAGCTAAATATACATATGCATAGTATAATGGATAATTATACAGGGGAGGGGAATTTTTGAAGTGCAGCTCTATATGCTAAAATATAGCATAGCTACAGGATATTGTAATGGGACTTTGCTTCAACTTAACAATAAGCCCCAGCATTTAATGCGGGTCAACAGGGGGATTTTTTGAAGTGAAGCTTTATATCCTAAAATATAATCATAGCTACAGGATATTGTAATGGGTCTTTGCTTCTATGTAACACTAAGCCCCAACATTTAGTGCTGGACAATAAGATTTTTTTGAAGTGCAGCTCTATATGCTAAAATATAGCATAGCTACAGGATATTGTAATGGGACTTTGCTTCAACTTAACAGTAATCCCCAGTATTTAATGCTGGACAACAGGTTATTTTGAAGTGCTAAGCTAAAATATAATCATAGCTACAGGATATTATAATGAGGCTTTGCTTCAACGTAACACTAAGCCCCAGCATTTAGTGCTGGACAATAGGATTTTTTTGAAGTGCAGCCCTATATGCTAAAACATAGCATAGCTACAGGATATTGTAATGGGACCTTGCTTCAACTTAACAGTAATCCCCAGTATTTAATGCTGGACAACAGGTCATTTTGAAGTGCTAAGCTAAAATATAATCATAGCTACAGGATATTATAATGGGGCTTTGCTTCAACGTAACACAAACCCCCAGCACCTAGTGTTGCATACCCTTTTGAACTCAATGCAGATTCATATTAATTATATATAACAGTAAATTCGCGTCTCACAAAAATAAATTTGTTTACAGTACAAATGAGATCATAATCACGAATTTTTATTTCAAATCATTGTTTTACAGTCACAAAAACATATATATTTCCACAAAATAACTGAAATTCAGCACAGAAACATCGCAGAAACTGAGAAAACGCAGCTCAAATTACCTTTTACAGTTTGAATTTGAAACTTCTGGAGAGAGACAATGATGATCTGGAGAGAGAATGTGTGTTTTGCTCTGTTTTTTTTTCACGCGTGATTTGTATTTATGTTGAGCTGTAGGTTTTTAAGGGTAGTTCAGTAAATTCAATGTATGGGGTGTTGTTAGCGGCAGTAGCCTGTATGTACGTGAGTCATTATTGGCTATTTCTCAATGAATTTTGAAACTTTGGATGGAACTCATTTAACGTGTCCAAAATTGGCTAGTCATCAAATTTTCGCATCAAATACCGTAGTAAGTTATACAGGATCCAATACATGTATTAACCCTTCTTGCATGCCAACCAAATGACACATAAGATTAAAAAACGTTGAGGTAATTGAGAGCTAATAGGTTAATGAGGGGTAAATTTTGATCATCATTTAAAGAAAAAAATAATCTCCGCATAATTTAGTGTACATCATTTGGCTTTCTTTAGGCCTTTGGACAGTAATGGTGAAACTTGGTGTGGTTGCAACTGCACGAGCTTGATCATTGTAAATTATTCTAAGCATAAAATTCAATAACAAGTTGCTAGTGCATGACCCACCATGCGGATTTTCACTCCTAAACTTGATCCAAGCTTTGGAGTTGATGAAGAATAACTAATTCATATCACATTTGGTTGTTAACCATAACCATAACCTCTAAATGCCGTGATTTTTGTTTAGATTTTCAAATATATATTAAAAGTAATTTTTTCATTAAATGTTAATTCTATGAAATAATAGAATGAGCATAAAGTACTATCAAATTTATGTTATTGAGTCGTTTATGTTATATTGAGCCCTTTTGGATGAGCTTAAAACGGCTTATAAGCTTATAAGTCTATTAATATATATTTGGTAACTTAAAATTTTGGACTTATAAGCCATGAGTGGTTTAAAAGCCACTTTTTGAGAAGTTAGTAATCCTAACTTCTCAAAAAGTGGCTTTTAAGTCACTTTTTGACTTATAAGTCATTTAAAATAGGGGGATTTACAAAAATACACATACATCCTATTTTATTTACATGGTTCTACCCATTATATTTATACTTATAACTTATTTACACTCTATACCCATTAGATATTACTTTCTTATTTTGAGGCATAGAACAAGGAACTCAAGTTCCTCTCTCTCCTCGTATCTTGTATTATTTTTTTCTCATTTTTTCGTCATTCTTTTATTATTCTTTTCTTCTTCTCCATTTTTACTATTCTTGTTTTTTTTTCTTTTTTTCCTTTTTTTATTCTTTTTCTTTTCTATTTTCTTTCTTTTTTCTTTCTCTTGTTTC
Source organism: Petunia x hybrida (assembly GCA_037355625.1). Classification (NCBI taxonomy): domain Eukaryota; kingdom Viridiplantae; phylum Streptophyta; class Magnoliopsida; order Solanales; family Solanaceae; genus Petunia; species Petunia x hybrida. The sequence goes on along the minus strand of JBBBVM010000421.1, from coordinate 813,086 downwards.
TAGCACTATTCATGTCTCCTCATGTTTTTATTTTTTAATTTATTTTCTTTCTCCGTAATTTTATTATACTCTTTTTTTTCTTTCTCCAAAAAGACATACTTTGTTCACAAACATAAAAACTGAAATATTTTATTCGATCGGTAGCATCGCATACTTGGATCCAAACACAAAAGGGTATATCGTAAGAGTATACAGTATACCAAAAGAGTATACTTTGTTCAAAACAACAAAAACCAAAAATATATATTCGCTCGATAGCATCGCACACTTGGATCCAAATACAAAGGGTATACCAGAAGAGTATACAGTATACCAAAAGGGTATACTTTGTTCAAAATAACAAAACCTGAAATATTTATTCGCTCGGTAGCATCGCACACTTGGATCCAAACACAAAAGGGTATACCAAAAGAGTATACAGTATACCAAAAGGGTATACTTTGTTCAAAACAACAAAAACTGAAATATTTATTCGTTATTTATTCACTCGGTAGCATCACACACTTTGATCCAAACACAATAGGAAATACCAGAAGAGTATGTAATATACCAAAAGGGTATACTTTATTCAAAACAACAAAAACTGAAATATTTATTCGCTCGGCAGCATCGCACACTTGGATCCAAACAGTAAAGGGTATACCATAAAAGTATAAAGTATACCAAAAGGGTATACTTTGTTCAAAATAACAAAAACTAAAATATTTATTCGCTCGGCAGCATCGCACACTTGCATCTAAACACAAAAGGGTATACCAGAAGGGTATACAGTATACCAAAAAGGTATACTTTGTTAAAAACAACAAAAACTGAAATATTTATTCGCTCGGCAGCATCGCACACTTGGATCCAAACACAAAAGGGTAAACCAGAAGAGTATACACTATACCAAAAGGGTATACTTTGTTCAAAAACCACAAAAACTAAAACGTTTATTCGCTCGGTAGTATCGCACACTTGGATCTAAACACAAAAAGGCATATCAAAAGAGTATACATCATACCAAAAGGGTATACTTTGTTCAAAAACAACAAAAACTAAAACATTTATTCGCTCGGTAGCATCGCACACTTGGATCCAAGCACAAAAGGGCATACTATAAGAGTATACAGTATACCAAAAGGGTATACTTTGTTCAAAAACAACAAAAACCAAAATATTTATTCTCTTGGTAGCATCGCACACTTGGATCCAAACACAAAAAGGTATAGCATAAGAGTATACAGTATACCAAAAGTGCATACTTTATTAAAAAAAATAAAAACTAAAATATTTATTCTCTCGATAGCATCGCATACTTGGATCCAAACATAAAAGGGTATACCAGAAGAGTATACAGTATACCAAAAGGGTATCTTTTATTCAGAAACAACAAAAACTAAAATACCAGAAGAGTATACAAACGGGTATACTTTGTTCAAACACAAAAGGGTATACTAGAAGAGTATACAATATACCAAAAGGGTATACCTTGTTCAAAACAACAAAAATTGAAAAATTTATTCGCTCGGTAGCATCGCTCGGTAGCATCGCACAGTTAGAGCCAAATACAAAAGGGTATGCCAGAAGAGTATAAAGTATACCAAAAGGGTATACTTTGTTCAAAACAAACAAAAACTGAAATATTTATTTGCTCGGTAGCATCGTACACTTGGATCCGAACACAAAAAGATATACCAGAAGAATATACAATTTACCAAAAGGGTATACTTTGTTCAAAACAATAAAAACTGAAATATTTATTTGCTCGATAACATCGCACACTTTGATCCAAACACAAAAAGGTATACCAAAAGGTATACAGTATACCAATAGGGTATACATTGTTCAAAACAACAAAAACTGAAATATTTATTTGCTCAACAGGGTCACATACTTTGATTTAAATACAAAAGAGTATACTAGAAGAGTATACAGTATACCAAAAGGATATACTTTGTTCAAAACAACAAAAACTGAAATATTTATTTGCTCGGTAGCATCGTTGTATTTGATCCAAATACAAAAGGGTATATCAAAAAAGTATACACTATACCAAAAGGGTATACTTTTTTCAAAACAACAAAAACTTAAATATTATTTGTTCGATAGCATCACACACTTTGATTCAAACACAAAAAGGTATACCAAAAGGGTATTCAATATACCAAAATTGTATACTTTATTAAAATAATAAAAAAAATATCCATGTATTCAAAAATATCTCGCACTTCGATCTAAACATAACAAGATATACCAAAAGAGTATACGGTATACCAAAAAGATATATTTTGTTCAAAACAATAAAAAAATGAATTATTTATTTGCTTGAAAGCATCACACACTTTTATCCAAACACAAAAAGGTATACCAAAAGAGTATTCAATATACAAAAAATGTATACTTCATCAAAAATAATAAAAATTAAAATATTTATGTGTTCTATTACATATCACACTTTGATCCAAACATAATAAGGTATACCAAAAGAGTATATATAGTATACCAAAAAGGTATACTTTGTTCAAAACAACAAAAATTAAAATATTTATCTGCTCGATAGTATCGCACACTTTGATCAAAACACAAAAAGGTATACCAAAAAGGTATAATTCATAACAAAAAATCAAATATATATGTGGTCTATAACGTCTTGCAATTCGATCCAAACATAAAGAGGTATACCAAAAGAGTATACAGTATACCAAAAAGGTATATTTTGTTCATAACGACAAAATTGAAATACTATAAAAGTTTACAATATGTTAGCATTTCAATTTTTCTGTTAAGTAATATCAGGTAAGCTTGTTGACACAAATATACCAGCGGTGTGTATTGTATAGTAGAAAAGTATATAAAAGAAAATGTTTTTTGTTAAGTTTATAGAACAAATTAAAGAACTATAACGATTAGGGTATACCGTATACTAGAAAAGTATACAAAATAAAATCTTTTCATTCAATTTTCAATTCAGTTAGAGTCATATCAATTCATTTGAATATTCATACAAACGAACGTTGGTCGGAATTTTAAAGGATGCAACACATACATTAACCGTTCGAGCAGTGTTGACTTGCTTGTTAATTACATCGTTCGTAGTTTGTTGTTCAAATATGTTAGCGTCTCTTTTTTTGTTAAGTAATAACAGGTAAGCTTGGTGACACAAGTATACCACTGATGTATAATGTATACCAGAAAGGTATATAAAAAAATATGTTAAGTTTATAGAACAAATTAAGAAGTATACGATAAGGATATACTGTATACTAGAAAAGTATGCAAAATAAAAAATTTCCATTCAATTTTTAATTCAATTAGAGTCATATCAATTCATTTGAATATTCATAGTACAAATGAATATTGATTGGAATTTTAAAGGATGCAACACATACATTAACCGTTTGAGCAGTGTTAACTTGCTTATTAATTACATCGTTCGTAGTTTGTTGTTCAAATATGCTAGCGTTTCAATTTTTTGTTAAGTAATAACAGGTAAGCTTGGTGACACAAGCATACACCATTGGTGTGTACTGTATTAGAAAAATATACAAAAGATAAAATTTTTTGTTAAGTTATAGAACAAATTAAAGAAGTAGTACCATTAGATTATACCGTATACTAGAAAGTATACAAAATAAAAAAATTTCTTTCGATCAACCGTGACCATGGAACTACAGACGCAAACAACAAATGCATACATTGATATTAATCCCGACATGATTTTCAAATACAAAACTTGCAAAACGACAGAGTCCAAGAATAAGAAGCGAAGTAAGATTTTTTATGAGGAAAAGCTTTACATCAATGGATTCCACACAACAATATATTTTTAAGTAAATCATTGACAAAAATCAAGCCCGGAAATAGAGTATAATGAACTTGAGGTCACTTGATCTGAAGGATGACAACTAGGTAAGTAAGGACATTAATTTCAAAGGTTCCAACTTTTCGTCAAAAGACATTTACTTCCTATAACCACAAATGAACAAGTGTAGTCTTTGCTTTAAGAAGGTGGAGACATTGTAGGCTGAAATCTTGACCCGTAAAACAAAATGGAAGATAACTCAACACGATAACGGTGAAATGGCAGTTTCCCCAGCACCTCCCCCCCTCCCTCCCACACACCCCAAAAGAACAAAAAAAACAAAAGAGGGAAATCTCAAGAATGAGAAGCGAAATCAGATAGATGGTTTATAAAATTGAAGGAAAGCTTTTCATCAGTACATTATGTATATATGCTAAGTAAACCGATGACAAAATCAAGCTGAGAGTAAGTGATGCTAGAAAGTTATGCAGCCCAACAGATTTAGCTCCATAAAAATACCCAGAAAATGAGATGTATTCCCCTTTTTTGGCACCTTCTGGTGCTAGCAAAGGCTCCACAACACTGTGGTCTTCATTAGAAACACATAATACCTAGACAGCAAATTAAAAATAAAGAGTTAATAGCAGCAAAGAAATGAAAAAATTATGAATAGGTTACCTAGAAATAAACAACTGTAGCCATTCATTTATCAACCATTATCAGGTATAATACTTAAATTTTCTTATGCAAAACTTGATTTATTTGAAATTCAAACTGCTCAAGTGGATGGTGTTCTATGTACCTTAAATAGGTCTAGAGCCCGAATAAAAGAAGGTAGATTAGAGATTGAATTTCAAATAAAAATTAGGTCACTAGGTCCAGATAGAAATTGAAAAGTTAGAATACCATTATATTAGAAAGAAGAAAATAGACCATTCACCATTGAATGTAAGGTAAACTACTAACTAGCTTGTGCTACACCAACATTAAACTCCCACACTACTGGGAACACAGAAATCAAATTCAAGCTAAGATGGGGATATCTACCATTCCCTCTGATGTCACGTCTAGCTTAGATGGTTATAAGTTTGTCACAAGCACCACAAGGCGATTCTGCATGCACAAGAACCAACACGAATTATTGAGGAGAAATAAAAGGTCTCAAGTGTAGCAAAATACAACGCTGACAAACCAAAAGTAAGCATTATGACTGATTAGAGACAGAAAGCATACTGTCAACTGCTCTGGAGTGCAAAACTTTGCTAGGCCGCTAACTATTTGCCTGCATTTTGCTTCTCCAGCATTTATCTCCTCAACCAGTAAGCTATAATAAATAGGACATTGCAGGAAACATTTTAACAAGTGAGGTGGCCATTAAAATGTGGGCAGCACATGGCACCACTAGAATTTGAAAAAGAAAACGAAGTGGAAAAAGACCAAGAAAGAGATTAGAATTCAAACTGTATCTTAAGTAAATTGACACTGATATCTTTATCTTTCTCATCTACATTTTCAGGTAACTTTTTTTTTCTGCAGAAGTTTGATATCTGCAGCAGCTTTCTTCTTCACATATTTTAAGGGAAAATAGTAAATATTATAAACGATTCAAAAGTTATGCTCATTCAGTGAAACTAAAGCTGATAGCATCATGAATGTGCAATACTGCAAATAAATCACATTAGAGTATGTAGGATTCCAGCAAAGATACTATCAATAGAGTAATGAAGATATTTTCTATTGTAGTTACTAATTGAGAAGGCAATACAAAGTTTTCAATAGTCAAGAGAACAATAACAAGAAAGAATAACGAAACAGCTGAACTATAGGAGGGCTATACTCAAGAATATGTACCAGAATTAAAAAAGACAGAAGGTTAAAGTGTTTTACAAATAGCATACCGCATCTATTCTTTTTTTGTTTTTGAGTCTGCATCTGAAGTACTAATATGTTTGGCCTCTTTTTTTTGACATTTGACTCCACTTCACCTTCTTCACAGGTTTTGATGCCTGGATCGGAAACATTAAAGTGAGAATTTCATTCTTGAACCTTGTTTTAAGTCTAAAAGCTAATTGAGGCAAGAAATGACTCAATAATCAAGATAATACAGTACTCAAAAGTATTACGGAGGATAACCATTTTTTCCAACATTAATTAGCAAGAGCAACAACATTGTAATGCACTTGAATTTAAACATTCCAAGGATTCTTTATGCAGTGCAAACTATAGTTCAATATGCATCATTAAGTCCATTTCTAGTGGTCAAGAAACCATTGACAGTAGTCCAATAACGAGCACTATCTCATTAGCTTGGATGTCATTGCTCCTGTTCGGATACTGGAAAATAGGAAATGTAGCATTCTATGCAAAAGGGAGTTGAAACTAGTCATAAAACTAATCATATCTGCTTTCAAGCAATTTCCACGGAAAGTCTAGCTCACTGCATTAAAGGGATTACTTACAGGTGGCTCGAATTGGACCTTCTCTAGCAATATCTTTTGGAATTGGTCCCTCACATCACCTTTGATCTGCACAACAATAGAAGTACTGAAAACACAAAACTAGACATTCTTCCCATATCGATCAATAAAATACTCAACTATGATGTTTAGCAGGTTACCAAATCTCACAGCTAAGTTTAGTTTCAATCCATGTTCATCTAAAGGTTTTTTCAGCTATCCTTGTTAAAACCGTTACAGTAACCACCAAACCAGGAAAATCATAATAAAAATCACTTTCCTTTTTTCTTTCTAATAATTTGTCTTTTGTCTTACTATTACCTCAAGAGAAAGCCACTGCCAGAACTAAACCGGCTTTCTTAGTCTAATGATAACATTTTCGTTTTCTTTTTTGATGAAGTGGAGATTTTGTTGGAATCAAAAGCCACCAGCACTAAGTTATCTAACAGCTAACCTGCAATTCACATCAACTTGATGTTATTTGCCTACTGAAATACACTTGTTAGAGAACGGGTGGTGAGAATTCATAAAGCATACACCAACTTGTTTAACATTGAGGCATTGTTGATCAATTAATTGAAATACAGCAGCATACACTGAACTTAGAAGTCATAAATATTTAAGGAAGCATCCAACTGTTTTTTCAGTTGATATATCTAAACTAACTTTATTGGCTATAGCTAGATTTCACTACATGCAATGCTTTTTAGCATTTCTTCTTCGGAATCTCATTATGTTATCCTCCTAACTTCATGAAATAATCTCTCTATGCGCTGAATTCACACTGAAACGAACACACAAAAGCGATTCGAAATGTAATAGTAAATGGACAAAAAGATCATACGGTTATCATGCTTGAACAACCAAACCAAGAAACTTGTTTATTCAAAATATTGCATTAAACCTGATAGCAAACCATACATACACTAATACTAAAAGAATATGCAGTCAACATTTACATTAGACTAAAGCTGCTATTCCATCAAGACAAATGACATACAAGAATGATTTTTATTTCATGCTAATACTAACACTAAGATAATGGGTAATCTAATGAAGGAGCAAAATTAGGAAAGGAATTTCCTTCTAACCCCTCGCCGCTGAAACACTAAGGACCACTACTTTTCTTCCTCGTTGCTCGATGAATTTCTACCACGCCACTGCCACAAAAATCACCATCACAGCCGAACCAATTCTGTCGCATCACGACCAAATCCAAACTAGCCGCTAAGTTGCCAATGTCTCACCAACATAGCTGTTACTCCACGCCAACACCAAGACCCACCAAGGCTGCTTCACCTCGCTTCCACCACACGTCGACGCTGTATCATCACAGCACCACCAAAGAAATCAACCGCAGCACCACCAAAGCTTCCCTATTGCTCCGCCAAGAACCCCGCTGCCTCACCGCTTCATCATCCCATCACCGTAGCAAAATAACAAAGAGCTACCGCGGCCTCCAAGTCCACGATGAAAGAATAAATTTTTTGGGAAAATACGTGTTAGAAATGGGTAGAGGAGACCAAGACGAAGCCAAACATGTATGGTTTGCGGGATAAAAGTTCAGATTGTCGGAGTTATGGGTTCCGGCGACCCTTTTAAAACTCGATCTACGGCGAACCGGTGCTCTTTTGGAGAAATGGTGGTGAGGAGTGGAAAGGGATGAAGAGGTGATTCTGGACATTTATTTTTTTTGCCGAAAAAGGATGGTGGCTGCCGCCGGTGGTGGAGCTCCGGCGAGAGAAGGAGATTTTGCCAGAGTCTGGATTTGGGAAAATGATACCATCGAAAATATTTGAGTTTCAAACCATAGTAGACCGGGTCAAAGGTATAGTGCACTGGGTATTGATGTAAATAAAGTGGGCTGGTTGGGTATACATTGTAAATAAAGTGGACCAAAAGTGTATTGGGTGTAAACTAATTTTTAATGGGCATAAAAACGTAAATAAATTACTTTTATGGGCATATGGTGTAAAAATCTCTTTTAAATAAGTTGCTTATAAGCCCACCCAAACACGCTCATTGTTTATAGTAATAATTTAACCCAATGGCCACTTTTGACACTGGTCTTTGCTTTGAGGCTACTTTTTTCTTTGGTCTTACACTAGAAATCACTTTTGGCTCTTTACTAAATAAGGTCATTAAAAACGCCTAACTAGAAAAGACGAAATTACCCCTAAGTTTCTCCGAATTCCCAGGATTTTGTTAAACCCATTTCTCACGGTTTTTTACTGCCTTTACTGTGCATCCATGCAAACTGCCATATTTGCTTCAGTTTCTCAGTTTTTTTTTGTGTTCGTGTTAACTGTACTACGTTAATTGAAGAACATATCATAATTTTTGTATACCTAGAGATAATTTTGTACTGTTCACCCATGCCAAAAATTGTATAACCAGGTATTACGTTTTTTTTTTCATTTTTTTAAAAACATATGCATTAAGTTTAAATTTGTGCGTATTAAGTTATTTAAGTTTAAATTTGTATATATTACGTTATTTAAGTTTAAATTTGTATGTTTTTTGGTCTTTTTTTAGTTTGATTTTATTAGTGATGGCTTAAGTTTAAATGGAGAAGGTTAGTTGTATGATTGATAAAAATTTTGTTAAATTTTTAGAGATTTGTATGTTTGATAGTTAGTAGTTACTTTTCATATTTTGTATGTTTGTGATTGGGGTAAAATTTATACTATTTGTTTGATGTTAGTCGTCATATATATTGGCCAAGATTTTTCATGATTATTCTGTGCCACGCAACTCGCTTACGTGTGTGTGTGTGTGCGCGCGCGCTAGTGAATATATGTGGAGACAGGGGTGTATTAAAGTACAATCTGATTACTGGACTGAAGTTTTGAAATGCTACTGATTGAAGTTCAAACCACATGGACTGATGTTTTATCCACATGGATTGAACTTCTTTACTCTTATGAACTGAAGTTCTATCCACATGGATTGAACTTCTCTACCCTTATGGACTGAAGTTTTATCCACATGGAATGAAATTCTTTACCATGTGTACTGAAGTTCTATCACCAAGGGTTGAACTACTCCCTTCCTATGCCACGCAACTCGCTCACCTGTGCACGTGTGTGTGTGTGTGTGTACTAGTAAATGTACGTGTGAGATTGGGTGTATCAAAGTACAGTTCCATTACTGGACTGAAATTTTTGAAATGCTACTGATTGAAGTTCTATCCACAGGGGTTGAACTTCTCTACCCTTATGGACTGAAGTTCTATACGCATGGATTGAACTTCTCCCTCCATATGTCATGTAACTCGCTTACGTGTGCGTGCGTGCATGTGTGTGTGTGTGTTTACTAGGGAATGTATACGTAAGACTGGGGTGTATTAAAGTGCAGTCTCATTATTGGACTGAAGTTTGAAATGGTACCGATTGAAGTTCTATCTATAGGAATTGAACTTCCTTACGCTTATGGACTAAAGTCCTATCCACAGGGATTGAACTCCCCCTCCATATGTTGCTTAAGTTCTATCCCCAAGGATTGAACTTTCCCTGCCCCTATGATCTGAAGTTCTATCCACAAGGATTGAACTCCCCACCCTATGTACTGAAGTTCTATTCATTTCTGCTGAAGTTCAGTTTGATACTTATGTGCATTATTTTTATTCAGTTTGTGTGTGGGCTTATACTGTATTTTGTGTACTTAATTTGAGGTTTTTGGTTTGAAGTTTGCTGCATTTTTTATTTTAGTTTTGTATGTTCAAGTGATAGTTTGTTTTTATTGCTAGTTTTTTGCAATATGGATGCTGGAACGGCAGGGAATCTAGTGTATTCGTTTGAAAAATTGTTCATTTTGAATCCATATTGGCACGGGGAGCACAAGTTGGATGAATTAATTTCAAGCTTCTTAAGTATAGAACAGTATAAGAAGATTTCAATGGTGTTTTTGGCAGCTTTGTGAAGTTACAGTCGTACAAAACTTCTATGAGGTTACTGCACTGTTTACTGTTGTCTTGCATTGTGACCAGTGATCCAAACATATTAAGCTTCAATATTTTTGGTCGTGTAATCCATTTCGGTCTTGAAGAATACCATATTTATACTGGTTTGAGATTTTCTCCAAGTCGTGGGGATCTGTTTGATAGACCAGCTGACAATATGGATAAGAGGCTTCTCAACCAGTACTTTGCTGGTAAAGAGAATCTTCAGTTGTCTGACATTCGTGCGTTTATGGTAGCCAATTCAAGGAGCACATCAGTTGTGCTGGATGAAGGTGATGCAGTAAAGATTGAAGAGTTTTATGTTATCTAGTCAATTATATTGGGTTGTAAGAAAAAAACCAATGTGGTGGATGTTCATTATCTGGACATAATTGACAACGGCGGTCTTTATGCAGCTTATCTGTGGGGTAGTCTGGGTTTTGAGACACTTGTTGAGTCTGTGAAGACACCTCTTAAAAGTGTTGGAAGTTCAGCAAAAGATGTGTATTATGTTTTTCTGGGATTCCCTTTGGTGTTTTGCGCTTGGTTTATTGAGTTATTTCTAAAAGTCGGTTCTAAGTTATGTGACTTTACGAGTGATGGCTTTCCGAGGATCTTGAGGTTTATTAAGTTCAATAATCCTTAGTATAACAGTTTGATTGACAAGTATTTTCATAATGTTAATGTAAGTTTTTATATTTGTAAGTCAATAAGGATTTGAAGTTCAATTGATATCATAAGCATTGAACTTCTATCTATATGGCCCTGAACTTCTATCCATAAGACTGTTGAAAGTCGTCCTCCTATGGATTGAACTTCTGTCCATGAGGATTGAAATTCTATCTTTATGTCCCCGAACTTCTATCCATAAGGCTATTGAAAGCTCTCCCCTTGTGGATTAAGTTCAATGCATAATGATTGAACTTCTATTCCTATTTACTGAACTTTTATCTCTGCACATATGAGTTGTATTCTTATTTTACTGAAGTGCTAATATATTTTTATGGTTTCTTTTTTAATAGAGGTCTGACAAATTTGAAATGGTTCCAATTGTTCTTTTTGAGGAAGAAAAAAGGTCGATGGAATTAAATGTGGTAACAGAAGTGGCTCATATTGTTGCATTCAAACAAAGAAAAGGAAAAGAAGTTGCTGATCATGTCGAAAGAGTGAGCATACTGGTAATGAGAGTGAGGATACTGGTGATGAGAGCGAGGATACTGGTGATGAGCGTGAGCATAATGTTGATGAGAGTCGGGATACTTCTCATGGTGTACAACTTGATCAAGATTTAGTTGATGCAATTGTTAAAGTGAGTTTGAAGCATCATGTACATTCATCTTTTATAATTATGTGTTTGTGTTTTAATTTAATGTTTTTATGAGTTTTATTGGTTTATTTTTTGCAGAAGGTGATTGTGAAGGTTCGGAAGAGGTTACGTAGTCACCGACGCTGCATAAAGGGCTATATTAGTGGTCTAGAGAACAAGGTTGACCCCGTTCCAGATTTTATGAAGAAGTGGGGTAAAAAATTCGAGGAATAGGAGGAAAATAGGCGGAAATTGGAAGTGTAAGATGGGGCAAGGAACAATCTAGCAGCTATGGTCATTCCTTAAACTTGTATTCACACGGAGGCAATGCTAGCATTGGAAGGAGCGATATCTATGTTTATAGTGGTGGGGATGTTAATGCTGAAGTTGGTGATAGTCAATTGGGGAAGAGAAAGTCACCTTCATTCAGAAAATCAAAATCAAAATCTCCTTCATATGTTAGACAAGAAGAAGGGATTGATGGAAGTTTAGTTAGGAAATCGAAATCTTATTCAGATATAAGAAAAGAAGGCAGTGATGGCACTGTAGGTCGAAAATCAGCCACACAATTGCATGTAGAATCACGAGGAGAGTTAGTCAGCAAAATAAATGCACAATTGCATGCTGAAAGTGAATTAGACATGTTTGGTGAGTTGACTGCGGCATAGAAGGAAGTGCTTGAAATTGTCTGAAACGACCTTAGCTAGTCGTTTCGGGAGATAGGACTTCGATTGGCGTACCAATAATTTTAAAATCTTCGTAAGGTCCATTAGGAGTTATCTGTAAAATTTGAGCTAAATCAGACCTCATTTGGTAGGCATCAGAAGAAGGTTTCAGTTTTATTGTCGATAAATCTTAAAAAGAGGTTTTCGAGCACAATTTTGGCGAATGAGCTCCGATTTGAAATTCGAAAGTGTCGTTGGGTTCGTATGGTCATTTTTAACATGTGTGAGCTTTCAGAAGTAAATTTCGAGGTCGTTCGGATAGTTTCCGCTAAAATGTCGAAAGTTAAAGAATATGATCTTTTTCATTTTAATTTGTATCTTGAGTTTCGGGAATCCGATGCGAGATCCATCTTAGCGAGTATGTCACATATATTTTTTGTAACTTGCTTGAAAAATTTGGGATCATTTCAAATTTCGTAGGGTTCCGTTTTAATTTTCGTCGCGAAAAGCAAAGAATTTTTTTTTAAAAAAAAAAGAAAGAAAGAGAAAGAGCAATTAAATAGGAATGGCGGTGGCTGAAGGGATTTTATCCCTTAATACTTAACTTAATTGAAAAGGGAACAAAAACGAGAACGGGAAATAGAGGAATTGACGAAGGAAAAAAATATCATCAAAAAATGAGAAAGAAAAGGAAAATGAGAAGGAAAAGATAGAATTTTCACACCAAAACATTCAGGTAATGATGTTAGTTCATTATTTCAGTTTATTACGTATGTTTGAACATATTTTAACGGTAGAAATTGGGATATTAGACATCGTTCTTACAAGTTAAATTGATAGTTTAAAGGGTTAATTGGACCCTGATAGTGGAATTGAATATATATTCGTACTCAGGAAGTTATGGACTACCCATAAATATAATTTATTTAGGGTTTGGTTAGGTGATTTTGAACACTGTACTTAGGCCTGGCCTACGTATCGCGTATGTGAATAGGGTATCAGGTTCCTAACCGGATTGCCCTAAGATGTAAGGAATGAAGCCTTTAGCCTTATTTGATATATTTTTCTGCTTATTGAATAGAGCAGGATCGTTTGGCAGTGAATCCAAAGGAAAAAGCGGTTGTTGAGTAGCAGTGGAACGAGGTAAGTGTTTGTATCCATTTCTTTGGAGGTCCTTGGCCTTGTGGATAATCTACCACGTGTTCCTTACGTGTGTAGCTGCCGATAGGCGTACTCATTACGCCTTAGCTTTGGATTTACATTGTATATTATATGTTATGTCCTGTTGTTGGTATTGCATTGAGGATCTGAACATTGTACTCTGGCTGTGAGTTGGCATATATTTCCCGGCTGTTGATGAGAGTCCCGCACCGGTGAAGAGTTATTATTGCATCATATTGCATTCATATGCATTATATTTTCTGATTATGGGTTGCTATATTATATCGGGTGCAGGAGTATTCCGCCCTAGGAGAGTACTGGAGTATTCCTCCTTTGGTTTATATTATATCGGGTGCAGGAGTATTCCGCCCCAGGAGAGTGCATGAGTATTTCGCCCCAGGAGAGTGCATGAGTATTCCGCCTCTGGTTTATATTATATCAGGTGCAAGAGTATTCCGCCCCAGGAGTAGAAGTATTCCGATCCAGCTGGTTACTATATTGTATTCCCCTCGAATGCAAGAGTATTCCGCTTCGGGACGGGATTACGGGCACATGTGACCCCATTGCATCATACTGCATTCATTCCATTTTATTGCACCGGTTGATGTGTATTGTGTGATTATAGTGCGATGTTTCAGGTTATGACATGTATTTCTGATTTTTGATATGTTCGGGATACCTATATGTTCTGTCTATCATATGTCCATGGTTGTTTATGAGTTTATGGTTTCATACATTATCTGGCTCTGCCTTTTTATAGTTTAAATAAGATGAATTTGTTTTATGTGCTTTTCATTCTCCCTAACAAGCTATGCTATTCTTTGAGATGGCTAGTCTACCCCCCTTACTGAGTCCTTTTGACTCACCCTCTGTTTGTTTAGTGTCTATTCATTTCGTTTCGGCAAGTTCGCTCCAGGATTGAGTTCGCCACGTTGTTCAGGAGCGAAGGCGACTTAAGTTGTGAGGGTGAGCCAGCTTTTATTCCAGATTCCCTGTTATTTCCCAAGATACACCACTTTACTGTTTTAAGGACCAGTTTCTTAAAATGTGTTCCTTTACTGTGTTATGTGCGGAATTCAAACTGTAAGTAAATGAACACCCAATATTAGCGTGGAAAAGCCCCTTGAACTCGGGATCAAAAAACCACGACCTACTTCTCAAGTAGGATTTCAACTTCACTATGTAAAAAGACCCACTTGGTTACAAGACTACCTTCTTACTAACCTAGGACTAACTCTAATCCTTTAGTGATCTTTCTCACGATCAGTGAAGTTCCTCCAAGTAACAAGACTTGAATGACGCGTACTCTTACAAAGCTTCTATGAAAGCAAATAGTACAATTTGATATACCCTACTACAGATGAACTAAGACTGAACTTTGACAAGACTCAATCTAAGGAACAGGTTCTTCACTTAGTTCCCTGTAGCTTAATGACTACACAAATACAATTTCGATTCAACAATGTTATAACTCTTTTCTCTCTGTATTTGTGCGTGATTCAACAGCTGAAATGCTCCTCTTCTTATAGCTTTGAAATCTGAGGAGTCTTGAGCAATTAGAACTCCAAAGCCTCCAAGAGTTTGAGTCCTAATTGAACTCCTTACTTATCTTCAAGCCTTATCCTAATCTTATGCAATCTTTTCTGATCACGTACAACTCTGCATAATTATCAAGATAAACATTAGAAAATAGGATAATAATTAGTTTTCCCGCTTAATTGATTTTGCATAATTATTTATTCAGCTGCAGCGATCCTAAGGAACAGGTCCTTGGATCTGTTCCTTCGTCATCAGTCAAAACTTCCAAGCTTATTCAAGCTAACATTTCCCCCTTTTTGATGATGATAAACTCATAGACTTTGCTTCATATCCTTAATATCCTGAACCATAATTTTCAACTTAAACAGCCACATTAGCAGAAATCAAGGATCAGGTTCTTAAGCAGGTTATAAATATCACAAGCAAAATCATACTTACTCTTCCCCCTTTTGGCATCATTGAAAAGGTTGCATAAGTCAGAATTATTATAAGCAATAGAAATAATCAACTCATAACCGTTTAGGCAACTCAAAATGCAAACATAATCCAACAAAAAGCAACTGCATTGAAATGATATTAGCCATCGAAGATATGACATCATAAGCAAAAATATTTTCAACTAGGGGAAACAAACTAAGCAAGTACTGCTAAACTAGTCAAAAACTAGAGATAAGAAGACTGGGAGACTAGAACAAATCTAAATCCCACTGGACAAAAGATGGCATTTTGGTTTTGGGTATCAGGTGGTGAAAGGACCAGGTCCCTGAGTTTTTTTCCTGAAACAGCTCAAACATTTTACTGAGCATCCCTTCATTTGTTTCTTTTGTCATAGCAGCCTCAGCCTTCCAGAATACCCTTTCTTCCTCCAACCTCTTAATTTTTGTAACAACCAAACCATTCCCTCTTCTTCCACATCAACAAGCACCCTGCCTTTCAACAACTTTCTTTTGTCAAAATCAGTGTGTACAGTTTGTTCAGCTGCATCACCTTTACTCTCATTTTCAGCTTCACCTTCTTCAGAATCACTACTCTCATCTACCAAGGTTCTCAACTGGCACAACAAGCTCAGGAACCTATTTCTGTTTACCTTTCATGCTTCTCTCAAAAACTTCAGACATTATCTCATCAGCAGCTTTCACAGAACTTCTGGTTCTCCTAACCCCACTAGCTGGAGTTTGGGTAGAAGGAACAGTTCCTTTACCTTTAGCAGAACTTTCCCTTTGACTTTTCTTCTTAATTTCAGGTTTATAGCTATCACTGATCTTTTTAAACCTAGCATTTATTTCAGCAAGTTCTTCAGGATCAATAGGCCCCTGTTTTGCCAATTTACTCTTCATTACTCTCAATTTAATTAAATCAACAAGTGGTCTATCACTGTCACTAATTTCCTCATTGACATCCAACATATCTACATCATCCATGGGTGCTCTAGAAGCAGCCTCTGGAGACCCAGGAGACTCATGCATGGGAGCCTCTAAACACTTCACAGTTTCCTTTCCCCCTCATTTTCTGGTAGAGACAAACCTAAACCTTCTACTTCTTCACCCTTATCATCAACAACATTTCAAAGGTTCAGCGTAGTTTACCTTGAATTCATACAGGATCATGGCCCTAGACAAATTATCCATATGTTCCAGTGTCTCAGCAACAGATGGACCTGATCCTTCCCCCTGAATTTATTTGCATGGATGAAGTAGGCTTTGTAACTGGTGGTTGTTCATTGGTAGGCATGGATGAAGTGTTTTCAAGTGAGAGAGACATTGCAATTTTTCGATTTAGAAGATAATGAATCACTCTTTCTTGAATGAGAATATGAGATTGGAACTTAAAAGATTATATAGAAGTAAACGATGATGATAGAGATGGAGTGTAAAATGAATTACCTTTCAGCTTCCTTGATTAAATAGAGTTCCAGACTGATTAGGTTTCTTGAACGTTTCAAAATAGAGCCATTAGGATTAAGAGTTCAAGTGGAAGATGGAGTGTGGAACGGTTCCTTGATGGGACTGATTTTAGAGAGATAGAGTTTGAGTGGGATTTAAACTCGTCTAATTACCTGTGTTCTTCAAACTCTAATAATTTCTGAATAATAAAGTAGTACATACCTGAGAATGTGACAGGGAACAGTTCCTTACCCAATTTCAATCAATTTGCATAATCTGAAATTCTAAGAACATAAGGGTAACATCATTAAAATTTAGTAAACTTAAGCAGAAATCATGGCATAGAGTATACAATTAAGTATAGAACTGAGTTGAAAACTTCAAATTGACTTTAATAAAATTCATTTTTAAGCCAAATTTTCTAGCCAATTTTTGAAGTAAAGCTGAGTAGACTTAGGTGAATTTAATCATCCCTAATTCTAACCTGTTCCTTTCAAAATGATCTCTACCTAAAGCCTTTGTGAAAATATCAGCAATTTGTTTATCAGTAGGACAAAAGGCTATAGTGATAAAACCCTTCTCATAATTATCCCTCAAGAAATGGTGTCTTATGTCAATGTGTTTAGTTCTCTTGTGATGCACTGGATTTTTGTCATGTTAATAGCACTAGTGTTGTCACAATAGATAGGAACAGTTCCTACATCAACACTAAAATCTTATAATTGCTGTTTGATCCACAACAATTGTGAACAACATGAGGCAGCTGCCACATATTCAGCCTCAGCAGTGGAAAGTGCCACTGAATTTTATTTCTTGCTTCCCCATGAGACCAAACACTCACCAAGAAAGTGTGCCATACCTGAGTTACTTTTTCTATCAAGAAACCTGCATAGTCAGCATCAGTATACTCAACAAGATTAAAACTACTACATTTTGGGTACCAAAGTCCCAAGGAACCTGTTCCTTTCAGATATCTTAATATCCTTTTAACAGCTTTCAGATGAGATTCCTTAGGATCTGACTGAAACCTTGCACATAAGCCAACACTAAACACAATGTCAGGTCTACTAGCAGTTAAATAAAGCAAAGAACCAATCATGTCTCTATACATTTTTTGATCAACTGAATTGCCATGTTCATCAAGATCTAATTTAGTAGCAGTGACAATTGGTGCATCAATTTTCTTAGCTTTATCCATGTCAAACCTTTTAAGTAGTTCCTTAACATATTTTTGTTGATGGATCATAGTTCTATTTGAGGTTTGCTTGATTTGTAAACCCAAACAGAAATTGAGTTCACCCATCATGCTTATCTCAAACTCACTCCCCATCAAGCTTGCAAATTCCTTACTCAGATTTTCACAAGTAGCACAAAAAATTAAATCATCTACATAAATTTGAACAATTAAGAGATGTTTACCTTTTTCTTTCAAAAATAGTGTGCTATCAATTTTACCTCTTTTATACCCATGCTGAAGTAGGAATTTCGATAGATGTTCATACCATGCTCTTGGTGCCTGCTTGAGTCCATACAAGGCTTTGTCTAGCTTTATTCCTGGTTACCATACCATCCTCATCAAGTTTGTTCCTGAAAACCAATTTTGTTCCTATGATGGACCTGTTCCTTGGTTTGGGTTCCAGATGCCAAACTTGACTCCTTTGGAATTGATTCAGCTCCTCAAATTGTGATTCTTGACTGCTGATCTAGTTTGAATTCCAGCAGTCTTGTCTGAGATTATCTAATCTACAGGATGTGAACCTTGATACTTGTAAGGCTTGAGTATCAGACCATCTTCAGAAGTTCCTTGCTGAGGAACAATTACTGATATAGTAGCAGTACAGGTTTGAGAGATGGATCCATCATTTGTTCCCCCTGTTTCTGTGCTACTTTTCTCAATTCTATCCTGAGGAACAGTTCCTTGCAATTCACTTCACACAGCATTCCCATCCAATGCCTGCATCTATTGAGGACCAGGTTCACCATGCCTCAACATTCCAATTTCTTCATCTTCCTGTACCTGTTCTTGAGACAAATTGTCAGATTCATCAAACTTAACATGCATACTTTCTTCAATCTTTGATGTTTTCTAGTTAAAGACTCTATATGATTTACTGTTTAAAGAATAACCAACAAATATTCCCTTCACTTCTAGGATCAAATTTTCCTAAGGCATCCTTTCCATTGTTGTGTATATAGCATTTACAACCAAAGGCTCTACGGTGTGAAATATTTAGTTTTCTTCCTTTAAGTAACTCATATGGTGTCTTTTCTATCAGTGGCCTTGTCATACACCTATTGATTGTGTAGCATGCAGTGTTAACAGCCTCAACCCAAAAACTTTGTGGAAGATTCGCAGACGATATCATAGTCCTAGCCATTTCTTCTAAGGTCCTATTTTTCCTTTCAACTACTCCATTTTGTTATGGAGTTCTAGGTGAAGAGAAGTTATGATCAATACCATTTACATTTCAAAAGTTAAAGAACATTTGATTCTTAAACTTAGTACCATGATCTGACCTTATAGTAACAATATGACTATCTAGTGTTTTCTGAATTTTCTTTGCAAATATTGAAAATGCATTAAATGCTTCTTCCTTAGATGCAAGAAAAAGAGTCAAAGTAAATCTAGAATAATCATCAACCAGTACCAATACATATTTCTTACCTCCACGACTCATTGTTCTCATTTGTCCACAAAGATCCATATGGACCAGTTCCAAAGGTTTGGTAGTACTGACCTGTTTCTTTGGTTTAAAGAATGACTTTACCTGCTTCCCCTAGCACAAGCACTACAAACTCTTTGTTCCTTGAACTTGATGTTGGGAAGTCCTATCACCAAGTCCTTAGAGACTAGTTTGTTTAATTGCGAAAGAATAGCATGTCCTAGTCTTTTGTGCCATAGGAGGGGATCATTTTGCACCACACTTAAGAAAATCAAGCTTCCATCAGATAGTGTCAGCAAGTCTACCTTGTAGATGTTTCCATGCCTATTTCCCTGCAAAATAATCTCTCCAGAAGTTTGGTTAGTCACAGTGCATCCAGTAGATGAGAAATTAACATTATTACCTTTGTCACACAATTGAGATATACTCAATAAGCAATGCTTCAGCCCATCTACTAGAAACACATTGTCTATACTATGTGAATCAGACCTACCTACCTTTCCAATGCCAATTATTTCCCCTTTCTTACCATTACCGAAGGAAACACTTCCTCCTTGAAAAGCTGAGAGTGAATGGAACAGTTCCTTGTGTCCTGTCATGTGCTTTGAGCAACCACTGTTCATGTACCATTTTGTGGCTCCTCACTTTCACTCCAGCCTGCAAAAAGAAAACTAGGGGTTAATTTTAGGAACCCAAACTAGTTTGGGTCCCTTTCCTTTAACAAAAGGGTGAATTAAATCTCTCCTAGCCCAGAATGGCAATACTTTCTTTGTGTGAACACTTTTCTTAGCCACATATTTTTGGACAGGTTTGTAGGACCTGTTCCTTTGTGTAGCGTTTTCAAAAGATTGACATTTTCTTTTCAAGTGACCAGTGTTTCCACAATGTGTGCATAACCAATTTTTAGGAAGAGTTAGATACTTACTCTTTGAACCCATTTGGGCAATGACTGAGATTTCATAAACCCAATACCCTTCCTATTAATATTATGATTTTCATGTAGCCATTCTAATGCTTCAGAAGACTTGTTCCATTTTACAGTTTTTCCTAGCTCCATTTTTGTTTTAACCAAGTCTTCTTCCAAAGATCTTATCTTCTCATCTTTTTTGCACAATTCATCAACTGTGACTTTCAGTTTCTCTTCAGCAATGATCTGATGAGAATTAGCAATACCTTTACCCTTTTTAACTGTTTTAACATTTTCTAATTTCTGAACAGTTGATTCAAGTGTGAGGACCTGTTCCTCAAGCATGCTAATCTTTCTTTTCAGAAAGTCATTTTTAATTAATGCCTCTTTGCATTCTGCTTCTAAACTATCAATTTCATCATGCAGTTGATGGTTGCCATCCCTTAGAGATTTAAACTCATTTAGCAC
Source organism: Petunia x hybrida (assembly GCA_037355625.1). Taxonomy (NCBI): domain Eukaryota; kingdom Viridiplantae; phylum Streptophyta; class Magnoliopsida; order Solanales; family Solanaceae; genus Petunia; species Petunia x hybrida. The sequence goes on along the minus strand of JBBBVM010000421.1, from coordinate 792,314 downwards.
AGTATGAAATACTTTAACCAATTTTTCTCTAGGCATGCTTTTCACATCTTGTCTAAGTTTAGAAACAAATACCTCAGCATCTTCTTCATTATCTGAGTCTTCAAGAGCCATTAGAGCAAGATCCTCATCCAGATCGTCATCAGATACTTCATCCTCACTATCTTGCCATCCTGCAACCATTGCTTTAGGAGTTCCACTCTTCTTTCGGAACTGTTCCTTAGCCTTCCTTCTCTTTTCAACATACTTCTTTCTCCATTCTTCTTCCATGACTGGGCATTTGCTAATATAGTGCTCCATGATTCCACATTTGAAGCATTCTCCTCCCTGTTTCATGTTAGAAGATCTATCTTGTCTACTAGATTCCTTTTTCTTATTCAGGAATCTTTGGACACTTCTGGCTATAAGGACCAGTTCCTTCTCATCATCAACAAAATTGTTAGCAGCAAATAAAGCTAAATTAGGTTCAGTTTTAACTGGTTCTCCTATGTTCTTGACTTTCTTCCTCAATTCATATGTTCTTAGATTATCTATAAGTTCATCTAAGGAGAGAGTACTAAGATTCTTGCTTTCAATTATAGCACATGCTTTACTTTTCCAAGAATCTGGAAGTACTCTAGTCAAGATCTTTTCAACTCTATCTTCTACAGTTAAGATTCTTCCAAGAGAGATAAGTTCAGTTGCAATAGCATTAAACCTAGTGTACTTTAGAAATTGTTTCTCCTTCTCCCATTTTAAAATTTTTATATTCAGCAAAGAGAAGTGTACCTCTAGATCTTTTAACCTGATTGGTTCCTTCATGAGCAACCTGCAATGCATCCCAGATTTCCTTACCTGCAACATCATTGAACAATGGTGGCCTAACAGTGGTCTGACCTTCAGAGTTTCCTTGTGGTGTACTCATTCTAATCCTAAGGTGTTAGCCTCTTCAAGGATAACCTGCTCTGATACCAATTGTTATTTCCCAAGATACACCACTTTACTGTTTTAAGGACCAGTTCCTTAAAATGTGTTCCTTTACTGTGTTATGTGCGGAATTCAAACTGTAAGTAAATGAACACCCAATATTAGCGTGGAAAAACCCCTTGAACTCGGGATCTAAAAACCACGACCTACTTCTCAAGTAGGATTTCAACTTCACTATGTAAAAAGACCCACTTGGTTACAAGACTACCTTCTTACTAACCTAGGACTAACTTTAATCCTTTTGTGATCTTTCTCACGATCAGTGAAGTTCCTCCAAGTAACAAGACTTGAATGACGCGTACTCTTACAGAGCTTCTATGAAAGCAAATAGTACAATTTGATATATCCTACTACAGATGAACTAAGACTGAACTTTGACAAGACTCAATCTAAGGAACAGGTTCTTCACTTAGTTCCCTGTAGCTTAATGACTACACAAATACAATTTCGATTCAACAATGTTATAACTCTTTTCTCTCTGTATTTGTGCGTGACTTCAACAGCTGAAATGCTCCTTCTCTTATAGCTTTGAAATATGAGGAGTCTTGAGCAATTAGAACTCCAAAGCCTCCAAGAGTTTGAGTCCTAATTGAACTCCTTGCTTATCTTCAAGCCTTATCCTAATCTTATGCAATCTTTTCTGATCACGTACAACTCTGCATAATTATCAAGATAAACATTAGACAATAGGATAATAATTAATTTTTCCGCTTAATTGATTTTGCATAATTATTTATTCAGCTGCAGCGATCCTAAGGAACAGGTCCTTGGATATGTTCCTTCGTCATCAGTCAAAACTTCCAAGCTTATTCAAGCTAACATTCCCTTCAGGAGGTGTATGCATTCTTTTGTACTCTCAGATGTTTAGTCTGGATAGCCCTAAACCTAGTATGTTGGGTAGTCCGATGTAATTTCTTTTGTACAGCTTAGAGGTATTAGTATGTCTGTGCCTTTTTCTAAGTCTTGTTCTTATTTATGAATTGAATTATATATTTTTTTTCTAATTTAATTGGTAAGAGTTCGCCCGACTGGTCTAGGGAAGGATGTCAGGTGCCCGCACGGCCTAGCCGGATTCTGGGTCGTGTCATTGTCTTGCAAGTTGCAAGTGGAGAACTTGACCTGGAAACAATTAGTCTCACTCATAAGGATATGAGTGTGGGGAAAGAAGGTGCAACTTCTACGCCTATTGTTGTCATGTTATTGAGTTGTCATCAAATGTAGTTTCTACACCTGTCCAGACAAAAACATATCAAAGGAAAAAGAAGAAATTGAAGAAACAACGTTTCGATGATATGCCTACATTTAATATACTGCCACTGAGTCAAGAAAGTGGTAGTGAGGGTTCATGTGATGCTGAAGATACACCAAGGGTCGAAGTAAATCTGTAGGATATGTCAGAACATCAACAACAGGGTATCGATAATGTCATTGACAAAGGTCATTCAATTGATCAACTAGGGAAAGAAGAAGGCATAATTCAGGAATATGAGAGGCCTCTTGATATTGTAATACAGAATATTGAGGCAAGTGATTAAGCAGGAAGAGAAGAGGACCTGACTGAAAAACAACGGGCTTTTGAAAGTGCTATGGACAAAGGGCAGTCAAGCGACCAAGCAGGCAAAAAAGAAGTGATGGCGCAGGAACATGAGAGGCCTCTTGATGTTGTTATGAAGAATGTTGAGGCAAGTAAGTCAAGCGACCAAGCAGGCAAAGAATAAGTGATGACGCAGGAACATGAGAGTCCTCTTGATGTTGTTATGAAGAATGTCGAGGCAAGTAAGTCAAGCGACTAAGCGGGCAAAGAAGAAGTGATGACGCAGGAACAGGAGAGGCCTGTTGATGTTGTTATGGAGAACGTTGAGGCAAGTGATCAAGCAGGAAGACAAGAGCACCTGACTGAAAAACAATAGGCTGTTGAAGCTGGTATGGACAAAGGGCAGTCGAGCAACCAAGCGGGGAAAGAAGAAGTGATGACATAGGAACATGAGAGACCTCTTCAGATTGTTATGGAGAATGTTGACACAAGTCATCAAACAGGAAGACAAGAGCACCTGACTGAACAAGAACAAGCTCTTGAAAGTAATAAGGATAATCCTGAGGCAAGTCATCCAACGGACAGAGAACAGTTGATTGAAGTCGAGAAGCAGCCGGAGCAACATGAACTTCTAGGGAAAAGGGAACGAAAGCCCAGTGAGTGGTTGCTATCTCCATATTTTGTTTCAAAGACTAAAAAGAAGATCACTGACTGGAAGGACAATTATATACGTAGTTTTCCATTCCACTACTTAAAGATTGATCCGACAGTGTTGGAAGAATTCACAAATTGGTTGGAACTTCAAATAAATGGCACTGAACTTAGATCGTAAGTCTATTTGTAGTTTTAGGATTTCCTGTATGTAGATTTTTAAGTTCAGTCCACAGGGGATGAATTTGAAAGCTTATAGTTTAGAGTTTCTTAAGTTCATTCCTCTATGGATTGAACTTCAGTCCATACACAGGGGACATAGTGTTTGAAGTTTAGTACAATGGGGATTGAACTTTAAAACTCATAAGCTATGAAGTTCAATCCCTAGTGACCGAACTTCATACCCAATGAGTTTCTTAAGTTCATTCCCCTCTGGATTGAACTTCCGTCCATACACAGGGGAAATAGTTTTTGAAGTTCTGTCTAATGGGGATGAACTTTAAAGTTCCATAAGCTATGAAGTTCAATTCCTATGGACTGAACTTCATAGCAAATGAGTTTCTTAAGTTCATTCCCTATGCATTGAACTTCAATCTATATGGGAAAAGAACATGTTTTGTATTTTTGTATATTTTAATTAGGGACAACTGTGCTACTTTTATACCCGATAATGATTATGATGGAAATCCATATGAGTTGGACACTACCAAGCCAAACAAGCAGTGGTTTTTAGAATTCGTAAATACTGTCTATCCTCTGACTGATAATGTTAGTGCACATTGTGTTTCTGCTTTGTTCTGTTCTTTATTACTTGTCTGTGTGTTTAGTAAACAGGTTCCTTTTTTTTTTTTTTTTTTTTTACATTTTTGCAACATGTTGTTGTCGCTATGTATTATCTTAGAAAGCGGTCATGTTACCATTTGTTCCAGCTTCATCATACACTTTTAATTACCGATATAGATTTTGATAGTTGTATTTGCTCTATTTATAAGTTAAATTTTGAGAAAAAGAAAAAACGACCTGATTCGATGTGGCTTGATGGTGTTGGACTGTTCCTGTGCAATTATATTTTTGGCTTGGAACAGAGGTGTTCAATTCCATGGGCTGGAGTTGATAAAGTATATTTTCCATGCCGACTCGAACCAGAACATGATGAAATGGTGATGCGTTACTTTTTGGCAGTTTTGGATTTGCATGAGAAGAATATATGTGTATATGATTCGATGGTCACTAATGCAAAGCACCCAGGAAAGCGAAAATTAGATCACATGAAGTGTTATGCTATTGTGCTCCCATATATGTTGAAGTATCTCAAGTTTGGCGACCTATATGCTTTATTTAAAGGAGATAAGTTCAATCGGGCCTTTAGAACTCAGTGGATACTATCACCACAACAACCGAATGGGTAAGTCTTGTTATTTTTGTGTAAGTTCTAGCGCAAATTAGATATAATGGACTGAATTTAGATGCTCTTGACTACTTATATGTTACTTTTTATTTGGTTTGTGTTTTTTTAGGACTAGTTGTGGTGCTTTTACAATATGGTATGCTGATGAACTGATCAGTGGTAGAGATGTGCAAGATATTCAACAAGATCTAGTTGATAGGTACAAGAGTCGGTTTGGTTGTCAGCTTTGGACTCATGGCCGTGCAAAGGCTAGGAATGGATTTGAAACTCCACCAGAATTTATTGACCATGATTATGGAGAACATGATGAAGATATATGTCAGTTATAAATGTTTTTGTTTTTAGCTTCAGACTGCCTAGTAGTATTATGTAAAATTTTATGTAATATATGTTGAACAGATATTATGCACAGATGAACAGATTATTATGCACATATTAATGTAAATTACATGTTGTTGCAGTGATATTTTTTAGCATAAATGTATTTTATCCATAAGGACTGAGTTCAGTCAATGAGTATTGAACTTCAATCCATATGGCCTGAAGTTCCATCCATAAGGATTGTGAACCTCTGCCCCTATAGATTGAAGTTTATGTCCATATCCAAATAACCTAATAGGGATTAAACTTTTTTCCATGTCTTTAAGGGTTGAATTTTATATATTATTAGTTTAAACTTCTGCCCATAAGGATTGAACTTCTGTATTTAAGTATGAAAATTTTATAAATTATGAGATTGAACTTCTACACACAAGGATTGAACTTCTGCCTTTAAGGATTGAATATGAGTTTGAACTTCTGTCTTTAAGGATGGAATATGAGTTTGAACTTCTACCCAAAAGATTGAACTTCTGTCTCTAAGGATGGAAGTTTATAAATTATGAGCTTGAACTTCTACCCAAAAGATTGAACTTCTGTCTCTAAAGATGGAAGTTTATAAATTATGAGCTTGAACTTCTACCCACAGGGGATTGAACTTCTGTCTTTTAAGGATGGAAGTTTTTTATAACTAACTTCCCCTATGGATTGAAGTTCCATGCATATCAACTGAAAGTCTAATGGATTGAAGTTAATTAACAGTATAAGTTTGAGTTTGCTTAGAGATAAAGTGAGAATCGCTTAACAATTCTAATGGACGTAGACGAATTCAGTCCTAAGTTGTGCTAATGTTCAAATATCAGATATCAGCCTCCAAGGATTGAAGTTTTTATAGGCTAACATTAACTTTTGTGCTCAAGGATTTAAGTTTGTATAGGCCAATACTATCTTTTTGTGATCAAGGATTGTATTTTTATATGGCAATATTAACTTCTATCCTCAAGGATTGAACTTTTTATAGGTTAACTTTAACTTCAATCCTTAAGGACAGAAGTTGATGTAATAACTTTTCTTTTAATCTGAGTCATCCAATTTTATTAAATCAGACTGGGTCCCACGATATCCTCCTCTTCTTAACCCTAAAGAGTACCCTTGTATTTTATTTTCTTTAAGCCGCATCCATAACTTTTGTCTATTCTTCTTCTTTGTTTTAGTTTCTCTATTGTTCTTCCACCATGAAATACCACAAAAATATTGGGATGAAAAATATGATCCTTTTCTATATTACTAACGGGAATATCTCAGCTTTTAAAACTACTTTGAGTGATTCATACACTCTCACCGACGATTTTGTAGTTAACTTGGCCTATTTTACATTTTCTTTAAAGTAAATTTTTTAAATAATGGTCATTTAATGTATACTTTTATTTTTTTGCAGATTCTTCCAGCGGATATCCGTGGATATCTTCCTCCTGAGGCAAATACTGCCATTCTAGAGTGTGATGGGAAGCCATGGTCTATGAAGCTTATGAGTGGAAAAAATGGTCGACGAAGGTTAAACAAGGGGTGGGCAACATTTCTAGCAGCAAATAATATGAGGACGGGTCGTTATGTTAACCTTTAAACTTGTTGAAAGTACTGTCGAGTATGTGAAGTTTATCGTTACTGTTTTTGACCCCCTGGTCCCGAAGATGACCGTGATTCCGATTGTGAAATTTATCGTTACAATGAAGGAAGTTCCAGCGATGGCGAATCTGATGATGATTCGATAAATGGTGTAGGAACTGCTAGTGATCCAGTCATGATTGATTAATGCAGTTGAAATATTATTTGTAGGAGTTTAAATATCAGTATTAGGGCCTTTAATTTCAGCATCGCTTGTCTGTGTTTTGCAGTAGTACTACTTGAATGTTTTTTGTAATTGAATGTCTATATTTTGCAATAGTACTACTTGAATATTTGTGTAATTACATGTCTGTATTTCGGATATTATGTTGTAGTAATCGAATGTATATTTATGTTTTTAAGTAAACATTTTAAATGATGTGTTTTCAAGGATTGGAATGTGTATGGCCTGAACTTTTCTTTATAAGGATTGAAGGTTTTATAAAAATGTCAAAAATATAACATCAGCCTTTAAGGATTGAAGTTTTCATATTCTCATATATTTCAATACCTCTGGACTGAATTTCATTGGCTCTGAGGTTCTCAAGTTCATTCCATGGGATGAACTTTAAAACTCATAGGGTATGAAGTTCAATCCCTATGGACTGAACTTTATTGGCTCTGAGTTTCTTAAGTTCATTCCCTTATGGATTGAACTTTAGTCCGAGGGGAATGAACTTTAAAACTCATAAGGTATGAAGTTCAATCCCTATGGACTGAAATTCTGAAACGACCTCGGTCAGTCGTTTCAGAAATTAGAACTCTGATTGGCGTGCCGATAATTTTAAAATATTCGTAAGGTTTATTAGGACGTGTCTGTAAAATTTAAGCTAAATCAGACCTCGTTTGGTAGGCATCGGAAGAAGGTTTCAGTTTTTATTGTCGATAAATATTAAAAAGAGATTTTTGAGCTCGGTTTTGGCGAATGAGCTTCGATTCGAAATCCGAAAGCTCCGTTAGGTTTGTTTTATTATTTGTGACTTTTGTGATTTTTCCAAAGTGAATTTCGATGTTGTTCGGCTAGTTTCCGCTAAAATGCCGAAAGTTAAATAATTTGAGCTTTTTCCTTTAAATTTGCATCTTGAGTTTCGGGAATCCGCTTTGAAATCCGTCTTCGCGAGTATGTTAAATATATTTTGTATAACTTACTTGAAAAGTTTGGGATCATTTCGACTTCTCTAGGGTTCCATTTTAATTTTAATCGTCGTAGCGAATTTATTATAAAAAAAAATTGATTAGTCGGTGGCTAAGGGATTTAATCCCTTAGCGTAGCAGCAAACGAGATACAACAGAAACATTGGAACATATGCAGAGAAAAGAGAAATTAGGAAAAGAAAGAGGAAAAAAGAGAGAAAGAGGTGGAAAAATAGTGGAGTTTCTACCCCAAATCTTCAGGTAATGATGTTAATTCATAATCTTAGCTTATTATATGTGTTTAAATATATTTTTACGGTAAAAATAGGGATATTAGACATCGCCCTAATGACTTAAATTGATATTTTAAAGGGTCAATTGGACCCCGATGATGGAAATGATGATATAGTCGTATTCAGCGAGTTATGGGCAACATATAAATATAATTTATTTAGGGTTTGGTTATGGGACTTTGAACCCTGTATATAGGCCTGGCCTGCGTATTGCGTATGTGAATAGGGTATCAGGTTCCTAACTGGATTGCCCTAAGACATAAGGAATGAAGCCTTTAACTTTATTTGATATAATTTTTCTGCTTATTGAATAGAACGGGATCGTTTGGAAGTTAATCCAAAGGAAAAAGCAGTTGTTGAATAACAGGGCTAGCTTTGGAATACGGTAAGTATTTATATCCATTTCTTTGGAGGCACTTGGCCTCATGGATTTTCTACCACGTATTCCTTACGTGTGTAGCTGCCGATAGGCGTACTCATTACGCCTTAGCTTTGGATTTACATTCTATATTATATGTTATGTTCTGTTATTGGTATTGCATTGAGAATCTGAGTATTGTACTTTGGCTTTGAGTTGGCATCTACTTCCCGGCTGTCGATGAGAGTCCCGCACCGGTGAAGGGTTATTATTGCATTACATTGCATTCAGATGCATTACATTGCATTCAGATGCATTACATTGCATATCATACTGAGTGCAGGAGTATTCCACCTCAGCTTTACATTTTATCGGGTGCAGGAGTATTCCGCCCCAGGAGAGTGCAGGAGTATTCCGCCTCTGGTTTATACTATATCGGGTGCAGGAGTATTCCGCCCTAGGAGCAGGAGTATTCTGCTCCAGTTGGTTAGCAGATTGGATTCCCCTCGAATGCAGGAGTATTCCGCTTCGGGATGGGATTACGGGCACATGTGACCCTTTGCATCATGTTTCATTTCATTTCATTTCATTTCATCTCATTCCATTTCATTTCATACTATTGTGTAGATTTTCTGTACATGACTACTGTTCTGCTTATATGTGCATTGCTTATTTGTTGATTGTTGTCTGGTTCCGTTTCCCTGACTAGCGTATCTATTTCTCGAGGTTGCTAGTTTGTTCGCACTTATTGAGTCCTTATGACTCACCCCTATTTTTTTCTTGTGTTTTCTTTTCGTTCGAAAGATTCTGCTCCAGGACCTAGCCAGTCGCGTCGTGATTGAGGAGTAGTACGTTTCCAGCTGTCTACGGTGAGCCATCCTGTTCATTGCGGCCACCAACTTCAGTTATTACAGTTTTCCTTACTTTTGCTCCCTTCGGGAGGTGTGTATATCTTTTGGCCTTCTTAGATGTCTGATCTGGAAACCTTTAAAAATGTGTCTTCTGGGTAGTTATTTGTATTATTCAGACAGCTTGTATGTTTGTCTATCCTTGAGAGTTATCTTATGTTATTAAAGTTTGGTTCATTTTGATTTCAAGGTAATTGTTCACAATTTATATCGATTCAGTCAATAGGGTTCGCCCGACAGGTTTAGGGGAGGTGGTCGGGTGCCCGCACGGCCTAACCGAGAATTCGGGTCGTATCAGTTGGTATCAGAGCGAGGTTTAGAGTCTTTCCAGATCATGACAGTGTCTAATAGAGTCTCGCTGATCGGGCGGAGACGTCCGTACCTATCTACGAGAGGCTATAATGGCATATAGGAAGTTTCCTTTCTTTCATTCCTCGTTGTGCGTGAGTCTTCTTATCTGAAGTTAAGTATTTTTTTATTTTCCACAGTAAATGGTGAGAATGCGCGCGAATGTCCAGCGAGAGGCTGAGGAGCCAGCAGTCGCTCCTGTACCTGCTGCTCTGCGGGTTGGTGGTGTTGGCCGCGGTAGAGGTCGTGGTCGAGGCAGAGGTAGAGTTGTCCAGGCCGCAAGGATGGTGGATCATGTTGATCCTGCTGCAGAGATTCCGGTAGTGCCAGCTTTTGCTGGGCAGGGGGAGCAGGGCTTATTCGTTCCCCCCGCACTTCATGACGCTTTTATAAGATTCTTAGCGACGCAGATGCCCCAGGGACCTCCTATTCCTCAGGCTGCCGTAGATGCTCATATTCCTCAGGCTGCTGTAGATGCTCCTATTCCTCAGGCTTCTGTAGATGCTCCTATCCCTCAGGCTGTCGTAGATGCTCCTATCCCTCAGGCAGCTCCGCAGGCTGCGGTAGATATTGGTTCTCAAGTTCAGGGAGCCCCCATTCTAGCTCCACATATAGCCCCAACAGTTCATGTTCCAGGTGGTTATGTTCCAGAGGTAGCGGGTGTTGTACCTCTGGTTGCTCAGGCTGGTCAGCCAGTCCAGGTAGCAGGTCAGGTTGATGATCCGGCAAGGTTGCATTATTTTACCCGACTTAATTCTCCGAAGTTCTTTGGTCAGAAATCATATAAGCTTAAGCCTCGTGAGTTTTTTGATCAATGTCACCGTATCTTAGAGGCCCTTGGATATCTTGAGCAGTATGGAGCTGATTATACTGCCTTCCAGCTTGAGACAGCTATATGCACTGCCGGCCAGGCAGGATGCCGAGGCATCCCCAGCTGTTGTTACAGGTATTTTATCGGTTTGTGGTCGAGATGCATATTCTTTGGTGGATCCGGGGTCTACATATTCATATGTATCTCCTTATTTTGCTTCGGGCTTTCATGTTGATTATATGCATCTTCGTGATCCATTCTGTGTTTCTACTCCTATTGGGGACATTATCATTGTGAATCGAGTTTATCCAGCTTGTACCATATCTTTTGGAGGTTGTGAGACACTAGTAGATCTTCTAATTCTAGATATGGTTGATTTTGATGTTATTATTGGCATGGATTGGTTGGCGTCATGTCATGCCATATTAGATTGTCATGCCAAGTCTCTTCAGTTGTCTCTTCCTTGTTCAGCAACGGTGGTGTGGCAGAGCTCTTATTTGCCACCCAGGGGGCATGTTATTTCTTTCCTGAAGGCAAAGCGGATGATGGATAAAGGGTGTCCAGCGTATCTTGCCATGGTTCGAGATACCACTGTGGAGATTCCATCTCTTGATTCTATTCCTGTCGTTAGGGAGTTCCTTGACATGTTTCCAGATGATTTGCCAGGACTTCCTCCTGATCGAGAGATCGAGTTTGGCATTGATATTGTGCCAGGGACTCAGCCTATTTCTATCCCTCCTTATCGCATGGCCCCATCAGAGTTGAAGGAGCTGAAGGAGCAGTTGCAAGATTTGCTTGATAAGGGGTTCATCAGGCCGAGTATTTCTCCGTGGGGTGCTCCTGTTCTATTCGTGAAAAAGAAAGATGGGACTATGCGGATGTGTATTGATTATCGTCAGCTAAATAAGGTCACCATCAAGAATAAGTATCCCTTGCCTCGCATTGATGATTTGTTTGATCAGTTGCAGGGTGCCAAATTCTTTTCTAAGATCGATCTGCGATCTGGTTATCATCAGCTAAAGATTCGCGAGTCAGATATCTCGAAGTCTGCTTTTAGGACTCGTTACGACAATTATGAGTTTCTAGTTATGTCTTTTGGGCTGACTAATGCCCCTGCAGCTTTTATGGATCTCATGAACCGGGTGTTTAAGCCATTCCTTGATTCCTTTGTCATTATCTTCATTGATGATATTCTTATTTATTCTCGTAGCCGCGAGGAGCATGATTATCATCTGAGGGTGGTTCTTCAGACCCTCCGTGATCGTAAGTTGTATGCCAAGTTCTCGAAATGTGAGTTTTGGCTTGATTCTGTGGCATTTTTGGGTCACGTGGTATCTAGTGAGGATATCAAGGTTGATCCGAAGAAGATTGAAGCAGTGCAGAAATGGCCTCGTCCTACCACTCCGACGGAGATTCGCAGCTTCCTTGGATTGGCAGGTTATTATCGGAGGTTTGTGGAAAAGTTCTCTACTATTGCAGCTCCCCTGACTCGCCTGACGCAGAAGGCAGTTCAGTTTCGATGGTCCGATGAGTGTGAGGCAAGCTTCCAGAAGCTTAAGGCCTTATTGACTTCAGCTCCAGTGTTATCCCTTCCTTCGGGCACCGATGGATTTGTAGTCTATTGTGATGCATCTCGTGTGGGCCTTGGTTGTGTTCTTATGCAGCACGGGAAGGTAATTGCTTATGCTTCCTGACAGTTGAAGCCGAATGAGAAAAATTATCCGACTCATGATTTAGAATTGGCAGCTGTGGTCTTCGCTTTGAAGATATGGAGGCATTATCTTTATGGCGAGCCTTGTGAGGTTTATACAGATCATAAGAGTCTGCAGTATCTTCTCTCTCAGAAAGATCTTAACGGCCGACAGCGGAGGTGGCTTGAATTAATTAAAGATTATGATCTCACCATCCATTATCATCCTGGGAAGGCGAACGTGGTAGCAGATGCTTTGAGCAGGAAGTCCATGGGCAGCATGGCTTTTCTTTATGCTGACATGAGACCATATGCCCGAGAATTGCAGTCCCTTGGCGATTTTGGCGTGAGATTTCTTCTCCCAGACTCCAGTCGAGTCTTAGCCTGTATTGCAGCTCAGTCTTCCTTAGTCAGTCAGATTAAGGAAAGACAGTTCGAGGATCCTCATCTACAGGAGGTGCGTGGTTGTGTCCTAAGTGGAGGAGTTCCCTCCTTCGAGCTATATTCAGATGGAATTCTTCGGTTTAATGGTCGACTATGTGTTCCTGATGTTGGGGATTTGAGGCAGTCAGTGCTCGGTGAAGCTCATAGCTCGCGTTATTCCATTCATCCTGGTATTACAAAAATGTATCAGGACCTCCGAGAGCTATACTGGTGGAAGGGGATGAAGAGAGATGTATTTGATTATGTATCTCGTTGCTTGAACTGTCAGCAGGTTAAGTTCGAGCACCGGAGACCAGCAGGGTTAGCTCAGGCATTGCCCATTCCCGAGTGGAAGTGGGAGCACATCACGATGGATTTTATAGTTGGTTTGCCAAAGACCCTGCGGCGCCACGATTCTGTCTGGATCATTGTCGACAGACTGACTAAATCAGCTCACTTTATCCCTGTAAAGACTACTGATTCAGCTCAGAGATTGGCTCGGATTTTCATTGAGCAGGTGGTTAGGCTGCATGGTACTCCTGTATCTATTATCTCAGATCGTGGTTCCCAGTTCACTTCTCAGTTCTAGCAGTCTTTTCAGAGGGAGTTGGGGACCCAGGTGCAGCTTAGCACAACATTCCATCCTCAGACTGATGGTCAGTCCGAGCGGGTTATTCAAATTCTGGAAGACATGTTGAGAGAGTTTGTGCACTTGACTTCGAGGGCTACTGGGATGATCATTTGGCATTAGCAGAGTTCTCTTACAATAATAGCTACCAGTCTTCCATTCAGATGGCTCCATTTAAGGCCTTATATGGTCGTCGATGTCGTTCTCCTATTGGCTGGTTTGAATCTCGAGATGTCGAGGTGATGAGTTCAGATATGGTTCGTCAGACTCTTGAGGTTTTTCGTGTTATTCAGGATCGTTTACGGACCGCCCAGAGTAGGCAGATTTCATATTCGAACCGGAGGAGCCGAGAGTTAGAGTTCGAGGTCGGGGACATGGTATTTCTGAAAGTGTCACCGATGCGAGGTGTAAAGAGATTTGGTAGGAAAGAAAAGCTTAGTCCCAGGTCCATTGGCCCTTTCCGTATCGAGAAGCATATTGGTAAGGTAACTTATCGGCTCGACTTGCCAGCTTCTATGCCAGTTCACCCAATTTTCCATGTATCGATGCTCCGGAAGTGTATCCGAGATCCTTCCGAAGTGATCGAATTAGACCCTGCTCAGCTAGATGTGAATCTGGAAGACGAAGAGTTCCCAGTTGCTATAGTAGCGCGTGATGTTTGGAAACTTCGTTCGAAGCAGATTCTGATGGTTCGAGTACAATGGAATAATCGTCCACGTGAGGAGGACACTTGGGAGCTTGAGTCCAGTATGCGTGAGAGGTATCCTTACCTCTTCGACGATTCAGGTTCGAACTTGGTCTTTAAAGCCTAAAAGTTCTTATCATTGTATATGATTTTGGTTTCATAGTAAGTGTCATTGAATAATTAGTGTAAGCATTCTCATTAGAGGTGTGAAATCTATTTTAGACTCTTGCTCGTTCGAGGACGAACGAGAGTCTAAGTGGAGGAGAATGAAACGACCTCGGTCAGTCGTTTCGGAAATTAGGACTCCGATTGGCGTGCCGATAATTTTAAAATATTCGTAAGTTTATTAGGACCTGTCTGTAAAATTTGAGCTAAATCAGACCTCGTTTGGTAGGCATCGGAAGAAGGTTTCAGTTTTTATTGTCGATAAATATTAAAAAGAGATTTTTGAGCTCGGTTTTGGCGAATGAGCTTCGATTCGAAATCCGAAAGCTCCGTTAGGTTTGTTTTATTATTTGTGACTTTTGTGATTTTTCCAAAGTGAATTTCGATGTTGTTCGGCTAGTTTCCCCTAAAATGCCGAAAGTTAAATAATTTGAGCTTTTTCCTTTAAATTTGCATCTTGAGTTTCGGGAATCCGCTTTGAAATCCGTCTTCGCGAGTATGTTACATATATTTTGTATAACTTACTTGAAAAGTTTGGGATCATTTCGACTTCTCTAGGGTTCCATTTTAATTTTAATCGTCGTAGCGAATTTATTATAAAAAAAATTGATTAGTCGGTGGCTAAGGGATTTAATCCCTTAGCGTAGCAGCAAACGAGATACAACAGAAACATTGGAACATATGCAGAGAAAAGAGAAATTAGGAAAAGAAAGAGGAAAAAAGGGAGAAAGAGGTGGAAAAATAGTGGAGTTTCTACCCCAAATCTTCAGGTAATGATGTTAATTCATAATCTTAGCTTATTATATGTGTTTAAATATATTTTTACGGTAAAAATAGGGATATTAGACATCGCCCTAATGACTTAAATTGATAGTTTAAAGGGTCAATTGAACCCCGATGATGGAAATGATTATATAGTCATATTCAGCGAGTTATGGGCAACATATAAATATAATTTATTTAGGGTTTGGTTATGGGACTTTGAACCCTGTATATAGGCCTGGCCTGCGTATTGCGTATGTGAATAGGGTATCAGGTTCCTAACTGGATTTCCCTAAGACATAAGGAATGAAGCCTTTAGCTTTATTTGATATAATTTTTCTGCTTATTGAATAGAGCGGGATCGTTTGGAAGTTAATCCAAAGGAAAAAGCAGTTGTTGAATAACAGGGCTAGCTTTGGAATACGGTAAGTATTTATATCCATTTCTTTGGAGGCACTTGGCCTCATGGATTTTCTACCACGTATTCCTTACGTGTGTAGCTGCCGATAGGCGTACTCATTACGCCTTAGCTTTGGATTTACATTCTATATTATATGTTATGTTCTGTTATTGGTATTGCATTGAGAATCTGAGTATTGTACTTTGGCTTTGAGTTGGCATCTACTTCCCGGCTGTCAATGAGAGTCCCGCGCCGGTGAAGGGTTATTATTATATTACATTGCATTCAGATGCATTACATTGCATATCATACTGAGTGCAGGAGTATTCCGTATCAGCTTTTATATTTTATCGGGTGCAGGAGTATTCCGCCCCAGGAGAGTGCAGGAGTATTCCGCCTCTGGTTTATACTATATCGGGTGCAGGAGTATTCCGCCCTAGGAGTAGGAGTATTCTGCTCCAGTTGGTTAGCAGATTGGATTCCCCTCGAATGCAGGAGTATTCCGCTTCGGGATGGGATTACGGGCACATATGACCCTTTGCATCATGTTTCATTTCATTTCATTTCATCTCATTCCATTTCATTTCATACTATTGTGTAGATTTTCTGCACATGACTACTATTCTGCTTATATGTGCATTGCTTATTTGTTGATTGTTGTCTGGTTCCGTTTCCCTGACTAGCGTATCTATTTCTCGAGGTTGCTAGTTTGTTCGCACTTATTGAGTCCTTATGACTCACCCCTATTTTTTTCTTGTGTTTTCTTTTCGTTCGGCAGATTCTGCTCCAGGACCTAGCCAGTCGCGTCGTGATTGAGGAGTAGTACGTTTCCAGCTGTCTACGGTGAGCCATCCTGTTTATTGCGGCCACCAACTTCAGATATTACAGTTTTCCTTACTTTTGCTCCCTTCGGGAGGTGTGTATATCTTTTGGTCTTCTTAGATGTATGATCTGGAAACCTTTAAAAATGTGTCTTCTGGGTAGTTATTTGTATTATTCAGACAGCTTTTATGTTTGTCTATCCTTGAGAGTTATCTTATGTTGTTAAAGTTTGGTTCATTTTCATTTCAAGGTAATTGTTCACAATTTATATCGATTCAATCAATAGGGTTCGCCCGACAGGTTTAGGGGAGGTGGTCGGGTGCCCGCACGGCCTAACCGAGAATTCGGGTCGTGTCAAATTCATTGGCTCTGAGTGTCTTAAGTTCATTTCCCTATGGATTGAACTTCAGTCCATGCATAGGGGAAGTTTTCATATTCTCTCGTTGAACTTCTTTCCATAAGGATTGAAGTTTTATTATAAAGGTCAACAAATACAACTTCAGTTTTTTTAAGGGTTGAAGTTTCTTCTATTCAAATCATGAACTTCTCTCCATAAAGATTGAAGTTTTTTATATTGTAATTGTGAATTTATCTCCATAAGGATTGAAGTTTTTATCCCAGTTATTATTTGTTGAAGTTTTTATACTATTCAAATCATGAACTTCTTTCAGTGGGAGTAAGTCAGTCTTGTTCGACTGAATTTACTTCAAACTCAATTTCTAATCAACTGAAACTACTTCAACTTCAGTATTTAATCTTTAAAAAATGCAGCATCAGCCTTTAAGTGTTGAAGTTTTTATATTCAAGCCATGAACTTCTCTTCATAAAGATTAAAGTTTTATTAAAGTTCAATCAATACAACATCAGGCTTTAAGGGTTGAATTATACATTAAAAATTTGAGTTTCAACAAGAAGAAGAGTGAAAGTGTAGAAACAAGTAGTTTACGTAAAATACTAGTATTAAATTTATTAAAAAATAGAACATGAAAAACCATCCAAAAAAATATAATAAGCTACAATCAACGTTTTTGAGTTCATATCTTGAATGTTGGTAAGAGACTATCAGCAATTTGATTATCTTCATGTATTTCTGCACCATCATTCACCACCAAGCAGTTTCATACAATAAAAAATAAGTTAAAAAAGCAAATTAGCAGGAGGAAAATATTTAGTAAAATTTTTTTATGGATAATGAAGGAAGTAGCAGTACCTATATATCCTTGAGTAGGGTCGGAGTACTGGAGTATTTGTACATGAGGTTCTAATCATGTCCTATGTTTTTGTATCGACTACATTTGGTTGATTTGAGTCGTATAGATTCAGCAATCGAGATATATCTCTTTGTTTTTCTTCTTCCAATTTATATTTTAACATTAGGAGTTTCAATCCTTTGGTTTTTCACATTGTCTGGTACATTCAAAGAGCTTTTGTGGCCTATCATATTCACCTCACCTTGATATGTGTTTAACCAATAGTCTCGTGAATACCATTTCGAGTAGAACTTAGATTTCGCCAGGCGTCTTTTCTGAATGCATGTAATTGCATGCACACATGGTAGTTCATCAGTCTGGAATTCAAGACAGTCACACGTCCTATTCTTTAAGTCGACGTTAAAGCTTGTTCCTTCATGTTGCACATTGAATGTTGTTGTACTTATTGGGAATACCTATTTGAAATGAAATAAATAAATTTTATAAGTCATTACAGATGGTATTTAAATCGGCTATTACTAATTCAGAGCAAGAGTTCATGAGTACATTCCTAGTGGACTGAACTTCAGTTTTCTTTGTTCTGTGTTTTCAGACATAAATAGGATATAAGTAATGCGGGGAGGGAAGAACAATTTTCATTTCAGTCTACCTGGACTGATCTTCAGTCTCCCTGGTGTGTATTTTTAGACACTATTAGAATTGTATAGTTTAGTCTACTTGCAGCAGTCAATTTTTTCAGTGAATTTGGCGTGAGTGAAGTGTTCTATACTTACATTTATTATGAAGGCCAACTGAATCTTCTTGTTCATTTCATCTTCTGTGCACCTTGATAAGTGATGAAAAGTCTCTTGAGCAGTAGTTTTTCTTTCACAAAACCATTTTTGCTTTTTAAGTATGATTAAATCCAAAAGGCTTAAAATGGGAAACTCTCTTGCTTCAAGTAACGCAGAATTCATTGACTCCACCATATTTGTTGTAAGCATATTATATCTTCGCCTCGGTGAGTAAGATCTAGCCCATCTTTCAAGTGGTTCTTCCATTATGTAGTTGAATGTTTTTCTATCCATTCCCTTTATTTGCGACATGAGGTTATGAAAGTCTTCACGTTTATAAGCTCTTGCAGCAGTTTGAAATAGACTTATCATGGTGGTTCTCACATTCCTTTGGTTTAGGTTCTTTTCAAAGTGGTAGATGCATATACCATGGTGGCTATCAGGATAAACTTGTGCAATTCCATGCGCAATTGATTTGTTTCTTTCTGATAGGAACAACAGTTCAGCACGAGTACCTATTGTCTTTCGTAGCTCGGTGAAGAACCAAGTGTAAGCTTCATTATTTTCAGAGTCTGCAATTCCATAAGCTAGAGGGAACATTTGATTATTTGCATCTTTTGTTATAGCAATGATGAGAACACCTAAATATTTCACCTTCAGAAATATCGCATCTACTGCTATGACTGGTCGACAATACCTCCAACCGTCAATTAATGGCTTGAAAGCAACAAACATATACATAAACCTGAAATATTTTAACATAGGACAAAGTTAATTCTTAGAAAGTTTTGAATTTCATATAGGCATTGAATTCTTTTTTGAGAAATACTTACCGATTAAGACTTTCTATTTTTATGTTAGTGTGTGCGCCTTGATTTGTCTCTTTCAGCACATGCAAGTATGAAGGGAGGAGATGATAATGCTCATCAGGTCATCCCCTAATAAATGCATTTGCTGCTTGAATTAAACACCATGCCTTGTGATATCCTATTTCAACTCTATGTATTCTTCTCATTTCATTGACAATAAATGTTGGTCTAACTTCAGTTCTGTTGTCTGATGTTTTCGAGAAAGTATTCACTTATCAATGTTGACGTGGCATGTTTCTGATCAGCCTTCTTAATGTCAACAGACCATTTATGTATATTCTGAAACTTAATAACCTCAAACAGTGAGGAATCTTTTATCCTTCTGGCACGAATATTCCAATCACAGTTGGGATCGATGCATTTTAGTTCATATCTTGTTCTATTTGATCTAATAACATTGAACTCATAATGTTCCTTGATTGCCGTCTTGACAAAACACTTCATCATGGTTTCCTTGTTGTCAAATATTGAGTAGGTTGCTATATCTTTCGATGATACATCTCCTGTTAATATTATCGCTGGAGATTATTTCTATTTTACCCTGGACCTTTTCCTTTTGCTCTTGGCAGCCGGTGTGCTACGAGGGCATTCAACTGTTGGCGTTGGTGACTGAAATTAAGTATTATTTGGTTGCAGTGTCTCAACAATGCCAGGCGTTTCAATTGCTTGATTGCAGTCGATCTACATTATCAAGTCCCCCTCTTCGTGTGGAACCTCTGTGCATGGAGTCTGATTCTCTTCAATTGCTTGATTGCAGTCGATCTGCATTATCAAGTCCCCCTCTTCGTGTGGAACCTCTTTGCATGGAGTCTGATTCTCTAACTTGTCAACGACAAAATGATTATTCTTGAAAGATGAATCATTCTTCAACAAGTGGATACATGTCCCGAGTTTTCTTCTTTTGTTACAAGCATTCCTTTGCTCGAATCCATTCTAATATCAAACCATATATTCACATCTTCAGTGAAATGTGTTGCTTCATAAATCTTATCCACAAAAGTTATGAATTCAATCATTTCGTTAACAAGTAGAAGTTTTGTTTCATGATCCAAGTACTTATAATCTTGTGTCCAATTCCCATTAAAAGCAATAACCAGACAAACTGTAATCATTCTGCATTGAATAAGTAAACCAGAGAAATAATTGCGTTAGTATGAAAATTTTTCATATGGACTTAAGTTCTATCCATGCAGTCATGAACCTGAATCTATAAAGACTGAAGTTCTGTCTATATGGCCATAAACTTATATCCATAAGGTTCTCCCACTATGGATTTGAAGTTCAGTCTTAATGGACTTAAGTTCTATCCATAAGCATTGAACTAAGTTCTATCTTTATGGCGCTGAACTTCTATCCGTAAGGCTATTTGAAAGCTCCCCCCCTGTGGATTTGAAGTTCAGTCCATATGGACTTAACTTCTATCCATAAGGATTGAACTAAGTTCTATCCATAAGGCTGTTGATGTTGGAATATACTAATAACCATGTGATTTTAGTTGGATTATTCTTAGTTGAACAATTGATATTCATTTATTAAATATAATGAAGTATTATTTATTTAGATCAATTGTATCATGTGTGTCCTATTATTTATATAGTAGTTGATTTAGTGTGTAGAGCCAAGCTTATACACGGAAGATTAAATCATCGGTTCTTATAAATAATAAAGTAATGTTCACAATCTAAGATGGAAATTGGACAAAGCCATCGGTATGATTGTAGTACAAGATTATATATAATTTATCTTGATTATGGGAATGGTATAGTTCCAACTTCTTGTGCTAGTGCGCTTTGTATGCATTGAACGGACCAAGTAGAGATAAGTATTTTTATACTGACTATATAAAATAAACTCTCTAGCTCATCAAATGTACTTATACTCTTAATCTTAATATATCTATTATTAGTGGTGTATATTATTCATTGTCTTGATTTATCAATAGGTGAGGTCCAGGATATTTGGGTCAAATAATTCCTGATAAGTTGGATAATGATAATATGCATTTGCGAAGTAATAGCTAGTTGATAGAATCCACGTCTCGTTATAGAGATTGATGACACCCCTTTATGAAAGCTTATAAGTTTCTATGTGTAAATCTGGCCAGTGGATTTTGTATCCGGCACATGGAATAAGTTGAGCGGAAGTCTAAAGGATATTCATTTAGTCAATATATTGAATTGTCAGTAATTTAATAATATTGATTGGTGTCTGTAATCTTAACGTGGGGAGTTAAATAAGATTTGATGGAAGAATTCGAAATTCAACTGAGGAGTGCAATTACGAATTTCTAGTGGAAATAATTTGTAATTTATTATGGAAAGGTTAATTCTAGAGAAAGAGAATTAATTCCATAATTGGAAGCCTCATTAATTAATTCTGTGGTCCCTGTTGTGACCGAATTCAATTAGGACTAGGAGAGAGATTTCTCGGTGGAAAAGAATCCTAGATAGTTTTGGAAAAGGGTTTTACCCTAAAACTATATAAGGAGGATTCATGGCCAAAAGAAAAAACACACGAAAACCCTATTAGTTTTCTCTCTCTGAAATATTTATTCCACCCAAATATTATTAGTCTGGGTATTCTTCGGGCATACGACAGAAGATCATGGAACTGGAGGACGACCCCGTAGATGATCCTGCTCGTGATTGAGGATTCGTTTCAAGATTGAAGTCACGCTTCAAGAGGTATTCCATTTTATGTTTATGTAAAACTAAATAGCTTGCTAGTTTGTCTAGATTACATGTGAGTCATGATCCTGGAATTGCTTCCGCTGTGTTTATATTCATTCAATTGGTATCAGAGCCTGCTCACATCTAACTAGATAACTAGGGTTTTATGAAAACAATAAAGAAGAACAACGGAGGGTGCTGGTTGATCAATTACGACGAAAAGATTGTGGAAAGCTTGATCAAGTAACCTGTTAAGATTTTTCTAAAGTTTGTTTCTCCAACTAGTAAAAAAAAAAGTATATTCCTTGGTTTGCTGAAATCTCAAGCTTTGCGTTTCCTTTAAAAGTTTTGCGATTGTCATTGGGTTAAGTGGCGGTAGTGCTTGAAGTTTCGTTTGTTGGTGGTGGCACTTCATATTAAGGGTTACTGGTTCCTTTGTTTAGATTGTTACTCAAAATTGGAGGCGTACGTGCCTTGGAAACAATTGGCCAGAACCAATCATATAATTAGTTATAAAGAATGGTGGCAAGTAACAACAGAAACACAATTTGTTTTAAGGAGAGTAATAATTGTCTGTCAAAAATTTTGGCTTGATAAATTTAAACCGAGGATAGTAAAATCAATAATGTTGTTGTGCACTATATACAAGGTATAGAGGGAAGTGGCGGTAGCAGCCATGGTTCTATCACTCAATTATAAAATTACATCACTAAATTGAGATTTTGACCTTCCATTGTGGAAATAACAGTTATTTGTTTTATAAAATAATAATGACCTTATTTGCAATGAGCTTCTTCTTACTAATGATGTGAATGACAGTCAACTACCTTAGGGTCTTGTTTCTTCTAGGTTTTAATTATATGAGCAATGATATATCCTAATATGTATATATAATTTTATATAAATGAAGAATTATGATTAATAATAGTTACTACTAAAGTAGTTTATTTATTTGGAATCATTATAAATTCTTTAAATTTTATATACATGAAATTATATCTTATGTGAATTAAAAATTGTGATTAATAAATGGTTACCACTAAAGTGGGTTATTTATGTGTGATCATTGAAAATTCTTAAAGTTTCTACACATGTTAGACATATTATATATAAATTAAGAATTTATGATTAAATAAATGGTTACCACTAAAGTGGTTTATTTATTTGAGATCTTTGAAATTCTTGGTGATTTATCTATGTTAGATGATACCATATATTGTTGAGAATTTATGATTAATAAATAGTTACTACCAAGGTGATGTGTTTATTTGGAATCATTGATAACTCTCAATAGTTTTATACATGTGATTATGTCAATGCATGGATCGAGAATTATGATTAATAAATAGGATTCGCGAAAGTGATCTATTTATTTGAGTCATTGATTTTTCTCAATATAACCATGTATAAATTGTCTCTTGGTAAGTGTAGGTTAGTGGTGAAATTTTATCTACCTCAAAAGGAGATTAATTTCTAGATAACTAGAAATACTAAATTAATTCATGAGATAAGATATTGAGGTTTTCACCCAAGAGGAGAAAATAATATCTTGAATTTTTGTGTATTAATTGAGAGAACAATTTGACATATGATGAGATTTTGTTTATCCCAGTCAAAGAAGTAACAAACGTATACCTTGTGCTCATGGGATAATTATAAAGAGAATGGAAACGTGCATCATGTTTGCTTTAAATTATAACAATACCTAAACGGTTATCTTTCGAATTTGGTCATAGTTTTGCGATCAAAAATTCATGATCTCTAATTGACCTGAAATTTGGTTGAGACATCGGAAACGATCCAGTAAGAAGCTTACACTATTTGTAGTGAGTGGTGTCATTTTCAGTTTAACGTTTTGAGACCGTTTGGATGGAGTTTTAGGTAGTGTGCTGGATTTAAACGTGAATTAAATATAAAAAGTCATTCTATATATCAATTTTGGTTTATATTAAATTTGGGACATGATAATGCATGATTATTTAATATATGTTGATATATGATAAGAATGTAGTTCATATTTTATATTCTTAGAAACGTAAGAGTTGCACTGTTTTAATGAAATACAAATTTTTAAAATATGTTATTTGATCTTGATTCATGGATATCAAAAGGTTACTTGTTGATATATGATTTGAACAAGCAACAGATATATTTTGAACCCTAAAAACGTGAAAACAAGAATTGTCCGAATTTGGTCATAGTTTCGGAGATCAGAAATTTTGACAGACCCCGATTGACTTGAAATTTGGTAGGTTCATCGGAAACGGCCCAATAAGAAAAACTCACTGCTATGCAGTGAACCATGTCGTGTTTCGGAAGTTTAAGGCTGTTAAGATGGTGTTTTTTGCGTTTTTCTATTTTCTGGAAATTATTTTTCTTCGAAAAGTTAATGGTTGGCACCCAGTGGTAATAGGGATTATTCTATATGGTCTCCATGATCATATACTAGTATAAACAATAAGTTTACGTGTTGACATAGTTCTTCCTCCCTAACGGATAAATTTATTGTTGAGTATACTTGGCTTAAAAGTCCCTATGGTATCCATGATTGAATACTAGTATAAATGATATATTTACGTGTTGACAATAGGTCTTCCTCCATAACGGATAAATGTATTATTGGTATACTAGATTTAATCACTAGTTGTTGATGACTTGTATATATCTCTCCAACTGAGAATTGCATGTTGAGTCAATGAGACTAGGGCTATTCAATAATTGATATTCACTTGAATTAAATTGATAGTAGACTCTCCAACTGAGTTTGATATTATTTAATTTAATGAGTGAAATCTGACATTGCATGTATATGGTGTATAAATAGTTACTTTCCCAACGAATTTGGCTATTCAAGCCGCATGAAAATATGTGTGATGTGTTTTGAATTTGATTATTCAATGTTACATGACCTGAGTTGATCTATTTAAATTGTTTTGTCTCACTAAAGAGATATGTCTTTATTTCAATTCCCTATGTGCTATTTTCTCACAAAACTAAATGTTCTAGGATTTATTTTGGTGATGACAAGACATTAATTTAAAGGATGCATTATATGTATGTTAAGTTAGAAAGAAATTTGATTCCAGTTTCTAGCTCAATAAGAGATGGATATTCAATTTATTTTACCAATAACTTTGGTGTTATTGAGGTTAATAAATATTTATCTCTTGTAGTACAATGTTGTAAAGCCTTTTCATTTAATATGTCTTCTGAATTTAACGATATTAATCTGCCCCATAAGAGAAAGTATTCTTTGAAATTGAATAACACTTATCTGTTGCTCTTGTATCAAGGTCAGATGTATTTTATTAGAATATTATGGTTGGTTATGGATGGATCATTGAAAGTGGAGGCACTATCAACCCTGTGAATTCTTATTAAAAGGAAATATGACTAAGTGATACTTCCCCTTAAAAGGAGATAGAGCTAGTGATAAGTTAGAATTAATTCGTTCTGATTAGTATAGTCTGTTGAACATACATGCAAGAGGTGTTTTTAGTATTTTTATGACATTCATAAATGATTACTAAAAATATGAGTATATTTATTTGATGCACTATAAGTCTTGATGCTTTGAGAAATTCAAGGATTTTAAGACTGAAAGAGAAAAGCATCATAAAAAAATATATTAAGTCATTGCGATCTGATCGTGGTGGTGATACCTCTTTGCAATGTTCACTAACTACTTATCAGAATAAGGAATTATATCTATACCTGGGACACTATAACAAAATGGTGTAGTAGAAAGAAGAATCAAGACTCTTATAGAGATGGCTAGATCTATGTGGAGCTATTCAAATTTGTTATTTTCTTTCGTTTTAGGAATATGCCTTAGAAAATTTAAATTACATTCTATATGTAGTCCTTCTATGTTAGTACCTCTTAAAGGAAAAACTGATTAGTTGGAATCAAGAATGAATGTGTATATATTTATTGGCTATCCAAAGGGTACGAAAGGAAGTTTATTTTCTTGTCATAATTGAAAAGAAGGTATTTATTAGCATAAATACTAGTTTTCTAGAATATGACTATTTAATAAACAATGTTCCTAGAAGTAAATTCTATTTACTGGAACTGCGCAAAGAAATAACAAGTGGATCACCTAAAAATCCAAAACTTCAAGAAATTCAATCCACTTGTCGGAATTGACGTTCCATTGCATTTAAGTAGCGGGAGAAATGTCAATAGACAAAAGATGCTTGAAAATTCCACTACTCCAAAGTAGTGGGAGTGATTTTTTGATAAGTCATTGATAAGTTATTAATATACAATACAAGAAAAAGTTGTTCATATTCTAATACTGTAAGGTAAGGAAAGAATATTGAGACTTAAGACTCTAATAGTGTGACTTAGTAGTAGTACTTTTGTCGTAGTGGGAGAAAAGAATGAAAATGGTTCGGTTAGCACTCTTGGGATAGTTTCATGACTGGATCCTGCAGAGGTAAAGACCGGCCGATTAGTAATCTAAAAGCACTGTTGGACAATGATTGCATTAGAAAACAACTTGGCTAGATCCTTTTAGTATTTATATAAATGGGAATGCTTGTGAAAGTTGTAAATACATGGTTAAAACTTAAAAGTCTAAGTGGGAGTTTGATGGGATATATACTATTAACCATGAGTTTAGATATAGTATGTATTATAACAATGGCATGGTTATAAGTATAAGTGGGAGATTGTTGGAATATACTAATAACCATGGGGTTTTAGTTGGATTATTCTTAGTTGAACAATTGATATTCATTTATTAAATATAATGAAGTATTATTTATTTAGATCAATTGTATCATGTGTGTCCTATTATTTATATAGTAGTTGATTTAGTGTGTAGAGTCAAGCTTATACACGGAAGATTAAATCATCGGTTCTTATAAATAATAAAGTAATGTTCACAATCTAAGATGGAAATTGGACAAAGCCATCGGTATGATTGTAGTACAAGATTATATATAATTTATCTTGATTATGGGAATGGTATAGTTCCAACTTCTTGTGCTAGTGCGCTTTGTATGCATTGAATGAATCAAGTAGAGATAAGTATTTTTATACTGACTATATAAAATAAACTCTCTAGCTCATCAAATGTACTTATACTCTTAATCTTAATATATTTATTATTAGTGGTGTATATTATTCATTGTCTTGATTTATCAATAGGTGAGGTCCAGGATATTTGGGTCAAATAATTCCTGATAAGTTGGATAATGATAATATGCATTTGCGAAGTAATAGCTAGTTGATAGAATCCACGTCTCGTTATAGAGATTGATGACACCCCTTTATGAAAGCTTATAAGTTTCTATGTGTAAATCTGGCCAGTGGATTTTGTATCCGGCACATGGAATAAGTTGAGCGGAAGTCTAAAGGATATTCATTTAGTCAATATATTGAATTGTCAGTAATTTAATAATATTGATTGGTGTCTGTAATCTTAACGTGGGGAGTTAAATAAGATTTGATGGAAGAATTCGAAATTCAACTGAGGAGTGCAATTACGAATTTCTAGTGGAAATAATTTGTAATTTATTATGTAAAGGTTAATTCTAGAGAAAGAGAATCAATTCCATAATTGGAAGCCTCATTAATTAATTATGTGGTCCCTATTGTAACCGAATTCAATTAGGACTAGGAGAGGGATTTCTTGGTGGAAAAGAATCCTAGATAGTTTTGGAAAAGTTTACCCTAAAACTATATAAGGAGGATTCTTGGCCAAAAGGAAAAACACACGAAAACCCTATTAGTTTTCTCTCTCTGAAATATTTGTTCCACCCAAATATTATTAGTCTGGATATTCTTTGGGCACACGACAGAAGATCATGGAACTGGAGGACGACCCCGTAGATGATCCTGCTCGTGATTGATGATTCGTTTAAAGATTGAAGTCATGCTTCAAGAGGTATTCCGTTTTATGTTTATGTAAAACTAAATAGCTTGCTAGTTTGTCTAGATTACATGTGAGTCATGATCCTGGAATTGCTTCCGCTGTGTTTATATTCCTTCAGTTGAAAGCTCCACCCCTGTGGATTGAAGTTCTGTCCATATGGATTTAAGTTCTATCCATAAGGATTGAACTAAGTTCTATCTATATGGTCTTGTGTTGAAAGCTCTCTCACTAAATTCAGTTTATAAATGAACTTTTCAGGTCTTAAGCAATGAAGTTCAGTCTTAATGAACTGAATTTAGTTCAACTTCAGTTTGATACTTCACGTGACAATAGCGATAAGTAATCGCCAAGTCCTTAGGTTACTTTTTTCAATTTATAAATGAACTTTCAGTCCTTAAGCACTGAAGTTCAGTCTTAATTGACTTAAGTTCTATCCATAAGGATTGAATTAAGTTCTATCTATATGGCGCTGAACTTCTATCCGTAAGGCTGTTTGAAAGCTCTCTCCCTACGGATTTGAAGTTCAGTCCATATGGACTTAAGTTCTATCCATAAGGATTGAACTAAGTTCTATCCATAAGGCTGTTGAAAGCTCCACCCCATGTGGATTGAAGTTCAGTTCATATGGACTTAAGTTCTATCCATAAGGATTGAACTAAGTTCTATCTATATGGCCCTGTGTTGGAAGCTCTCTCCCTAAATTCAGTTTATAAATGAACTTTTCAGGACTTAAGCAATGAAGTGCAGTCTTAATGAACAGAATTTAGTTCAACTTTAGTTATGATACTTCACATGACAGTGGCGATAAGTAATCGCCAATCCTGAGGTTGTTTTTTCAGTTTATGAATGAACTTTCAATCCTTAAGCACTGAAGTTCAGTCTTAATGAACTAAAGTTGGTTCACTTCACACGACAATGGCGATAAGTAATCGCCAAATCCTGAGGTTGCTATTTGAGTTTATAAATGAACTTTCAAGACCTAAGCACTGAAGTTCAGCCATCAACGTCTCATCGACGTATTAAAACTACTAAAATTTAAACGAATTTATCTGAAATTCAGTCTCGATTGATTGAATTTAGTTACTTAGCTAGTTTTTCACTTTATATTTGAATATACACGCCTTAAAAATCGAAGTTCAGGCATCGACGTCTCATCAAGGTATTAAAACTACTTAATTTTAAACGAATTTCTCTGAAATTCAGTTCATATGGATTGAGCTTAGTTCAAATTCAGTCCTAATGCAGCATAACGTAAAATTGAAACGTAGAATACTCACAAATTTTAAGCGAAACTGGTGAAAAAAATTGAAAGCGAAATTGGTGAAGAAAATTGAATTTAGAGCATTCAGAAGCAGCAGCACAGGAACAGAGAAGTGAGAGATGAAGGAAATAACGAACTGTATTGTTTATATATGAATTGGGGGTAATTTAGTCTTTTTCCTTTTTTCGTTAATGGTGGGTGTAATGTAAGTTTCTAAAAAGTAAATATTTTGATATTAGTGATCTGTGCCAAAAGACCAGTGCCAAAAGTGACCTTTTGTTCACTTCGCCCTTGCTTATGGGCCATTTACAAAAATACCCAAAGAACCCTAAATATTTACATCAAAATACCCATTACATTTTTTCCCACTATTTTATTTACATCCAATGCCCATTCCCCTGTTACCCGCTCTTCTCCCCCTGTTACGCGCTCTTTTCTCTCTGTTTCACAGGTTTGCTCCTTCAATTTTTTCTCCACTTCTCACACGATTTTTTCAAAATCAACTGCTCAAATTGTTGCAATTTTTTCATCATTTCAAACTTTTTCATCAGATTTTCCTAAATCACTAATTCAAAATCGTGTTTTTATGAAATGTAGGTAAATTTTGCATTATACAGCATATCGTTTGCCAATGGATGATGAATATTGCTACATTTTAGTTCAACACAGCGGAATTTGGACTGAAAAGCATATATATCAAAATTTTCATGTTGAAGCATTACCGATCAGATCGTCATCAAATTTTTTGGAATTTCATCACACAATCCGACAAATCCCTCTCCTATCTGTTGCTAACGGATTGCTTGATATCAAATATTCCGTGAAGGAAGGTATTCCGCCTATCACAGTATACAACGATATGGGAGTTGCTGTGTATTTTGGATTGAAGAAAAAGAAGTCGGATATAACTGATTATCCTCTCTGCGTGTCGTTTGATGTTAACGATTTGATTACGACTAGTTCAACTACTAATGTTGCTACTGCATCAGCAAGTGTAATACCAGTGCAACAGTATACTGAAGAAGTTGCTGACAGTATATAGTTTTGTGAGGATGCGACAGCAATAAGCACTCTTATTAGTGAAGACGAAATAATTTTCAATCCTTTTCATCAGACGATTGCAATAGGACAAATTTTTGCAGAAAAGGAAATATTGAGCACAGTTGTAAAGCGTTATGCAATAAGAAATTTCAATTTAAAGTTCATAAATCGTGCTAAAAAAAGTAAGTAAATCCTGTGTTTTTGTTGTAGGATTTATATCTAAATTGCTAATTTGAGCAGTGTATACCATAGAGGTATATTGCTGTCATCAGTATACTCTATGGGATATACATTGCTTGACCACTGCTATTGTATAGATCAACATAAATTTTAACAGTATATTGTAGGGGTATACTGCTGAATGTAGTATACTGTAGAGAGGTATACAGTGCTTATATGACAACTGCGTTTGTATATGTCAACTTAAATTTTAACAGTATACCATAGGGTATACTGCTGAATGAAATATACTGTAGGAGGTATACAGTGCATGTGTGGCGCTGTTTTGGTACATTCCAACCTATTCGAGCAGTGTATACCATAGAGGTATATTGTTGTATTCAATATACTCTAGGGGGGTATACAATGATTATTTAGCACCTGTTTTCTATATACTCTACGGGGTATACAATGCTTATTTCACTGCTGTTTTAAAATACATAAATTCATTATGCTGTAGTTGTATATAATGCATGTTTGGGTCTGCTTTACACTAATTTAACAAATATAGCATAGTTGTATACTTCTGAAATCACTATACTGTACGGGCGTATACAGTTATTAATTTATTGTAGCTTTGGCATAGTTGAAATAACATGCAAATCTTATTTTGAAATCAGGTATTGCCTTGGTTGTGTGGATGACCAGTGCCATTGGAATCTTAAGGCTTACAGCATTGGACAAACAAAACTTTTCAGAGTAAAAAGTTTGTATGATGAGCACAATTGTGGAATAGACAAAAGATTTGGCGAACAGAGACAAGCCACCTCTGTTATAGTTGGTGGGTTGATAAAAGACAAGTTAACTGATCCTAAAACGGTATACACGCCAGCAGATATAAAGAGAGATGTGAAGAAAGATTTTAGTGTGGAATTGAATTACATGAAAGCTTGGAGGTCGAAAGAAAAGGCATTAGAAATATTAAGAGGAAAGCCAAGGGAAGCATATCAGAAATTACCAAGCTATCTATATATGTTGCAGCATACAAACCCAGGGTCAGTGGTAAAACTACAAACCACAGCAGAAGGACGTTTCCTGTACACATTTGTTGCACTTAATGCATCGATTAAAGGGTGGGTATATCGCAGGCCGACAGTAGTGGTTGACGGAAGCCATCTAAATTCACCATACAATGGCACATATATCATTGCTTGCACACAAGATGCAACAGGTCAGAATTATTCATTACTAATGTTTATTGATTTATAATGTATTATTATCGATAGAGCAATAAGAAAGGTAAACCATTTGCTGCACACCATATGTAAATGACAAACTGATTTCTTCCTGATCATATAAAATTCTTTATACAGGACATATTCTACCACTTGCATATGTGGTGGTCGATTCGAAAAATGATGCTTCATGGGAATGGTTTTTTTCATGTTTCAGAGAAGCTTTTGGGGAACGGGAGGGGATATGTATAGTATCAGATAGGCATGATAGCATAATAAGGGCAGTGCCTATAGTTTATCCTACGGTTCCACATTGCTTTTGCATGTTCCATTTGTGGAATAACATAAAGACCAAGTTCAAGAAGGGTACAAAGCAAATTTCAAAAGTATACTTTGCAGCAGCGAGAGCATACACTATTCCCGAGTTCACCAAGCAAATAGACAATATAGGAGGAGTTGATTACAGAGTAAAATAATATTTGGCAACTGTTGGATACAACAAATGGTCCCGCGCATATTGCACTGCAAATAGAACCTTCAACATGACTTCAAATATTGCTGAGTCAGTGAATTCAAAAGCAAGACATTCAAAAGGTCTCCCAGTTATTCACTTTCTAGACTCTATGATGCATATCGTACAAGAATGGAACAATAATAATGGTGAAGAAGCAATGGACACATTTAGAGAGTTGACTGACAAGTATGAAGAGCTATTGACAGCTAGCACGATTGCATCACAAAGCATGACAGTAAGATACACTATTGTTCTTTCAGTTTATCATATATTTATAAATCTATGTGCAGCTACTAATTTAAGTTCTTGAAATTCAGGTGATACCTTCAAGAGATTTCAAGCATGAAGTAGTTGGTGCTGGAGAAAAACATGTCGTATCCATGGCCGAAAAAAAATGTACTTGTGGGAGGTTTCAAATGGAGGACATTCCATGTTCACATGTCTTGGCTGTTCTGGATAGACTTCATGTATCTGCTTATAAATACTGCTCTGACTTCTACACAACAAAAAACTTTCGTAAAACATATGAAATACCAGTTTGTCCTATCCCAGGAGAAGCTACATGGCAGATTCCCCAGGAAGTGCTAGCGCACACAGTGCTACCGCCAAGGGGAAGATCCAAACGAGGAAGGCCAACAAAAACTAGATTCAAATCTTCATGGGAAAGACCTGCTACTAGAAATAAAAATCACTGTGGACTGTGTGGGCAGAAAGGACACAACTGCAAGACATGCAAAAATATTCCCCAGGATTGAGATATATTTTTCTGTTAGTTATAGTTCTATTGTTCGATTATACACAGTCCAATTGATCTTGATTGGAATTTTAAGGATGGAACACATTTCTGGATGTTTTAGTACAGTTGAGTTGCTTATTAATTACATTGTTACTGGATTATTCTTGAATGTGTTCTATTACTTAGCTTAAAACCTTTTTTCTGCATATCTTTGTGGTATACAACACACCATGTGGCAGAGTCATTTTATAGAGGTGCTATTTTTGATGATGTCTGTTTGTTCTGTATGTCTGAGAGTTTGATTTTCATATATATGCACTTGTTGATGAAGAACGATGTTCAAATAGTAGTTTTTGTATGTTATACTGAATATTATTACTGTATTGCTGGTTGGTTGTATTTCCTGGATGTTGTCCTCATGTGAGACTTGGTATTATTGAGATATTCTGCAAATTTGGTGACTGTATACATTTTTAGTATACACTATACCTTATTAATCAATGAGAGAAACGCAGGAAGTAGAAATCTGTTTAATTCTGAGCTACCTGATTGGTAAACTGCATTAAAATCCATTTTTCTGTATACATTTGTATTATACAGTATACCACAATAGTATACTGCTTTAACTTCTAGAAATAAGCTTGCCTGTTGTTAGCTACCAAAAATTGATAAAGCTGTATACACCAGAAGTATACCAGTAGGGGTATACTGTATAGTAGAAATAGAAGATTTTAATCTTTAAAATATAAGGCAGCAAAAAATTTTAATGTCAGTTTTTTTCATTAACTGTGGTATTATATTAAAATTTGAATTAGTGTCTACATCCAGTTATATTGACAGTTTTTTACTGTCAGTTTTTTCAATTACTGTGTAATGAAATTTTTTAAATTAATTAAAAAATCATTTTAACTGCTCGAAGTTGGCAGTTTTTGTTGGATGAAAACGTGTAAATGTGCAGATGTGCACTTCCCTTTATTTTAGGTATGTAATATGCTGCAGTTTTTCTATGAAACCTCACCTATAAAAAAGGGTTTATTATTGGTCTTTTTATTCTTCAAATCAAGTTAGCACAGTTTCTTTCATCTTCGGAATAAAGATTACCCCAAACACCACAGAGAAATGGCTCGTAGACCAAGCAATGCAAGTTCTTCTTCTGCACCAACAACAAAGATGGCGGTGGAGCAATTAAGAGATGAACTTGCAACTTTTAAGGCTAGTTTTGAGGAATTTCTTGAACAGTACAAGAAGGATGTTCGTCGGATGAAGAAAATGCTTCATGGTCTTCTTGCAGATCATAAAATGGACCCTGCTGACTACTATACTTCTCCAGAAATTTGATGTTTCTGTCAAGTAGTCAGTTTAACTAGTATTTTACGTTCTATGTCAGATTCTATTCTATAGTCTGTGTTTTTTTTATTTTATTCTCATGTATGTTGCTGTTTGAGCAGTTATAAAGATCTGTGATTGTTGTTCTGTGATTGTTGTTCTCCTGTATCTTTATTCAAAACTGAATCATCATTAATATTTAATATAGCGTGTGCATTTTTCTAATGTATACCTTTGTAGTATACAATATACCTCAATTAGTATACCACTTTGTTTTGTCACAACATATTTCTGTACTAATTAATATAAAACT
Source organism: Petunia x hybrida (assembly GCA_037355625.1). Taxonomy (NCBI): domain Eukaryota; kingdom Viridiplantae; phylum Streptophyta; class Magnoliopsida; order Solanales; family Solanaceae; genus Petunia; species Petunia x hybrida. The sequence goes on along the minus strand of JBBBVM010000421.1, from coordinate 758,357 downwards.
GTCTTCGCATTGTATACCTTTTTAATTTAAGTATACTCAAAATGGTATACAAGTTTCTTTTGTCACAAAACATATTTGGGAATTATTATTAACTAAAAGGAAACCATGTTGCTTGTGTATACGATTGTAGTATACAGTATACCCCCAGATTGTATACCTTTCTACTAAATGAACTTTAGCAGTATTGTATACCTTTTTTTATAACATATACCTTTGAAGACCATGCTTCTATTGTATACCTTTAAAGTATAGGGTATACACCCAATGATATGCTACTTTAAATTGCCTTATCATTTTTGCCTATAAACTACAATTAAACCTTGCTTTTATTGTATACCTTTCTGCTAAATGGTATACCCTAATGGTATACGATTAAAAAAATATTAATATTGCTATTCATTCTAATATATGATATTACTCCAATGTTATACGATATTAATTAAAGAAGTATACTATTAGGGTATACTGCATAATAAAATACAACCAAACTATGTTGCTGTAGTATACCTTTCTACTTGACAGTATACCACAATAATCTATGATTTTACTTTGTTCAATCTGATTTATGCTTTTCGGTAACATAAATTTTATTTCTACTGTATACCCTAGTTGTACAGTATTGGACCAACACCAACAGAATCTGTCCGCTTTGAATTACATCCGCCAAATGGAAGAAAGAAATATAAATTGAAACCATAACGAAGGTCTTCAATTATAAAGGGTTGCCACAAAAGAATGCAATTCAACAGTTTAACTGGCAGTTGCACAAAACTACTACATAGAATATAAACATATACATTTCTTCAGTAATTGCTAGCCACTATTTTCTAAGAAGCCCCGCCATGCGTTTACCAGGATATTCAGAATCACTTTCTTCATTGTTAGTGATTTTCTGACATGCATAGTGCCACAAAAGTGCAGCATATCTTAAACGAAATTTGTGAATATCATAACCCTTCAACAATTTTAACATTGACATCATTATTGATTTTGGGAATATACTGATCATACGTAGAAGGAGCAACAAAGAAATCCCAAGCCTAGAAAACACAGAAGAAACAACACAATAATAATTACCTGGTATACATTACTTTGGTATAAAAAAACACATATAACAAAAACTTTTTTAGTTAATTTTTAGTACATATCCTACAAAGTGAGCCCGATCAATCAATGTTAGTGGATCTAATAAGATACTTCAGTATTCTAAATCAAAGTACAGAGGTTCAAAGTACAAGATGGCCCTGTTATACTCTTAGAAGAGGACACAACAAAAATAGCAGTCCGAAAGATTTGATTATTGTCCCTCTCTCTCAACAACTCCTTCACTATTTTTCTAATTACTTGCTATACATTACAAAACACAATATACAAACAGGTATACACTTCTAAAGACCATATACTACACGAGTATACTACTACAAAGTAACTACTATATACAGTGTACCACAAAATTAACTACTATATACATTTAAGTAAAAAAATGAAGTTATGCATGTACGAAAACTTGAAAAAAATGCACTGTGGAATTGAAATGTGACCATAGCAAATGAAAAATTACCTTAACCTCATCTTGACAAGAAGCAACGCGACTTCCAGTCGAAAACAAATGCGTATCAACTTGTTCAGTACTACGAATTTTTGGGCTTGACAGTGAAGACCTAGGTTTACGACCCATAAGTGCGTATCAAATCCTAGAAAGTGATACACCCAATTGAACGATTAAACAGTCAATTATTGAAGGAAAGGCGCACAATCGACCGGGAAAGATGAAAATTGAAGATCAACAGTTATGGGGAAACGGATGGTAGAAGTAGAAAGAGAAGTGTGAGACGGTTCTGAACATGTATTTTATGAATCGTTAGGTGGCGGCGGATGGTGGTTCTGCGGTGGAGGACGGTGGTGCACGGCGAGCTAATTGAGGGGAAGGAGAATTGCAATGGGCCAGATTGGGAAAGGGGAAGTGAAATGGGCCAAATGGGTATTAATGTAAATAAAATTGGGCCTAATGGGCATAGACTGTAAATAAGATGGGTTGGTGGGTAGTGGGTGAAAAGTAAGTTTTAATAGGCATAAAAGGATAAATAAGTTACTTTTATGGGCACGTGGTGTAAAAAGCCCCTTGCTTATATGACTACTGGCCCAAAGGAGCCAAATGATGACTTATGACTAGGCTTTTTATGCAATGACCAAATTCGAGGGTGCATGCAGACAATGGCGTCGGACGTCATTGAATCGGTATTTTTTGGTAAATATGTAGATATAATTATTAAAATTCAAAATGAATTTTATAAGTATAAATTTACAAAATGACATCACTCCATTTAAAAGAGCTTGTTGTCATATTGGTGAATTACTTGAGTGTTCAATTAGAGGATTGAAGTTTTACGATACCGCTTACGAAAAATCTTTTGTACGCACTAACTAAATGGGTCAAATGTTAATATCATAGTAATGAGTTGCCTTGAAATGATGAGAGAATATACAGTTGTTCCGAAAATAAGAGAATGTATATCTAAAAGCTACACCTGTCAATAAAATTATATACTCACTCATATAGAGGTAGAATGTATTTTGTATGGCCTTGCTAACACAACTATTACTTTCACATGCTATGTTGTTAAGTTCCATGGTAATGCATAATCAATATGTTGGTTTCACCCACCAGTTCTGCATTTATGTATTGATTTATGTGAGAATACACATATTCAATAAGGTGGCCTATGTATAATAAAATGGGGATTGGGTGCATTGGTTGATTAGAATTTGTGTTTTTCCCAATTGCTCACAGATCAAATTAGTATGTGCATCTTTTTCTTAGTCTCCCACCACCTTTTGTTTTCCTCCTGTTCTCTTCTTTTTATTTTATTTTATTTTTATTTTTTCATACATTACATAATGACACCTGTAACTTTCAATTCCTAAATAAAATTTCAGAATTTATCAATACAAGTGAAGCCTAAGGAACCCAAAATTATATATATAAGTGTTGATTATGAAATGGTGCATGCTTAAATGTTCTCCCATGGCATGCATTGAGTTTCATAACTGTTGTCCAATAATTCATTTCATAATACTCGAAAAATGTAGTTTTCGCCCAAAATTTTGGCCATTCAACTAAAGCTAATGCATTCGTGGTTTTTGGTGTCACAATGCGTATAAACTTAATGTTAAACATTGCATCGCCCAATGTTTCTCTATGGTAGTGCTATAGACTTCATTTTCATACAAAAATTGAGAAAGATATCCATAAAGCATACTTTTGGACAATAAACTACATAGTTGATAAGAGTTACATAGATCCTAGATTATAAGATAGGTAAACAATAACCTCAAAATTAAAGTCGAATGTTGCTTAAAGCAAATAATCATACACTTTTATCAGTTACTCTACATTAGTTTGAACATTCTAAACTTAATTTATACTTAACAATGATGAATTCACGTAGCCTATTGTGAACATCGAATTAAATAAAAATAAATTTTAAGTTTAATCCTCGCATTATGCAAAACATGTAATAATGGTCCAACAATTGACATAAGCAATTGTTGTCGAACTTCTCCAACAATACTTTCAAAAGCTTACTTTTGGCCCGATGGTGGTGTTGGTGTTCCATTTTTTGATCTTGAACAACATGTCCTCCATGGATGTACCTACAACTATTTAAGCGAATACATTAGAAGTAAAGCTCTCTTTTTAAAAAACAAAAACAAAACCCCCATGACAGGCCAAGCCTGGGATGAACTTCACAAAAATTAGGTGTAATAGTTGAACAAATGAAGACTCTAACTAATAAGTTGAAACTCTTCATTTGTTCATGCTAAATTAACTAATTCCTTTCATCGTTCGCCTGATCCTAAATGTAGGAAAATCACTTTTGTTCATCCTCAAGCTCCTTTAGCAGCTATAAGATCTCGAGTTGTTCTCCATATGTGTGATTTCCTTTTCAAAGCACTATTTTTTGCCAAGGCATCGTTAACTTCTCTGTAGCAATGCCTTATTGATAAATTCTGAGCTGAGTGCTTTGATCTTAGAGAAAGTAAGGAAATCAACTTGATTCATATGAAAAATGATCTCAAGCTTTACAAGTGATCCTAGCTCCTATATATAGACAACTAACCACTAACTAACTAACAAAATATCTTGTAACTACCTAGCTAACTGATTCCTTAGCTACATTAACTTACACTGCTTCTAGAAGCATCTGGAACCTTCTGCATCTTCAACCTTCAGTCGACTCCTTCAAGCTTGGTGATAACTCAGCTGACTAACTTGCCTTACTGTGTTCAATACTCCCTCTCAAGCTGGAGGGTAGAAACAGATTCTTCACTCCAAGCTTGCATATGAGGTAGTCATGTTGTGCCTTCCCTACGCCTTTGGCTAGAACATCAGCTACGTGATCCAATGTGCCAACATGAGAAGTTCTAATCAGGCCTCTCCTAATCCACTCTCTGATGAAATGACAGTCTATGTCTATATGCTTAGTTCTTTCATAAAAAATTGGATTGGCTGCTATCTGCAGTGCAGCTTTACAATCACACACCATCTCAATAGGTTGCATGAGTTGAATCCCAAGCTCTCTGAACACACCATTAAGCCAAATCAACTCTACAGATGTGGAAGCCATACTTCTGAACTCAGCTTCTGCAGAACTTCTTCCCACTGTATCCTGTTTCTTAGATCTCTAAGAGATCAAAGCTTCACCATAGAACACTAAGTACCCTGTAACAGACCTTCTTGTCTGAAGGCAGGCACCCCAATCAACATCACAGTAAGCCTTCAGTTTGTTTGAGCCTGAAGAAGGCATTAATATTCCATGTCCAGGAGAACCTTTAATGTACCTTACTACCCTCATTGGAGCCTCCATGTGAGATTTCTTTGGGCTATGCATAAATTGGCTCAGTGTCTAGACTGCAAAGGCTATGTCTGACCTTGTCATAGTAAGATACAGTAGTCTGGCAACTACTCTTTGATATCTGCTTGCATCCTGTAGAAATGGGTCATCTGATAAATTTCTCTTTACTGCTTTATTAAACTCCAAGGATGTGAGCTTCTGATTGATTTCTAAGGGTGTACTTGTAGGTTTGGCTCCAGCAAGTCCCATTTCTGCCACCAACTCCAATGCATACTTCCTTTGGCACATATATATGCCTCTGTTTGACCTGGCAAACTCTATCCCCATAAATAATTTCAACACCCCCAGGTCCTTCATCTTGAAGTGTTTCTGCATATCAACTCTAGTCTGCTGAATCAGTTCCAGATTGTTTTCTGTGATGATTAAGTCATCAACATATACCAACACTACTACAATGTTTATACCTTTTCTTCTAGTGAACAAGAAGTAGTCAAAAGGACTTTGAGTAAACATCTTCAACTACAAAGCTTCAGTTAGTTTGAGATTTCATTGCCTTAAGGCCTGCTTAAGTCCATAGAGTGACTTGTGTAGTCTACATACCAAGTACTCCCCCTGCTTTGCAGTCTTCTTAATAAAACCCTGTGGAACAGTCATGTAGACTTCCTAAAAAAGATCCCCTTGCAGAAAGGTATTTTATACATCCATCTGGAATAAAGGCCAACCATGTTGAGCTGCAACTGCAACCACAGTCCTGACAGTGACCATTTTGGCAACTGGAGAAAATGTATCTTTATAATCTATGCCCTTCTACTGTGTGTAACCTTTTGCAACCAGTCTAGCCTTGTATCTTTCCACTTCACCATTTGCCTTGTACTTGATCTTGTAAACCCATTTACAGCCAATGGTAACTTTTCCATAAGGAAGAGGAACCAAACTCCATGTCCTATTCTCTTCTAAGGCCTGAATCTCATGTTTTATAACTTCTATCCACTTGGGATGCTGTGCTGCTTCTGCATAAGTTTTTTGCTCAACTTCTGCATTGTAGGCTGCCAGACAATGCTGATACTTATCCTTAAGATTAGCATAGGTAAGATGAGCTGAAATAGGGTAGATGAAATTGCTTTGAACTTTCTTAGGCACTACATAATCATTTAGCCAAACTGGTGGTGTAGTGTGTCTATGAGGTCTAGAAGAGGGTTGTGAGGTTGTAGTGCCAGGAGCAGGAGGAGGAACAATGACAAGTTCAGGTGATGGATTATTTAGTGTTGTATTCAATGGTGCAGGAATTATATAGTGAGGTAGTTGATCAGTCATGTCATGTAGTGTTTCATTTGGTGGTGTAGGGGCAGAGTCATATAATTGTTTGAAAGGGAAAACATCTTCTTTAAAAACAACATCTCTACTGACAAAGAAAACTTTGTCATTCATATCATACATTCTGTACCCCTTATGAACTATGGAGTATCCCATGAACACTGAAGGTGTTGCTCTAGGTGAGAACTTATCCTGTTTTCTTAGGTTGGTGCCATAGCCTAGACAACCAAAGGTTTTAATATGTTCCAAATTGGGAACCTTATCAAACAACAACTCAAAAGGTGACTTGCCCTGTAAATGTTTAGATGAAATTCTATTGATAATGTAGACTGTTGTACTCACGCATTCACCCCAAAACTTCAAGGGAACCGCTGCCTGAAACCTTAAGGCTCTAGCAGTATCCAGTATATACATGTGCCTTCTTTCCACAACTCAATTCTATTGTGGAGTGTAAGGACATGTGCTTTGATGAGCTATACCTTCTAATTCCAACAAAATACTTACTTGCCCATTAAAGAATTCACCACCATTGTCAGTTCTTAGTGTCTTGACAGTAGTTGAAAATTTATTCTTGATGAGCTTTATAAAGTTTTTCAATACTACTACTGATTCATCTTTGGTATTCATCAAACATATCCAAGTATACCTGTTGTAATCATCTACTAGTGTTAAAAAATACCTCTTATGATCATGAGTAGGTACCCTGAAGGGACCCTAAACATCTGCATGTATCATATCACAAACTGCAGTACTTTTATTCATACTTAACTGGAAAGGAAGTCTTGCCTGCTTGACTACATGGCATACATCACAGTGTATATCACAATTGTCTATCTTAGCATTTTGAAAACCAGGGAAATATTTAAGAACATCAAATGGCACATGCCCTAATCTTTTATGCCATAACTGCCCATTTATTCTATTTACAACAAGAGATGAGTTTACTCTTGATTTAGCTTCATTCCCTTGCTGAGGTTCTTGAACATCCAGTATGTATAAGCCTTGTTCAACTCTACCAATCCTCTTCACCTCCCCATTCAAGGTGTCCTGAAACACATAGTGGTCAGGATAGAAGGTGATAGTATAACCAGAATCCTTAGTAAGCCTAGAAACTGACAGCAAATTGTATTTAAAAGCTGGGACATATAGCACATCATCAATCAGGTTGTCCTCAAACAAATGACAAGAACCAGTGTGGGTAATGGAACGAACTTCACCATTAGGCAAATGCACTTGCTTTGCTTCATTTAACTTCATAGGGGTATGAAACATATCAATGCAGGAAATCATGTGATTGGAAGAACCTGTGTCAATGATCCACTTACTACCTTTAACTGTGCTCATAAGTGATAGAACTGTACCTGTCATATTTGCAGCTGCTGCATTCTCTATTTGTGGACCACCTCTGCTATTCAGTATCTATAAGATCTAATGCACTTGATCCTGAGTAAAGAATGGAGGTGCTGTGCTTGAATTTGTGTTCTCCCTGTTGTTCTCAATGTTATTTTCATAGTTTGCTGCCTGAGCATTGTTTGCAGCCATATTTGATCCCATTACTCTCTTCCTTTTATAACATTCTTCCCAGGTGTGCCCTTTGATTTTACAATAGTCACACCACTTATTCATCCTGTTCTGCTTGTAATTGTTTCCACCTCTGTTGTTATATCCTCCTCCAGTCTTGTTTCTGTAGGCAGCTCCGTTGCCCTCCATGTGTTGTGGTGATGTATCCTTGACAGTATAGCCAGTTTCATTTCTACCTTTGTATATTGTTGCATTGTTTCCTAACTCCACTGCATTGGGTTCATTAGGTTTAACCCTCTGATGTGCATCTTGAACGACCATCCTATAAGCCTGATCTACAGATGGTGCTATAGTCATCATGAGCATTTTGCTTCTAGCCTGTAAAAATGAGTCATTAAGACCCATTAGGAACTGATAGAGTCTCTGTTGTTCCATATGTGCAGAATAGACCTTTGATTCATCACATCCACATGAAGGTAAGGGAACTATAGCATCATACTCATCCCATAAATCTCTGAGTTTGGAATAGTAGCTTATGACTGAAGTCAATCCTTGTTTCAATGTAACAATTTATTGGTGCAGATTATAGATCTTTGAACCATTGACCTTATCAAACCTTTCTTTCAAATTCAACCATACACGAAAAACATCTGATGCATACACTACTGTGTATACAACTTCTTAGTCACTGTGTTCATTATCCAGCTCAACACAAATGCATTGCATCTATCCCACTGTTCATGAAGAACCTTATCATAATTGTCCTTCTTACAACTTCCATCTATGAACCCTAATTTACTCTTAGTTCTTAAGGCTATACGCATAGCACGACTCCACAGTGTGTAGTTTTCAATGCCTTTCAATTGAATCGAAGTCAAATGTGACCCAGGTGTATCTGATGGGTGCAAAAACAGTGGGTGATTGTGATCGATGACTATTTCAGTCGATCCTGATGCTCCATTAATAGGATTAGCCATTACAACTAGATTTATAATCCTAATTTTGTATTTTGCAGAAAATTTTGAGGGAAAATTGGACTGCAAAATTGAGATTGTAATGCAGTAACAATTCAAAGAAAAAACAGGAATTGAAACTCACAGATTTACTTTATATTTGTCCCGATCGTGGGCTCTGATACCATGATAAATTCTGAGCTAAGATGAGCTAAGTGCTTTGATCTTAGAGAGAGAAAGTAAGGAAATCAACTTCATTCATATGAAAAATGATCTTAAGCTTTACAAGTGATCCTAGCTCCTATATATAAACAACTAACCACTAACTAACTAATAAAATATCTTGTAACTACCTAACTAACTGATTCCTTAGCTACATTAACTTACACTGCTTCTAGAAGCATCTAGAAGCATGTGGAACCTTCTGCATCTTCAACCTTCAGTCGACTCCTTCCAGCTTGGTGACAGCTCAGCTAACTAACTTGCCTTACTGTGTTCAATACTTACTTCCCTTTTCACTTTGTCTAAATACTGCTGAATTATGTCGATATGATGTTTGAGGTGACAAGGTGTTGTGTGCGCCCCTAATATCATATATACTACCAGCTTTAACTCTAAATCCCAGGTGTTATGATTCATATTTTGTTTAATGCTGCACAATACACCATAAACTGGTGCTTGGACCTATGCTGAGATTATTTAAACAAAAGGAAACTGTATTCGAAAAGGCCAAAACCAAGTCTCCTCGGCGATCTCTGATTATTTCCCCTATCCCTGCTTTTTCTTCCTTAGCCATTGAACTTCTATCTGTATTTATTTTGAATATTCCTTATTGTGGCTTCTTCCTCCAAACCGGTAAGTTAACCAAGGTAGGCTTATTTGTATAAGTAGCTAAATAAATTTCCTGCCAAGATGAAGATAAACTTAATTGTTTAAACTTGCCAGTGAGCATGAATTTTATGTGAGATATAATTTGATGGATCACTCTTCCAAAAGACATTGACCCCTGGTCATTAATTGCAACACATCTTCTTTTCCACAACTCAAAATTAACAAAAATTGGTAAGGTTCTGCATATCAACGATTTCAGTGCATTTCTAGCATGTGAACCCCCATCGAATTGTCAAATAAGCTACACACCCTCTTAACTAAATCACTTTCAATAAAGATATGTGAAGTTGACTCTGCTTGGGGATTAATTGCATCTCGACACTATATTTTGACCGAACCTCGGCAAATAAATCTTCTTCTTAAGTAATCTCCAATTAAGGAAAGATACTTTAAAAGAAAATATATGTGGCATTTTTGTTGCTCTTTGTCTCACAAGATCTCTGGCCGATGAACATGAGAATTCTCCATTTGGAGTTAGTTTCTAGAAAGGTTCATCATGCTTGCCTCTATAAAAAATTTGAACTTGCTCGATCTTCCGTTGTAAAGCAAATGAGAGAATTTCATTCAGCTTGTGACTGTCCCATCCTTGATCATTTGAGAAACTATCTAACAGTTTTATTTCTTGATCTTGTGTTGGACTATAGAAGAAGTGCAAGAGGCCCCTGTCCAGTTGTCCCACCAAAGTAATATTTTTTCTTCATTGATTCTCCACCCAATGTGAGGTTCTGCTTTCTTCTTTATCGCCATCAACTCCTTCCAGCATTGAGACTGTCCATGAGTCATTTTATAGCAATCATGTTTAATCTAGGACAATACTTAGCTTTCAAGAATCTGGTCCACAAGTAAAGCTCTCACCACACTCTTTGTATTGCCTCACTTTAATCTTACTCAACCCTCGAATTCATACAATTGACACATTTGACTTTTGTGTCTACTCAAAATGATCTCTCACACTCAATTGTTTTTTACCACTAAATGGTGAAATTGTGTGTCAACTAACTCCTAACGAATTACTACGACCCTAAAAAATTTGAGTCGAAGTAGAGTTTTATAGTTAAACAAGAATGAACAACTAAAAGCAAGACACCAACTTGAGAAAAGAAATTAACTACGAAACTAAAAGAAAAAAGCATGAAGAGATTTAGCACGAGATGATATAAATCACATAAAACTAGTTTATCACTAAATATACTAATACTCAAAGAAAATTAGCTGGAATACGCATGGAAAGAAACCAAATAAGATGGAAGAGTCATATTTTAAATGGACATAAAATGGGTCATATGGTGAAAAAGTAGCTTTTTTGTTAATCGAGTTGCAAAAAAGGGACTATGTGTGTAAAATAGTGCGTGAACAAAAATTGTGACTGCTTAACGTCGCGCCAAAGCGTTGGTTTAGCGATGAAGCATGGCCATTCCTTGCAAAAGTGGACTATCGGTGCAAATCAACTAGAATTCCAACACTATCCAAGTTCTAGGGTCATAATCTGAATGTCGTTAACGAAACAACCTATTAGTGTAAAACCCAACCAAAACTTCTCCAAAAATATTTTAACTTCAACTACAAGGTCCAAATACCACTAGAATCAAACCCCAAATATTAATTTCTCAAGATTGCAAGGAATCAATCAAACCCATTTGTGATTTTGAAGCGTTTTAAACCCCACCAATGGTGGAATTCGAATTTTCTTCTTCACACCTAAATCAGTGAAGTGTCAGGGTTTTTGTCCTGAATTTCTATTTTACAAGGATTCCTATTTCTTGAAAAAAAAAAAAGACTCCCAATAGACATGGATCTCTTATATATGCATTATCATTTTCTTGGATGTAAAGCTATTAGGCTCCTATAAATAGATGATCTTGCTTCTCACAAAACACAACATCCAAAAATTCCAAAATGTAGCCTAAGAATTTTTTTTAGAGAAGACTTCTCTCTCATATATGTAGTCAATTGGCCAAACCACTTTTAATAAAAGTTTGTTTTCATATGTTTCTTTTATGTCTGATTTATTATCATCTAAATTTTTTTGTTAACTTCCGCATGCACTTTTTTCGATCCCAACAAGTGGTATCAATGCCAACGGTTTCAGAGCCAGTGGTTAAGTGAGATTGAAGACAGGTTCAAGGTGGGCCAATTATCGTTGGAACTACTTGATGATAATGAAAATTTTATCTAATAAATTTGTCCATAATGCTCTACTTGTGGAACAAAATGATGCTACTACATCTTAACAAATAAACCATTCTTTAAACTCATATTTGGGCCACTTTTAACTCATGTCAACTTGTAATGTTTGTGCTCCAATGCCAGTTTTAATCATGCTTATTTTTAACGCATGACTCCTTTTAACCATTACAATCTTTTAATTTATTTTTGGACTCCTTTCAACCCAGTTTTGGGCCGCTATTTTACCAAGTAGCAGTGTGAATATTATATGAAGAAGAGAAATAAATATTATTTTGTCCATAAATTCAAGCCAATGGGAGAATTGTTAGGATTTTGCCCTATATTTCTATTCTATTAGAACCCATCTTTCTTGATAGAAGAAAAAAGACTCCTAATAGACATGGATCTCCTATATGTGTCTTATCCTTTTTCTAGGAGGGAAAGTGATTAGGCTCTTATAAATAGATGATCTTGATTTTGACAAAACACAAAATCAAAAATTCCACAATGTAGTCTTAGAATAATTTTGCTTAGGGCAGATTTCTCTTCCATATATGTAGTCCTTTTCTTTTGTGATTTTTTTTTGAAAGATTGATAACACAACTCAAACAAGCTCTGATACCAAGATGATAATAGACGAGAATGGAACGACAAACTATAATTAAAAAAATAGAAAGGTAACATAATACTTAGTGAAGAATCTAGCACCTATTGGGGAAAATACCCTAATCTCTTATAGAAAGCCTAAGTACAACATTTGCAACCTCTGGGGCAATCAATAATAAAATCACCATACATAACTCGCAACTAATCAAATTAAATGCATAAAAACATATATGCATAAACATAATAACATACATAAGCTTTCATAGCTTTAACCATCCAGTCTTGTCTAGTCTCCCTAACAAAAGAACCAAATAAGCTATTTACACTACGCTATTAAATACAAACAATTGGGTCCCTTGCTATCATTGATGTATGATCACATACATCATTTCTTTTAATATACAGTCTCTTTTCGGTTCTTGACCTCTTTCTCAACACTTCTTATGCGCCTATCTTCAAGTCTCGAAACTCCACTTACTCAAGTGCTTGTATTGTACGAGTAGCTACGAGCTCGGAGTTACCAACATGTAAGAAAAAGTTAAAAGAGAAAAATGTTTATGGGTTTTCTTTTATAATCCTAAAATGAATAAACAAATTAAAAATTATTTTAAATCGAAGAAAACAATGTATGTTACTTTATTTTTTGTTTAGGCCTAAATATTGATCGTTTAGGTAAAACAATTAAATTTGTTAGAGGGTCACAGAAAATATAGTAAATACGCAGGAAAAGTAAGTAAAATTGAGAGAAAAGTAATAGACAAGAAAGTAAAGAGTTTTATTCCTTATGAATAGTCAGATTCTGTGTGAATCGTTTGATGTACAATACAATGTAAGGGGTATTTATAGTTAAGATTTATCCAATCCTAATTATGATAAAGTACAAAGACTAATAAGACTCGTGGGCATATAAACTCAAGGCGTTGGTATATACAAAACTCTAACTAGGAGACTATAAACCTTAAGACGGTGGGATGTATACCTTTCATCCTACGCCCGTGCCAGCTGATCAGTCGTGACTTAAGGAGCAGACGTGTATCCTATGCGCTCGGTGGCTCGTAAGTTAAGTCTACTCTCGCCAGCTAGATTCGTATTCCCGTAATAGTAGATGGTGTATTTTTGCCCACACAGTCAGTCCTTCCGCTTGCTGAGTGCTGTCGTAAGCAGTCGAAAAGTGAAAGAGGTATGCATAAAGGATGTGAAAATATATCTCGCTGCCTCCTTGAAACTCGCAATCTCTTTGAATGAGACTGGCGCTTGATTTCTTTGGTAAACACATGTGTCTTAATCTGATTGGTTGATGTCGATTCCATGCACCTTTCCTATAACGCCTTTCACTGCGCCGAATCGCTTCATATCTTCAGGTCATAATTATGCTTGAGCATTTTGTGCTTCGCTCTTATCTCATTCTGCCTATAAATAGAGGTTTCAAGATAGACGAAAAATCACAAACTCATCTTCAGAGAAACATATTACTTCTTCCAAACCTATTCTTATGAAAGATCGACCTTTCTTCTTAAAAAATATTTGTCTTTGATCATGGTTTGATATTCCTAGAGCAACTCTTTCATTTAGAATGGATGGTGCATGAGAAAACTATTGACATAAGACTATCCGCTATTTTCTTCCTCTGTTTCTCCATCCATGATTGGATGAACAGAGTCCCTCGAGTCATAAAGCTTGATCGGGAAGAATGTCATTATTGTGGCATGTGCACTGTTTATGGTCCACATATATTCTAACACAGCGGTTTCTGTGATATTTCTCTTATCATACGGGGTCAGGACGCTTGCCCCTTTTAGCTGTTAAAGGCTTCTCTTCCCGGACGCCGCCGACGTTTAGGTAGCTCCTTCAACAGCGCTGGGTTGATGCCCTGATGCCTCGCTCCGTTCCTTGGCTGGAAGAGGATATAGCTTCGTGCCATCAGTGGATTAACGAGTCACCAAGCTCTAACCTTGCTCGTAGTTCGAGGTTATTTCTTGGTTCGGCTGAATCGCCATTGCAATGCCTCATCGGCCGCTGGTTGTGGAATATCCAAGGGAAGTGTCTCCCTTATGGTAGGTTCCCAGCTCAAGCCCTCTCATCTTCGATAAGCTCCCAATTATGCTTGAAAATCTGTGGGGCTATGCACTCCCGTTTGACCAGCGGTGGTCGAAGCGGATCTTCGAGTTTTCTTGATGGGATGGGAGAAGGTTCCTCCTATGCTCAGACACTTCTGAGGTCCTTTGCATGGTACAAGGTGCTCGTGCCTTGGTTATATAAGTGACTGCATGCCTAAATATGCTCGGGCTGACATATTTTCTGATGCTAGGAAAAAACTTCAGGTTGTCTACTGGCTTATAGCTACAATCCAGATGAAGAGACTCCGACCGTGCAAATTCGGAGGAACTTGCAGTTTCAGCCTTTTTATTTCTTTAGAACATCTGTAATGAACAGTGTTGTATTTGAAAGAACTTAATTGTATATTATGAGCCTACATGCTATTAATATTAATGAAACAGTCGTTCATCAATGTTTTATGCGTACTCTCGTAGTTATTCGTAGTATAGTCAAACAACATGTTTTTTGTATGCCATTCTGGGCTAGTGTCTTTTAAAGATGGGTATGCACATTGTTGGGTGCTTCATTTGCATCAGCAAATGACGGCTTATGTTGTGTCTGCGGAAGACGGCTAGTTGCGCCCGCAGTGGGACGTCTTTAGCCCATTGTATGTAACGGGGCACTTTTGCATTCAAACTAAAACACCTGTGCTTGTTTGGCGCCCACCGTGGGTCTTCTACAAGGCCGCGAAAGGTCCAAGCATCGAAACAGAATATGAAGCCATAATTTAAACTCGACTTAGCCTACACATTGGGGGCCAGGGAGGTTGTCCTCTATAGTAGCTCCCAGTTGGTGGTCAGTCGAGCGAATGAGGTTTTTACCACGAAGGACATCTATGCTCCAGATCGGAAAGAACAAATCAAAACACTTTTGAAAAAATTTCACAAGTCGAAGTTTGTCTATCGGGAGGAAAGCTCAAGCGAGGAGGAAATGCCCGAGGATTCACACACTGATTCAGATGACCAGCAGATAGTGATTGAGTTGAGCCCCGCGGACCTGATGAACCTTAAAGTTCCAAGCATAGGATACGCTTTAGAGCAGCGTCACACACTGATTAACTACTTGGACACGGGAATACTCCCCAAAGACAATTAAAAAAGTAGACAGATGCGGAGGCAAGAAGTTCATTATTGTTTAATCAACGGGGACTTATACCGTCGGATGGTCAGTAGTCCACGGGTCATATCTCAAGGCTCAGCACCCTCTGACAAGGGAGCCCTGGAAGATGCCTCCGGGTCTCCCGAAGATGCGGAAGAAGTAACCACCGTTCAACATTAGAAGTACAATCCTTTTCATTATTTGCTTTATTTGAGTTTCTAGTTTCTTCTTAAATTGTTGTTACAGTATTTTCATACTTTTCTATTATGTTACGGGTTCTCACCCACAACAGCTCAGGCTTCACGCCCTTATTCTTCAATAAAACCACAATTTTACTTAGTCAGTTTTACAATTTAGATCCATCTACGATCCAAATATTCATAGCTCCGGCCAGACCTAAGTTAAAGTAATACACCCACTTTTTGCTACAAAAAGTAGGATAAACTACTCATTTTGAGCTAGATCATGTCAAGCCCAGCTACCAGGCATTATTCGTAAGTTGAACTCGTCAATTCAACAAATTTACACCTACATGCCGGTAGGGACGCCCGCCCGCATAGTGTCAGAAAGTCTTAAAATACTAGACTATACAAGCGCAGACGTTCTAGTTGGAATGGAAAAATGCCCCATTACATGTATGGGCTAAAGATGTCTCATTGTGGGTGCAATACAAGTCATCTCTTACGGACGCAAATGAAGCGCCCTGCATTGCGCACACCCATCTTTTAAAGACACTAGCCTATAAATGCACACACAACATGCTGCTAAACTACATAAATACGTATAAAAATGTTAATGAACGGCTGTTTCATTAATAACAACAGCCCGTAGGCTCATAATATACAATTAAGTCCTTTTGAATACAACACTGTTCATTATAGGTAAAAGGTAAAACTATAAACTTCTCGAAATCTGCACGGCTGAAGATCCTTCATCTAGATTATAACTACAAGCCGCTAAGCAGTTCAAAGTTTTCTCGGCATCAGGGGATATGTAAGCCGAGCAATCTTCGGTGCATAGTCACCGATACAACCAGGGCCCAGACGTCCTGTCATAACCAAAGGTTGGAAGCGTCTGAGCACATGCGGAACCTTCCCCCATCCCATCAACAAGACTCAAAGACTATGTCAAACGGGAGTGCACTGCCCTGCAGATCTTCAAGCGCAATTGGGAGCTTATCGAAGACATGGAGGCTTGAGCTGGGAACCTACCACAAGGATGGATTTCCCCCTGGTATCCTCAGCCACCGCCTGATAAGGTGTTGCAACACCAATCCGGCCGAACCAGACGGACAAGGTGAAAGCCATGAATCATGAATAGATTCAGAATTTGGTGACTCCTTGACTGGTTGATGGCTCGAAGCTATATCCTCTTGCCCACCATGATACGGAGCCAGGCATTGGAGCTCCAACCCAGTGCTATTGAAGGAGCTACCAGAACATCTACGACGTCCCAGAAGAGAAGCCTCACGATAGCAAAGGTTGTTAAGCATCCTGACCCTGCATGACAAGAGGAATATCACAGCAACTGCCGTGTTAGAAGTAAAGCACACCATAATCAGTGCACATGCCACGATGAAGACATTCTGAAGAACGTCATTAGAATCTCGATCAAACTTCATGACTCGGGTGACTCCGTTCATCCACTCATAGATAGAGAAAAAAAGGAAGAAAACTGTAGATGGCCTTTTGTCTACAGTTTTCCCATACTCCATCCATTCTGAACAAAGAGAACTTCTAAAAATATCAAACCAGAATCAAAGGCAAATATTTTCAGAGGCGAAGGAATTATTCATTCATGAGGAAGCTTTGAAGAGATGGAGTATATTTTCTCTGAAGAAAATTTGTGATTCCACCACTATCATGAATCCCCTATTTATAGACTGGAGAAGATAAGGATGAAGCACGAAATGGTCAAGCGTAATTATAGATTGGGATATGAAATGATTGGAATCAACATCGATCAATTAGATGAAGGCACGCAGAGTTCTTATAGAAATCAACATTATACTTGATCAAAGAGACTGCGAGTTTCAGATAGTCAGTAAGCTATCTTCTCACATCCGTCTTGTACACCGCTTTCACTGCTTACGTCAGCGCTCAACAAGTGGGGGGACTGACTGTGTGGGCAAAAATACACCACCTACTATTATGGGGATACGAATCCAGCTGGCGAGACTAGACTTATCTTACAATTCACCATGCACAGAGGATACATACCTGCTCCTCGAGTTATAACCGTTCAGACTGTACGGGCGTAGGACGCAATGCATACATCTCGTCGCCTTAGATTTTACAGTCTCCTAGTTAGAGTTTCGTATATACCACCGCCTTGAGTTTATGGATCCAAAGCCTTTATTAGTCTATTTACCATAATTAGGACTGGTTAAATCTCTGTTATATATATACCTCTTTACATTGTATTGTACATCAAGCGATTCACACCGAATCCGGCTATTCTCAAAGAATAATACTACTTACTTTTCTCTCTATTTACTTACTTTTTCTATCGTGTTTACTGTATTGCTTGTGACCCTCTTATAAATTTCATTGTTTAACCTAGACGTCTTATTTTAGGCATAAACAATACATAGGCAGGAGCCTCCAAATCGTTTCTTACTGTCACATATTCTCTATGTTGATCATTTTAAGTATGATGAAGATGAGTTTGACTTGCTCTATATTGGTGTTCTCCTTAATTCTCTTTCTTTATTTTTTAAGCACACTAGAAGGTGATGCCCATGATTAGCAGGGCCCAACATAATAAGGTTGTTGTGAACATATTTTTTTAGAAAATCATGGAGAAATGAAGAGACAAAGAAAGAGAAGACCTCAAATCTAGTGCGAATCGAAATTACTTGCACCAAAAATACCAAAAAAGTAAAAGTAAAAGAATGGTGCTCAAAGAAGTTGTTATGAGAATAATGCTCTTTACAACCTATTTTTAAAATCCCAGTGATGCCACAATTTGTTGAGTCTCCTTGTGTCAACAAAAACATAAACTCTTTGTGCATTTTTTACTCCGAATATCTAAGCATCAACTGTTTGCCATTGCTGAAAGTCACATGATGTTTGGCTATTTTACATGTATTTTTTAGGATGTTTATACCATGTTATGATAGAAAATTTAAGAATTTATATGCAAAACTATCAAGATTTGATACAAATTGAGTTGTTTGGTGTTGTAGGAATTGAACATGGTAAATTGAGGCAAAAGTGCAAGTTTTGGCTTTAAAATTGAAGATATTAAATATTTCAAGTGATTCGTGTACCACGCGAGTAACACGAGAAGAAATAGAGTTTTTTCCTAGAAGTGAAGAAAAACTTCAGCGCATTTAGGCCTAATACGTGAGCACCACGCGAGCTGAACTGTCTGAATAAATTGAGTCCGAGTGGCATGTGAGCGCCACGCGAAGCATAAATTCTGGGAAAAAATCTAAGGGATTTTTGGACTATTTGCTTATTTTCCTACAGGGTATAAAAGCTTCTCTTGCCTCTTTTATGAACTTTTAACCTGGAGAGGAGCAAAAAGGACGCTAGAGCTTTGGAGACTTCAAGAACACAAGAGTTTTTCTCAAATTCTTTTGTTTATTTTAGTAATTTATTCATTCATGAATTATTCTGACATGATTGTTATGAACATGAGTGGCTAATTCACTCATTCTAGGGTTGATTGAACCACTCCAATACTTATGTGTGACGAATATTTGTTTTAATGAATGAAACTTGTTAATTCTTCCTATCTAAATGTTTATGCTTGTTGTTGATTGGAAGGGCTCCCAATTGATTGTCCCCTTTAATCTTGTGTGTCTAGAGATAGATTCATGAGTTAGAGTTAAATACTTAGCAATATTTCAACCTAAAACCAAGGCATTACTTAGGTTGTCAAAAAGGTGATTTGTGACAATTGACCTCGAGTGTGAACCATACTTGTAGTCATACATATCTTCATTATTTAAACACGAGAAGAAATAGAGTTTTTTCCTAGAAGTGAAGAAAAACTTCAGCGCATTTAGGCCTAATACGTGAGCACCACGCGAGCTGAACTGTCTGAATAAATTGAGTCCGAGTGGCATGTGAGCGCCACGCGAAGCATAAATTCTGGGAAAAAATCTAAGGGATTTTTGGACTATTTGCTTATTTTCCTACAGGGTATAAAAGCTTCTCTTGCCTCTTTTATGAACTTTTAACCTGGAGAGGAGCAAAAAGGACGCTAGAGCTTTGGAGACTTCAAGAACACAAGAGTTTTTCTCAAATTCTTTTGTTTATTTTAGTAATTTATTCATTCATGAATTATTCTGACATGATTGTTATGAACATGAGTGGCTAATTCACTCATTCTAGGGTTGATTGAACCACTCCAATACTTATGTGTGACGAATATTTGTTTTAATGAATGAAACTTGTTAATTCTTCCTATCTAAATGTTTATGCTTGTTGTTGATTGGAAGGGCTCCCAATTGATTGTCCCCTTTAATCTTGTGTGTCTAGAGATAGATTCATGAGTTAGAGTTAAATACTTAGCAATATTTCAACCTAAAACCAAGGCATTACTTAGGTTGTCAAAAAGGTGATTTGTGACAATTGACCTCGAGTGTGAACCATACTTGTAGTCATACATATCTTCATTATTTAACTAGAAAATTGGTTAGTGAAAGTTACAATTATTATACGAGAGTGAATATTTGTGAATTTGGAGCAAGTATTCAATTGAAAGAACTAAGTTGAATTCGTTAAAGCATTGTTCTAATACATACGTATGAGTTGGGTAGATCAATCCTACGCTTTACATCATTTGAATCGATCTTATTCTCTATTAATTTGTTATTTATTTTATTGTTAATTCTTATTACTTAGTTGTTACTACAAAATGATCTTAAGACAAAACCCTTAGATGTTAGTTGATAGGTAAATTAGTTAGAATAACAACTAGATTTTGATTGTTTTCTGTGGGATTCGACTTCGGGGCTTTAATTATCGAGCTATATTTGATGCGATCACTCAGTCCATTTTTATAAGATGTAGTTGGGCGTGATCATCACACATAAAAAAATCAGGGCATGTATCAACTTTATTTACTATGCACGTTGCAGCTTCATATCAAAATACTAGTACAATTAGAAAATTTATTAGAAAAAAGAAAGTTAAGTAGTTCTTTTCAAAGTCAACTTTCATTTACATATACTCTACTTGTTACACATGTGCTTAATTAACTTAATATACATATACTTTCTGTATTTAATATAAAAAAAGGTAGGATAACATGATTTACTATACGTGGCCAGAATTATACTTAGTAAACGAATATGCTTTCTATATTTAAATGAAAAGAAGGTGGGATAACAAAATTATTTATTAGAATGTTACAGCAATAATAGAGATGTATGGACGTAAGGTCAATTATGAAATAAATATAACCATATAACTAAATATATGAATTTGGCGGATAAGGATCACCTTGATGGTGGAAATCTGTCTAGCACAGACCTCCATTGTGCATTTTATGTAACAATAGAAAATAGATGAAAGGAAAACGACCAAGAACACACTCAGTGTTCTTGAACTCAATCTTTAGGAACGAACATAATGCATTGTTAAGGAAAATGAATATGAAATTTAACCTTTAACTCCATCAAACAAAAATAAGAGCAAACTTTTATTTATTCGTAATAACAAGAGTTATGCTACAACCTAAAAAAAATAGAAATATACAAGGGCTCGGAATTTCCATGTGGCTATATGTAAAGCTACGTTACCCTCTTGGCACGCTCATGCAATATTTAGTTGTCGATATCGCATTTTCTTTGTCGCAGAAGTATCCTGGCCTTCCTACAACCTTAAGAAAATGGATTTTTTTACATAAAAGTACAAGTTTTAGAGCTTAATTACCAAACATAGCAACATTTTAGTAAAATTACCCTATATAGAGGAAAACACAAGATAATTACAAACATAGCAAAAACATAGCAATATTTTCCCATAACATACACAACTCTTACATTCTTCCTTATATTTCCCCCACTATCACTTTTGCTCCTCCCATTTCCCCCTATTTCACTTTTCCTCCCACCATTTTCCCCCAATTTCACTTTTACTCCTCTCATTTTCCCCAATTTCACTTTTCCTCATCCATCCTCAATGTATCTCATTGAATCTCACTATTTCTGCACCGTATCAACTATTTTTGCACCGTATCTAACTGTTTCTGCACCGTTTCAACTGTTTCTGCAGCACCGTATCTAACTATTTCTGCAGCACCGTATCTAATTGTTTCTGCATCGTTTCAACTGTTTCTGCAGCGCCGTATCAACTCACGTTTCAGACTGTATCACCTCTGTTTCAGACTGTATCAAGTCCCGTTTCAGACTGTATCAAGTCCCGTTTCAGACTGTATCAACGTCGTTTCAGATTGTATCATATTGTTTCAAAGCCGTTTCGGACTGTATCAGATTGTTTCAACAGTTGTTTTAACAATATTTTATTGTATCATATTGTTTCAGCGTCGTTTCACACTGTTTTAACCGTTGTTTCAAATTGTTTCAATGATGTTTCAGTTGCTCAAATGGAAAAATAACACGGTATTAAACCCAAAAATAAAGAAAACAAAGTCAGCATATAGTATGGATATCCAATAACAGCACCCAGAATCGAGAAAACAGATCCACGAGCAAAATTGTAGTAGCAGTAGCATGAACATGACATCATTTTTTGTTCCTTGTTTGTTTCTGTCATTTGTTATTGAAACAATAAAAGAAAAAAAAAAGAGGAGACATAGTTGCAGCAACTCCGGCGAAACCCACCGGAGTTTCGTCCAGAAATCCAAGTTAGATAGTAGCTCCTCCGTCGACTCTGCTGCTATTCGCCGCTGTCAGGGCTACTGTTGCTGTGATTTCCGGTTCAGGCGGTGGCGACACGCTCGTCTTCCTCCCGATCCCACTGCCTCGTTCTCTGTCATTTATCTGTTGGTCCCCCATCTTCTTCGATCTGCTGCCTCTGTTTCCCAATCTGATGACATCAGCCGGCGATGGTAACAGGTGGTGTGGGGGTGGAGTTTCGGGTTGAAAATGGCGGTTGGAGGGGGGGTTTAAGGGGGAGGCAGGGGTTTTGGGGTATAAGGGCCGGGGTGTTGTGAAGGATTTTGGGGGTAGGGGTTGAAGTTAGGATTTGTTTGGAGAAATGTGATTTGAATTGTGTTAGTGAAAATATTGTTATACCTTGTAATTTGAAAATTCTTGCTATTTTATTGTATATTTGTGTAAAAAACCCTAAGAAAATAAATCAAAAAATTTCACGCAGTGCCCTCCATAAGCACTGGTCTTACCAATTTGCCCCAACTTTCAAATGTTTTAAGTAAATGCCCTCCACATCATCTCTCACTATATGAAAGGACTATTTTGCCCCTGCCTAAACCCAATTCACATTGAACAGTCTCCTTCTCTCTTTCCTCATTCCTTTTCTTCTCTCCTTCCTCCTTCATTTTCTTCTTTCTTCTTTGTGTCCTAGAGAGATTTAGGAAATCTGTAAAAAAAATTATCTATTTTTATTATTTTTCTTTAATTTGTGTTATAATGTAATTTTTATTTTGCCTAATCCTTTATTTGTATTTTTTTCTGTATTTTTTGTAACTATTATCTATACACTTATCTGTAAGTTTTTTCCATTTTGATTGATGATCGTTGAATTAAATTTGACGTTCCTGTAATTTTTTTTTACTTCTTATACTTGATTAATATGATTTTAAGGTTCTTATTGACAATAGCAATTACATATTGTTGTTGCTCATTGCAAGAGCTTAAAGTCTTGGCTATTGCCATTAATGCAGAGACTTTCTCTGGAAGTAGCCTCTATTGCATAGAGATTAAAGTCTTGGCTATTGCCAAGACTTGAAGAGACTTTCTCTGCAAGTTGCCTATTGCATAGATCTTAAAGTCTTGGCTATTGCCAATACTTGCAGAGACTTTGTCTGCAGGTTGCCTATTGCACCAGATCGTAAAGCATTGGCAAGTACCAATACTTTTAGAGGCTTCTCCTACAAGTTGCCTCCTTCCACCCGACCTTAAAGTGTTGGATATTGCCAAAAGTAGCAGAGAATTTGGTAACATCACTTAGGTGGTGTTGCCATTGATAAAAAAATTTGGTTTCTTGATCTGTCTAGTGATAAGTTGACTCTTAATGACGATGTTCGTAACTTTCATTCAATCTTGTTTTTATTTTTCTTGTGTTAAATTCCACTTTGATTTCCTAGTTAAGGCGCCCATTGCACCAGAGCTTGAACTCTTGGCAATAACCAAAGCTTGCGGAGACTTTCTCGTAAATTACCCAATGCAACAAGGCTTGAAGTCTTAGCAATTTCCAAGAAGACTATGCAAGGTGCCCATTGCACCAGAGCTTGATCTCTTGGCAATAGCCAAGAATTGAAGAGACTTTCTCTGCAAATTACCCACTGCAACAGGGCTCGAAGTCTTGGCAATTGCCAAGAAGTCTGTGCAAGGTGCCCATTGCACCAGAGCTTGATCTCTTGGCAATAGCCAAGATTTGAAGAGACTTCCTCTGCAAATTACCCACTGCAACAAGGTTCGAAGTCTTGGCAATTGCCAAGAAGTCTGTGCAAGGTGCCCATGCACCAGAGCTTGAACTCTTGGCAATAGCCAAGACTTGCAGAGAATTTCTCTGTAAATTGGCCACTACAACAGGGCTTGAAGTCTTGGCAATTGCCAGGAAGTCTTTGTAAGGTGCCCATTGCACCAGAGCTTAAACTCTTGGCAATATCCAAGATTTGTAGAGACTTTCTTTTGCAAGTTGGCCACTACAATAAAGCTTGAAGTCTTGGCAATTGTCAGGAAAGTCTGTGTAAGGTGCCATTGCACCAGAGCTTAAACTCTTTGCATAGCCAAGACTTGCAGAGACAAGTTGCCCATTGCAACAGGGCTTAAAGTTTTTGCAATTGCCAAAAAGTCTGTGCAAGGTGCCCATTGGCAAGAAGTCTGTGTAAGATACCCATTTTCATAGATTTTCTACAAGGTTATCCAAATGAATGTAAGGGAGTAGGAATTTGAAGGAATCTAACATTGAATCTTTATTTCAATAGAGGAATCTATAAAAGTTGTAGGTTTTTAGGGTTTAGAGATTGTTTGAATGGAGAAAATGAAGGGGAGGATAGTGTGGGTCTTTTCATTAGTTGTGAGGGGTATTTTCGTCCGGAATAAGTTTTATTAAACTAATGGAGGGCAGTTTTGCTAAACCACTATTATTGAGGGCATTTTGGCAAACCATTGCTTTCCGTGTCATATTTTTGCAATTCAGCTGAAATAAATAGAAAGATATCTGGGGTCGGCTTTTTCATGTGGCTATATGTAAATTAAAGCTACATTTCCCTTCTTGACAATATCATTTAGTATTGAGTTATCGCCCTGTTAGTATCGTATTTCCTCGGCCACGGAAGTATCCCAACCTTCACTAGCGACATGAAGTGCAGTTTGGTCTTTTGTTTAATCTTTGATAGATATTATATCCTGAACTCACTCTTAGAGATTTAACAATATGTAGAAGGCCATATTTAGCTGCTTATGTAGTGCAGTTTTTCTATTCTTTTTAAAACTAACTTTTTTTGGAGCTCACACCTTTATTTAAAATGGCATTCACCAAAACTAAATGTCCCTGGATGCAAGCTAAACGTAGAGGGATCAGTTTGAAGAGTTGCATACCTTACAAAGTCTAGGCCACATCTTCCTTTCCAATACCTATAAATTATCACATGTGCTTTATATGTTCAAACATACCAAAAGACGCAAAATTTTGGGATGGGCGTCAGGCCCAAAATCCAGCACTAAAAAGTATTGCTTGGGTGCAAGAGTTTACAGTCGAGCATCTCGAGTACTTCTCGCATGCCTCAAGTAAAATATTGTATTGGATGAAAAGTCACCGAGGTCTCAAACAAGGTCTCGAAGCCTAACACGAAGTCCACTCCACGAGGCAAACTTACGAGGAGAGGTTGCCTGCCTCTTTGCCTCGAGAAATCGCCTCAAGGAACGAAGAGGAGTGAACTCAAAGTATCGAGCTCGGAGCAAACACCATAACAACGTAACCCCGAGCAGATGCAGTGCCTCAGAAAATGAGATCCAGCCTTTATAACTGTCGACTGTTGCTTTAATATTTAAGAGGACAGATTGTGAGTAAACTACAATCAAGTACAGAGTAATGGCCATAAAGGCGTAATTATGATATTTAAAACGTCATTCTTTCTCTTGATTATAAATAGGATTCATTTATAAATAATGGGACATGATCAATGCAATATTCAACTCTATTTTCTATTTGTCACCTCGTTTGTCTTTAACTTATTTCTAGCCTCGTTATTTTTTCAAAGCCTTTCATTCAGTTCGAACTCAACTTTAGCTCGAACATCACTTTGATACAAGCAAATTACCAGTTAAACTCAATACAAATTTGATTTGTTGTCCTATCCTTATTTAGGCCAACACAAATTGACGTCGTCTGTGGGGATCTGGTAATAACATTTGTTTCGAAAGTGAAGCTTTTCAAGATTTATATAAAATGTCGATAGCCTCGACATGTTGAAAATCAGCTAACGTCATAACGAGCGGTATAGAAATAAACTGTATCAATCATTTCTCGGTGAGGAAGGTTATGAAACTCTCAACCAATATAGAGAAAAGAACCCAGATGGAGAGAATCGGCGAAGAAATCATTTTCGACGAAGGAGACCGCCACGAGGCAATGACCCCTCATCATGAAGCTTTTGTTATTACCTTAAGGGTCAATGATTCAGATGTAAAACGAGTCCTAGTAGACCCTGGGAGTTTCGTAAATATTATCAACCTTAGAGCCATTGAACAGATGAGGTTGAAGGACCTTGTCGTCCCGAAAGTGACCACCTTAGCAGGGTTCAATAACTCCGTAGAAAGAACACTAGGGTAGATCACCCTCATAACCACCACTGGAGGGGGGTGGGGGTTGACAAAGAAATGACTTTCCAAATAATGAACGAGGGCATGGCGTACAATATTATCCTCGGAAGACCTTGGATTCACGAAATGGAAGTTGTGCCGTCAACCTTTCATCAAGTCATTAAGTTTTCCACCCCATTGAAAATTCGTGCAATTCGAAGTGACCAATCAATGGCTCGAAAGTGCTATGCAGTCGCTGCGCAAATAGGAACACGCAACCTCGAGCGCTCGGTCGGGGAGAGCTCGCTCCAAAGAGCAACTTCCCATAAGTGGGAAGAGATGAGTCCAACTTCCATCGAAGAACCTCGAAAGCAAAAAGCCGAGGATTCAATGGTGGAAGAGCTGGAATCTCATGCATTATTAGAATAGTCAACAGAAAGAAAAATATTCATGGGCTCGAAGCTGGACGCCGAGTCCAAGGAAGCTCTTATCAAATTATTAAAAGCCAACGATGATTGCTTTGTATGGTCCCACGCAGACATGGTAGGGATCGGTCCCGAGATCAGGACACACAAGCTGAACATAGATCCCAACCATCTTCCGGTGAAGCAGAAAAAAAGACCCCACGCTGGAGAAAAGAAGAAAGTGATCCAAGATGAGACCTGATGTTTGGCATTTTATGCCTATATTTCCTTAATATTTCCTCACGTTTGAGTATTTTATTCGCCCGTTTCTAGTTAATGAATGTGATTTTGCACTGATTTTATGTCGTGTGTATGTAGGTTGTTATGCAGTGCATATGGAGCTTTTAAGAGCATGATTGAGCAAGGAATGATTGGATTTAGATTGAGGATTGGATCGAACATACGAAGGCACGACACGAAGCGAGCTGCGGAGCAAGGAAACAGAAAATTGGCCGGGCGCTACAGGCCATGCGGCGCGCCACCTACAGCGCCCAAGTTCCTGGCGCCATAGGTGGCGCGGGGCACCCCAAAAGCGGTGGGATTTCGACGTAATCTGTTTGTCTTGGCGTGTTCGGGGGCGCGGGGCGCCACCTACAGTGCCCCTGGAGCATTTTGCAACTTCCTATTTCATCTAGGCTTAGGTGTAACTTATTACTGGGCCTTTGTAAACCCTATAAATACTCTTTTACTTCGTTTTTTATGGGAGTTCAGACTTTGGAGCAAGTTTTGGAGGAGAGGGGAGGAGCCCTAGATGTCTTCTAAACAAGTTCTTTCTCTTATTCTTCTCCTTAATTCTATAGTTTGTTCGTTCTAGGGTTAGAGTAAATACATGAAGGTTGATGTTTGAAAGTTGATTTCTATATATTGATTTACCATTACGGATTGTTTATTCTTTCTTGATCATAATTGTTTGATTATTGAGGCCTGATGATTGAACACTATCTACGGTTCTTAGATTGAACTCGACAGAGGGAATTTATGAACGCACATAAGAAAGAACAGGGCTTGATTGTGAACCTGGGCATCGGGGAACCAATTTGTGAGTAGGATAGACATATACTTGCTCGCCTAGCTTAACTAATCACAGAATTCGTTAATGCGTGCACGTGATTCAACCCATAGACATATAGAGATTGGAGTAGCTTGCATAGACCGTGAAGAATCGAAAGATTTTCACGGGTACATTTAACCTGTAGTTAGCAATCTAGGAAATCAAGAAGTAGAATCAACTGGAGAACTCAACTGGATTGTTCGTAACTCTGACCCTGGACCGTTTCTTCTTTATTGATAACAACTATAGTTTGCTCTTGAATACTTGATTTCAATTACTTGTTTTTAATTATTTTCTTTAGTTAGTAAATTTCACAATCATCATCGAAAAAGATCCCTGAATAGTTAATAGGAAATTGTTTGTTAGGAGTCCAGTCTGAATAGTCCTCGTGGGAACGATACTCTACTTATCACTTTATTACTTGTCGACCACGTATACTTGTGTGTGCGTTGGGAGCAACAAGTTTTTGGCGCCGTTGCCGGGGACTAAACAATTGACTGATTTCTTTTTGAACAGTTTATTACTTTCTATTTAGGTTTAATTTTTGTTTTGAGTTTTGTGCTGTTTCAGGTATTAGGTCCTGCTTGATCTTTACCTACAGGAATGGCAGCAGAACTAGCTTTAGCTGTGCGAGATGTCGCTCTCCCCAGCTTGGAGGGGGTAGCGTCTAGCATAGTTAAGCCCGCTATCACCGGGCACTTTGAGATTAAGTCCGGCATGATTCAGTTGCTGCATGTGACTGGGCAATATGCTGGATTACTTCATGAAGATCCGCAGCAACACATTCAGAATTTCCTGGAGATCAGTGATACTTATACACCAGCGGGAGTTCCTACTGATTATGTTCGCTTGACGTTGTTCCCGTTTTTACTGATTGGGGCAGCAAGAAAGTGGTTAAAGGCTGAAAAGTCTGGGTCTATCACTACTTGGGAGGATTTGGCTAAGAAGTTCTTGGCTAAATTTTATCCATCTGCCAAGACAGCCCGGCTGAGGAGTGAAATTATGTCCTTCAGACAAATAGAAGGAGAGTCTTTGTATTCAGCCTGAGAGCGATTTAAAGCTTTATTGAGAGATTGTCCACACCACAACCAATCCAATGAGATTGTTGCACATACTTTTGTTGAGGGGTTGAATGCGCATACTAAGATCGTGGTAGATGCTGCTGCTGGAGGCCAAGTATTAGCCTTAAATTTTGACCAGATCTATGATTTGCTAGATAAGTTTTCGCAGAGCAATCCTGATTGGCAAGGAGATGGTAGAGCTATTACGCAGAAATCTGCAGGGGTACTTTAGTTAGATGAAGTTTCAGAGCTAAGGGCAAGGATGGATGCTATTTCCAATCAAATTAGCAAGCTAGCTCTGCCAAAGAATCAGCAACCAGTGGCTCCAGTGCAACAACTCCAGAGTTTTTGTGAGGTTTGTGGTCAAGACCATGCTACAGAGGTTTGCTCCTCTAATCCAGAGTCAGTTTATTACGTGGGTAATCAAAATAGGCTGCAGGGTCAAAATCAGTTTGGTAATGCTTATTATCAAGGCAATACGAGAGCCCCGAATAATTACCACCCACTTCTAGCTCCACCACAGCAGGTTAGCAATTCGGTTGAGGATACGCTAAAGCAGATAATTGCGGGCCAGCAGAGAATGATATCTGACACTGCAGCCCATGCACAGGCCATACAAGATCTTGCCAATGCTCAAAAGAACCTGGAGCACCAGTTGGGGCAGTTGGTGGGAGAAATAAGCACTGTTAAAAAAGAGCCTGAACAATGTCTTGCAGTGACTTTAATTGAAGGAGGCGAGCTATGGCCAAGTCTGAGGAGAGGGCTGAAATAGAAAAAGTTGAAAAAGTGGAGAAGGTAAAGAAAAAAGAAGAGAGAAAGGAGGCACCTCTGCCGCCTCCACCATTCCCGCAGAGACTTATACCATCGAAGGATCTGGCCCAATATAAAAAATTTGTGAGTATGTTGAAATAACTTCAAGTTAATATTCCTTTGACTGATGTGTTTGAATTGATGCCATCCTTTGTGAAGTTTTTAAAAGAGATTTTAGTCAAGAAGAAAAAGCCTCAAGAGATAGATACAGTTGAGTTAGTTGAGGAGTGTAGCACAATCTTGAGCAAGCTACCTCCAAAACTTCAAGATCCTGGGAGGTTTACTATTCCTTGTACCATTAGAGGGCATGATATCACTGGTGCCTTGTGTGATTTGGGTGCGAGCATAAATCTCATGCCTCTGTCTGTTTGCAAAAGGTTAGGACTAGGAGCAATCCAACCCTCTTCAGTTACTCTTAAGATGGCGGATGGATCACTCACTCACCCTGATGGTAAGTTGGAGGATGTGTTGCTTAAAGTTGGTAAGTTTACATTCTCTGCTAATATTGTAATCCTAGATTATGAAGAGGACCGAGAAGCTCCAATCATTTTGGGGAGACCATTCTTAGTCACCTCGAAGGCAATTATTAACATGGAGCTGGGTGAGATGACTGTTAGAGCGCATGGAGAAAAGGTTACTTTCAAGGTCTATACTAAGAAGGAGCACATAGCTAAGGTTGAAGAGTGCTCTATGATCGAATGTGTCAGACAAGAATATGGAAGTAAACCAATTGAAGTGAAGATGGGTTCTCTCAAAGAAAGGAAGAAAGCAAAGGTTCGGCGTAAGAAGAGAAGACATAAATGCTGGAAGTGAGCTGAAAGTGTCGTCGTGCCACGACGTTAACTAAGGCGCTTCTCGGGAGGCAACCCGAGTTTGTACTTGTATTATTTTATGTATAGTGTCACGTAGTTTTTATTTTTTCTTGGATTGCAGGTTCATGTAATGTCGAGGCTAAGTGTGGGGTGTCCTCACCCTTGCCTAATATTGATGACCTGATGAGGGAAGTCTGAGTACCTCATACTATATGGAAGCTTGGAGGATGCTAGCACCAAGGACTAGAGTCTTCAGGGAAGTTTTCTTTACCCTTGCACTTTCTTATTTATAGCACTGAGGACATTGCGTAGTTTTAAGTGTGGGGTGGGCGAACTCCCCTTTATTTTTGAGGTTAGGGATGCATGTACCGTTAGGATTTTTTGTTGTCACTTGACTTTATTTTTATTTGTTTCTTGCTTTAATATATGAAAAAAAAATTAGAAAACCAATGAAAAATTTCAAAAAGATTTTCTTTTTAGTCTTTGTTAGTGGTACATGTCATCCACCCCGTGGTTTTTCTTATGACCTCGGTTCTTTTCCACGGGGAGACCTTTGAACCGGGTAGTTTTTTATTTTCTTTATTTTTTAGGATTAGAGTAGTTAGTATAGGTGGCCCTAGACGAAGGAAATAGGTAGAATGCTAGGTGCCTTTGATTTGTTGATACCGGTGGACTTGAACTTATTGCATGTGCTATTTGTGGTGTCTTTTGGTTTTAAATTGAGATGCATGCCTAGGAAAAAATGGAACAATCCCCTTGAGATGCTTGAGTCTACTTGCTTGACTTTGTTGTGAACCGTTGTGCATTAGTGCTTAATTTTCCACAAGTTGCACTCTATTTGCTTGATTGAGAGTTGTGATGGAGACTTTTTGTGTGGATCGTGTGCAATGTGTGTTGTGAGGCATATTCTTATTTTACTCCATGTTTGCATATTGGTGTCTAGAACTTGCCCCGTGTGTGTGCAAAGCGAAATCCTAGGTTTGCTCTAGTCGGGAGATGATACAGGCTTTCTTGATTTGCCTTTTACCTTAATTTGCCTACCCTTATATACACCTTGGACTTGATTGTTGTGATCCATATTGATCTTTTTTTGGCACCCACACCGCAAGCCTACCCACTTGTTCTAAATTGCTTTCTTTTGGCCCTTTACTCCTTGAGCACTTTAATTGATAATGTTATATTATTGTGGAGTTTGTAGTTGAAATATTGGGAGGTTTTTGAGTGGAACCAATGAGGGAAATATTTGATAAAATTGTGAAGTAGTTGAAGGAGCATTGGCAAGGTTTGGAAAGAAGTGAATAGAAAAAAACAAATGAAAAGAAAAAAAAAGTGGAAAAAAATTGAAAAAAAATAAGAGAAAAGAATATCCATCCTTGCTAGTGTGTGCTTAAGAGAAAAATTACTACTTTATGGAAAAGGTGTGTGAGAAATCTGTTTGTTGAGTGGTGAAATGGGTGGCTTTGATGAGATATGTGCTTAATTTAATTGTGATGTATTAAAGTGCTTAGGGAGGTAATCACTATTACCCATATGTATCCTACCAGCCCTTTAGCCTACATTACAACCTCTTTAAAGTCCTAGTTAATCCCGATTGGAGTGAGCTTACATTAGTGGAGTCCTACACTACGGGCAAGCCTATGGTACATCGTGTGTGACATGTGAGATTTTCATGAGAGTGAGTGAATTCTTTCTATGCTATTGTCCCCATTTTATTCTTGATATTCATTGTTGTGTGTGATATTTGGGGGACACTCTCTTGCTTCATTTTGGTGAGAGCACATGGTTTACATGAGATAGGTGAAGTCGTGGCTTCTTGGTTGAGTAGATAGGTGAAATTTTGTGGGAGCATGGTTGCAATGGATTGAGTTTGTGTATTTGAGCTATCTTGGGGTGGTTGTTCTCATGTTTTTGAGTTTGTTAAATTGTGGCATGTTTGATGGACCTATAGTAGTCATGTATGCATTTGTTCAATGATCGGTATCAACCATAGTCATAAGCAGACCTATTCTACCTAGGTTGGGAAGTTATTTGTGATTGCTCGAGGGCGAGCAAAGGTTCAAGTGTGGGGTGGTGATGTTTGGCATTTTATGCCTATATTTCCTTAATATTTCCTCACATTTGAGTATTTTATTCGCCCGTTTCTAGTTAATGAATGTGATTTTGCACTGATTTTATGTCGTGTGTATGTAGGTTGTTATGCAGTGCATATGGAGCTTTTAAGAGAATGATCGAGCAAGGAATGATTGGATTTGGATTGAGGATTGATCGAACATACGAAGGCACGACACGAAGCGAGCTGCGGAGCAAGGAAACAGAAAATTGGCCGGGTGCTACAGGCCATGCGGCACGCCACCTACAGCGCCCAAGTTCCTGGCGCCATAGGTGGCGCGGGGCGCCCCAAAAGCGGTGGGATTTCGACGTAATCTGCTTGTCTTGGCGCGTTCGGGGGCGCGGGGCGCCACCTACAGCGCCCCTGGAGCATTTTGCAACTTTCTATTTCGTCTAGGCTTAGGTGTAACTTATTACTGGACCTTTGTAAACCCTATAAATACTCTTTTACTTCGTTTTTTATGGGAGTTCAGACTTTGGAGCAAGTTTTGGAGGAGAGGGGAGGAGCCCTAGATGTCTTCTAAACAAGTTCTTTCTCTTATTCTTCTCCTTAATTCTATAGTTTGTTCGTTCTAGGGTTAGAGTAAATACATGAAGGTTGATGTTTGAAAGTTGATTTCTATATATTGATTTACCATTACGGATTGTTTATTCTTTCTTGATCATAATTGTTTGATTATTGAGGCCTGATGATTGAACACTATCTACGGTTCTTAGATTGAACTCGACAGAGGGAATTTATGAACGCACATAAGAAAGAACAGGGCTTGATTGTGAACCTGGGCATCGGGGAACCAATTTGTGAGTAGGATAGACATATACTTGCTCGCCTAGCTTAACTAATCACAGAATTCGTTAATGCGTGCACGTGATTCAACCCATAGACATATAGGAATTGGAGTAGCTTGCATAGACCGTGAAGAATCGAAAGGTTTTCACGGGTACATTTAACCTGTAGTTAGCAATCTAGGAAATCAAGAAGTAGAATCAACTGGAGAACTCAACTGGATTGTTCGTAACTCTGACCCTGGACCGTTTCTTCTTTATTGATAACAACTATAGTTTGCTCTTGAATACTTGATTTCAATTACTTGTTTTTAATTATTTTCTTTAGTTAGTAAATTTCACAATCATCATCGAAAAAGATCCCTGAATAGTTAATAGGAAATTGTTTGTTAGGAGTCCAGTCTGAATAGTCCTCATGGGAATGATACTCTACTTATCACTTTATTACTTGTCGACCACGTATACTTGCGTGTGCGTTGGGAGCAACAAGACCAAGAGGTTACTTGACAACGGGTTCATAAGAGAAGTCAAGTACCCAGATTGGCTTGCTAATGTCGTAGCGGTGCCCAAGAAAAATGGCAAGTGGAGAATGTGTGTTGATTACACCGACCTAAATAAAGCAGCTTGCCCTAAAGATTCCTACCCTTTACCCCAAATAGACAGGTTAATAGACTCCACTGCTTGGCACAAACTTTTAACCTTTTTGGATGCGTATTCAGGGTACAATCAGATCCTAATGGATCCAAGCGATGAAGAGAAACTTCTTTCATTAAAGATGAAGGGACTTATTGCTACAAAGTGATTCCATTTGGCCTCAAGAACGCTGGGGCAACCTACCAGAGATTGGTGTGTCAGATGTTCAAAGATTACATTGGAAAAATGATGGAAGCCTATATCGACGCTATGTTGGTAAAATCTGCCCGGCTGGAAGATCATCTGAAAAGACTGAAGGAAGCCTTCGCGATTTTGAGACAATTTTGCATGAAGCTTAACCCCAAAAAGTGCGCTTTTGGGGTCAGCTCGGGCAAATTCCTGGGATTCATTATCTCGGAAAGAGGCATTGAAGCAAATCCTGACAAGATCAAAGCTATACAAGAAATTTCCGAAGAATAATCGAGTCTGAAGGAAGTACAACGCTTAACTGGCTGATTAGTCGCTTTGAGTCGATTCATTTTGAGGTCGCCAAAGTGGTACCACAAATTCTTTTCTGTCTTGAAGAAGAATACTTCATTCGAATGGACGCCCGAGTACAGGGAGGCCTTGAAAGAGCTGAAACATTATTTAACCAACGCTCCGTTGTTGGCCAAACCAAAGGATGGTGAGACCCTGTTGGTTTACCTAGCTATCTCCGAGGTGTCAGTAAGTGTTGTTCTGGTTCGAGAAGAAGAAGGGAAGCAGCGCCCAATATACTATGTCAGCAAGGCCCTCATCGATGTTGAAATAAGGTATCCATATTTAGAAAAATTAGCCCTTGCATTAGTTATTGCTGCTAGAAAATTGCACCCCTACTTCCAATGTCATCTGATAGCAGTAGTGACGACTTTCCCCAAGAGACGTATATTGCATAAGCTAGAGTTGTCGGGGAGATTGTCTAGGTGGGCAGTCGAGCTGAGTGAGTATGACATCGTATATCAACCCCGCACAACCATCAAATCTCAAGTGCTGGCTGATTTCGTAGCCGATTTCAGTGTTAAACTTCTTCCCGAGGTGGAAAAAGAGAGTTTAACTTCAAAAGGTCCTACCCCCGGAGTATGGAAGGTTTACACAGATGAAGCAGCCAACTCCAATGGTTTGGGGCTCGGAATAGTGCTTGAGGCCCCCACTGGGGAGAAGTTAAGGCATTCAATGAAATCTGAGAAGCTGACCAACAATGAAGCCGAATACGAAACCGCCATAGCAGGATTAAAGTAGGCCAAAGAGATGGGAGTTGAAAATGTAGAGTTAAGATGCAACTCACAGCTAGTGGTGAACCAAGTTCTCGGTGGATATACAGCTCGAGATCCCAGAATAAAGCAACTCGTGGCAAGAATGCAGCAAGCGCTCGAGGCCTTTCAAGAATAGAAAGTCATGCAAGTACCCCGAGAGGAGAACGCCGAGGCCGATGCTCTAGCTCATCTGGCCTTGGTAGTGTCAGCAGACGACTCGGGGACTGATGCCACAGTTAGGGTTCTTACGTCGGCCATAGGAAAAATAAAGCTGGAAGTGAATATGGTGAATCGACATTGGGACTGGCGAAAAAAATTCATCTCTTATCTAGAGTCGGGGACTCTACCACCAGAAAAAAAAGAAGCAGCAAAATTTAGGAAGCAAGTTGTCCCATACACAATAGTGTATGGACAGCTATACAAAAAACTTTATTGCGGCCCGATGGCCAAATGTTTAGGCCCCGGAGAATATGAATACGTGATGAGAGAAGTGCACGTGTGGAAACCACTCAGGAGCCAAAGCCTTCGTTCGCAAACTGCTCCGAGCCGGCTATAACTGACCCGAGATGAGCGAGCATGCTAGAGTGTTAGTTAGGAAGTGCGACAAATGTCAAAGGCATGCTTCTATGATTCAACAAGTTGAACCCTTGCACTCGGTAGTTTCACCGTGGCCCTTCATGAAGTGGGGGATGGATATCGTAGGACCTTTTTCCAAAGCAAAGGGCAGTGTCAAATACATACTTGTGCTCACTGATTATTTTTCCAAATGGATCGAGGCAGGAGCCTTTGCCAGGGTAAGACAAAAAGAAGTTATCGATTTCATATGGAAAAACATCATATGCCGATTTGGAGTCCCAAAGGAAATTACTTGTGACAACGGTACACAATTCATTGGTTCAGAGGTCACAACTTTTTTCAAAAAATAGGGGATCAAAAGGGTAACCTCGACACCCTACCACCCAAGCGCCAATGGACAGGCTGAATCATCAAACAGGATAATTGTTGACAACCTTAAATTGAGGATGGACGAAGCCAAGGGTTCATGGCCTGATGAGTTACCAGAAGTATTGTGGGTAATGAGGACAACAAAGAAGAACAACACTGGTGAAACTGCATTTTCCCTCGTTTGCGGGGTCGATTCATTAATTCCTATCGAGGTGGGGGGAACCAAGTCTCCGCTATGCACACTCCTCCGAGGAGTCAAATCGAAAAGCGATGAGGATAGAGCTGAATCTGCTTGAGGAACAAAGATAATGGCGCTGGTGCAATTGACAACCCAAAAACAACGAATCGAAGCCTACTTAACTAAAAAAGCCAAGTTACGAGAGTTTAAGGTCGGCGACTATGTCTTAAGAGCCTCGAATCAAACAACCAAAGTGAAAAATGCAGGAAAATTGGCCGCCAATTGGGAAGGCCCCTACCGGGTGAAAGCGATTGTAGGAAAAGGATCCTATCAGCTAGCAGATCTTAAGGGGAAACAAGAACCTTTGAATTGGAACGTATCTAATTTAAAGAAATAGTACTTCTAACCACACGAAGCATGCTACCGAGGTCAACAGTGCTCGAGTCTTTATCCCTCACCCTCGAACACTCGGGGGGTGACAAGGGAACGAAATCAATCCGTGATCGGCTCACCGAGCTCACAGAGATCGACTCACCGAGCTCGCAGCTCAAGTACTCTTCGAAAAAATAACTCAGACTCGGGGACCTGGGCCCGAAGTTTGAAATCTTTGCGGCTTCTTATAAAACAAAATATGCCTAAGTATAACTAGGCATTGTGTAAATTGACTCAATTTTTACCCATGGAATAAGAATCGACTTATCTTTTTATCCATTAAACTTTTAGCCTCGGCTCGAGGGCGAGACGTCGCCCTAGGCTAGCTCTCTGACACATTCAAAGTCTTGCAAGAAAACAAAAAGAAATAGTGGATACTCAAACAGTCATGTATTCACAAGGCCCGAAGGCCATAATAATTACAGAAAAGTAGCACGAAGGCACAAAAATGAAAACTAACGAGCATTTACTCATGTTCACTATCACTACCTGAAGCCTCTCCTTCAGACGATCTGTTACTGCTCGAAGGAAGTCGGTCTAAAAATCCCCGAGTTGTAGCAACGTCAACTTTGGCTTTGGCAATCTCATCATCCAAGCTAATTCCCTTTTTGCACTGTTCAAGGGTCCTCAACTTGGTCTGAATGATTTCCTAATTTCTATCAATCATTGCTCGAGTAGCCCTCAAATCCAACTTAGCTCTGAACTTGGATTTAAGCGCGGAGGAAGAAGCTGGTCTCTTAGCCTGAAGGATATTCACCTCGGCTTCGAGAGCCTTATTCTTAGCTTCAACCTCGACCACTTTTGAGGTAAGTAGTGAAGTCCTCTCTTCAATTTGCTCGGTCAAACTCTTAAGCGCTGCATCAGCTGCGTCAGCTTGCTTCCGAAGATCGGCTTGATGACTCTCCTCTTGGGACCTCATCTCGGCCGAAAGATTGGCAACTTCACCACAAGCCTGAGAAAGATCAGCACCAAGTTGCTCGACTTCTCTCTAAGATCGATCCAAGTTGACCTTTGAGCTGGAGAGTTGCTTTTCAAGCTCAGCTACGCGAGCTTCAAGCATGTTCCTTTAACGATCCCACTCATCCCTGACCCAACGAAGATGTGTTACTCGCTGAGCCTCAACTTCAGCTGCCTTCATGGCATAGACATAGCCTACAATCAAGGGAAAAAGGGTCAAAGACCTGAAAAATACTTAAAATAAAAACATGCAAAATAAAGCCTCACATGGATTGCGTGCTGAGCCGAGTAAGCCATCAAATAATCCGAGGGGATGTTCTTTAGGCGGTCGTTCTCTAAAGGCCCGAGTAGCCTTTTGCAACTGTGGCGACCCCCATGCTGTCATCCAATAGACAAACATCTATTGGGACTGGGATGCGTCTAATCCCTTGGGAGAGGGTCGCCCTAGCCCGAGGCGGATCAGCACTCTCCTGTCCCAAATGTGATGTAGCCTCGACAGGTCTATTGACCTCCTCGTTGGACATAACCTTGCTAGACTCCAAGCCCTCGTGAACCTTGTCAACTACTTGGCTCGGCTCCTTCACGACTGCCCCCTTAATTACGCTCCAAACCAAAACATCATCTGGTTCGTCAATTAATCTTCGGTGGGGAACCGTGGTCGCTTTAACTCGAGGGAATTTAGCCTTAGCTGGCCTCTTAGGCATATTGCATTTTCTCTTTGAACCTGAAAAGAAGGAAACACATCACTCAAGGAGAAAAATAAAGAGAAAAGTACAAACAAAAATAGAAAGGAGTACCTCTCGGGGCCTGAGTATGAGTCTCAACAGACTCCTCAATAAGATGCAAACTAGCATCAGCATCTGGGACTTCAGCTCGTCGTCCCGACTTCTTCTTCTTCTTCTTTGCCTTCTTTTTCTTATCTTCTTCCTGCTCCGCCTCGGTAGGCAAGATGTTGAAATCTGAAAAAGAAGGGAAAAAAAGTAGAAGTAAGAAAAGACGCATCGAGAAAATAAAGAAATCAAATTGGAAATATACTAACCCAGATGTTTTCCCGACCACCCATTTTCTGCATGAGCGGCCAAAACCATCCAATCCCTATCTAATCTCCCCTCGGCGTTGATAATGGCTTACACCCAAGCCTCTAAATCCTAGGGAGGATTAATTGAGGGCCTCCTTGCTGAAAAACAAGACAAAAGGTCAGATTTTTCCACATTTAAAGCCAAGTATAAAAAGTAAAACGAGAGAAAGGCTTACGAGTCCTATTCTACGCCTCGGGAAATCCGGGCTCGGCTGAAAGAGAAGAGGTGGGAAGAAGGACAAACCAGTCACACCAGCTTCGATCCTCGGTTTTGTCACTCTTAGTAATGAGGGAAAACTGACCCCGCTTTTTCAACTGCACAACCCCATCCTTGTGCAGAGAAGGAGAAAATAAAGAAATTAAATGGCCATACCTAAACGTGACCCCAGATTTGCGACTAATGTAGTCGAGACACTGAACGACCCTCCAAAAGCCAGGGCCAAGCAGACATTGTGCGCCCGGCAAAAGGTGTGTGCTATAGGATAAGGGGAAGAGAGAAACCTATCAAACGGGTAGGTGTAAACGAAGGATCGCCTCGAAATGCTATCACACGTTCGTTGCTCGGAGGTGGGAATCGAGATTGGACCTCGGGGTTCCAGTTACACTCCTCTCGGATCAAAGCTATGTGCTCTTCCGAAGCTAGGCTCGGAGAAAGTTGGACGGGAAGGTTCCTTTTCCTCCTAATATCCGAGGCCGATTGCCCTCTCATTCTAAAATCTTTACTTGAGTCAAATCGTCTTGGGATGACCCACTGAGGTTCAAGTTTCCCCTGGTAAACTTGTTTTTTCTTTTTTCTCTTCGGGGGTGAGGTCTCAACTACCTCAATATCATCAATGGCCCCTTCAGCCGCCACATCATCATCGCCGATGGATAGTTCCTGGCTGGCTACACTACGACTGTCCTCCAAACAAGAAGAAGTTGCTGAGAGGGGGAGAGTCTAACAAGTCCTCAGTTGAAGCATCAATGACATTTTCACGATGGGATGGAGAGGACATTGTGAAATTTTGAAAATCTGAAAGAAGAGAAGAAATGTGAAAGGCTCTAAAAGGGAAATTGTGAAATGATGAAGATAACAACAAAAATGGCCAATTTATAGTGAAATCCAAGTGGATCAAAATGCAATGATGGCGGTTACATGGGGAAGATCAAATGAAAATACATAGCCATTCAAAACTGAGCCACGTGCAAGGGATGAGACATTGAAATGACACCCGCCTTTTCAAATTTTCTGGCCGAAAACGTGCCACGTCACTTTCCCGCTCAAATTCAATACCACCCCCAGAAAATTCTAGTAATTATCCGAAGGGTGGGGGGACTATCTGTATTGGATGAAAAGTCACCGAGGTCTCAAACAAGGCCTTGAAGCCTAACACGAAGTCCACTCCACGAGGCAAACTTACGAGGAGAGGTTGCCTGCCTCTTTGCCCCGGGAAAACGCCTCAAGGAACGAGGAGGAGTGAACTCAAAGTATAGAGCTCGGAGAAAACACCATAACAACGTAACCCGAGCAGATGCAGTGCCTCAGAAAACGAGATCCAGCATTTATAATTGTCGACCGTTGCTTTAACATTTAAGAGGACAGATCGTGAGTCAACTACAATCAAGTACGGAGTAATAGCCATAAAGGCGCAATTATGATATTTACAACGTCATTCTTTCTCCTGATTATAAATAGGATTCGTTTGTAAATAATGGGACATGATCAATGCAATATTCAACTCTATTTTCTATTTGTTGCCTCATTTGTCATTAACTTATTTCTTGCCTCGTTATATTTTCAAATCCTTTCATTCAGTTCGAATTCAATTTTAGCTCAAACATCACTTTGATACAAGCAAATTACCAGTTAAACCCAATACAAATTCGATTTGTTGTCCTATCCTGATTTAGGCCAACACAAATAGTTCAAAATTTAGGAAAAAATTAACACAAAAGATGAAGTCTTATAATCTTATATTATTGCAATAATGTAGAGACAGTTAGCATGTGACTGATAGTTAATTGATTTAACAATAACATAAACATGATTATCGTATTAAACTTTAAAGACAAAATATCTTAAGCGCACCTAGATTCGATTTTTGGACGTGTTTGATCATGAAAGATTAAAATAGGTCTAGCTTATCAATAGCTCAATGAAACATAGACGAAACTTTGAAATTCAAATAATCAATTAAAGATTATGTTTTCCTATATTTCTCATATGGATTATATCCTTTTTACATATATTTTCCACCTAACTAAATCATTTAGAGTATAAAAGAATGATGACCTCCAAAGTCCAACGTGTTATACACAAAGTGTCACCAGGAACTACGATTTGACATTTATTGTGTCGTTTCTAGATTACTAATGAATTCACCTCAACAACCATAGTTTAATAATTGTTAAACATTAGAGTCAATAATTGTGATTAAACGAAAAGAAAGAGGAAAAACTAAAAGCACGTCACATTGTATGGGCCTAAATCAGTTTAGGAACACAAATCGAATTTGGATTCGAATATAAGCAAATCTCTGTATCAAAGCCGAATAAATTCACGAGAAAGATGTAAATACGAAGAAATAACTGATTTCAATATATGAATGCTGAATACAGATTTTGACAGAGTTTCGGTACAAATTTCTGGATGCCTATACTGCAAAATGAGCATCTATTTATAGGCCTAAGGGCCTTGCCCACGTTCTCCATCATCAGCATGCACTTCTCCCACGATCTGCTCAGCAACATGGGTGAGTTAGTGGGGCAGAGTAATGGGCTGCAAAGCCGTTGGGACCGAGGTGTTAACCGAAGCCTTGCCACGGGCTTCGGTCATCTGACCTTGCTATCCGAAGAGGGTGCCATGCCCCCGAAGTTAAGAGCTTGATTTCTCTTCGGTCTAGCCTTCGGGCGTTGACCTTGGTGATTCAGTCACGATCGATTATTTTCCCTTCGGAGTGCCAGCTCGTTTTCTCTTCGGTCTACCAACTCGAGGTGCTGACCGAAGACGATAATTTTTACCCAATACAGATAGTCCCCCCACTCCTCGGTAGACGCCGAAGTCGCCGAGGAGTGGAATGAATTTGAGCGGGAAGTCGACGTGGCAAAACCTTATCCACGAATTTTCAAAAAGTTGCGCGTCTGTAGGGTCGCCGTTCCGCATTACGTGGCGGCTCGTGATAGGCCTCTGAACGGTCACGCCGTTTTTTTGTTTTCCCCAACGTTTCAGTCATCATTGGCTTCACCCACTTGCACGTGTACAAACACTATAAATACTTCACCTTTGCTATTTTCGACTTCACTTTTAACATTTAGCCTCAAGAGAAAGACAACCAAGATTCTTCCAGTCGCTACTCACTCCCATTCAAAACTTCTTTCCATCCTGTTTTTTGATTCACATAATGTCTACCAACGTTTCTGCTACTGTTTCCGGTCAGGGCTCAAGCGATTCCGGCGAAAGAGCGGAACGCTTTGCGGCCATGGCAGTGAACGACGAGGCTGTCCCATCTGTGCCACCATTGCAGGTGGCTGGAGTGGGAGATGGTGGTGAGGCCACGTCTGCCGCTCCCACTCCTTTGAGACGTAAAGCGAAGGCGGGTCGCGGCTCGGCTGAGGTCAGCGAGTACGTGGACCTAGAAGTGGGTGGTGATGCTGAAGGTGATGACGCCACTGATGTGAGGGAGGTAGGTGGCTCGGTCGGAGCGACCGAGGTGAGCGAAATCAGTGGCTCAAAGGGTGAGACCGAAGCGGGGCCTTCAAAGAAGTCAAAGAGGAAAGTTCCACTCGAGGTGGAGATCGACCCTCGGTTG
This sequence comes from Petunia x hybrida, assembly GCA_037355625.1. Classification (NCBI taxonomy): domain Eukaryota; kingdom Viridiplantae; phylum Streptophyta; class Magnoliopsida; order Solanales; family Solanaceae; genus Petunia; species Petunia x hybrida. The sequence continues at coordinate 715,553 of JBBBVM010000421.1, read as the reverse complement.
GTTATCCCCTCGAGTTTTAATAATGATAAGGATCTGAAGGTCCACGCCCAATCAGACGCTCAGAGGGGGAAGAAGAGGAACATCCCCGTTCACGTTACCCCGAGCATTATAACCGAAGAGAGGATTGAATCTATTCGGGCTGACTGCCGCTGGGGCCCCGAGGTGGAAATTAGGATACCGGCGCCTGGCTCGGCCGCGTCCACACATGTTGAGGGGTACTCTTCGGTCTTTACTTATCCTTTCACCATAGGTTTTGACCTGCCCGTACATCCAATAATTGATAGGTTTTGTAGATCCTACAATCTCTGTCTCGCCCAACTTGGGCCCGGGGTTTGGAGGGTCGTCCAAGCCCTCGAGTATTTGAGTGACATCTCGGGGCTGCCCTTCACTTTTCAGCACTTGATATCGCTCTACTACCCCTATTTCCATAAGGCCGGGGTGGTTGCCCTCTTGCCCCGGGGGTCGTATGCAATCTTAAGCAAGAGCGAAGACCATGGAGACCGAGGGTGGAACGATCGGTTCGTGCTCGTTCCCACGAGGCTGTTATCCGCCGAGCCTGGCTTCCCCGAGGCGTGGAACGCTCAGCGTAAGTGTTCATTTCCCTTTCTTTGGTTTTGGAATTATAGCAACTGTTTCTCAGCCCCTTCTTCGACTTGCAGCTGAAAAAGTGACGGTCGTGCCCCCGAGGAACCTGCTCGAATGGGTGACTGAGGTTATGCGACCGAAGAAACGTCCCGAACGGCAGTGGATGGTGTTAGCCGCCCTGCCCGAGAACCGATGGGTGTGCAAGAGGCATGGTGAGTTGTTAATTTTGAATTGCTGGGCTTTACTTGACTGTTCTTCTAACTTCTCTATTTTGTTTACATAGGTCTCCCTAGCAAGGCCGTGAGAGAGGTCGACGAGGAAGAGGAAGCCGAGGCGGAGGTGGAAGGCGGAGAGGAAGAGAGAGGAAGCAAAAAAGCAAAGAGAAGTGAAAAATTGGTGACCGACGTCACCGAAGGGGTCGCCAGGATGGCGGCAATGGCGAAGAAGCTTGTTGAGGAGAAGAAAGCCAAAGCCTCTTCGAGTCAAGGGGCCTCACAAGGTGAGATCTTCTTGGGTAGGTTTTCTTGCGTTTCCACTGCTACTCGTACTTATGTTAGGCAAATTGCCCCTCTTCCTGCCCCAGGTGCTAAGAGGAAAAGGGCAAACTCGAAGCGGGCCACTAAGGCAAAAGGTCCTCGAGTCGAGGAGGTTGCCGCTCCCGATGCCGGGGCTGCGGTTGGCGGACGCCGGGGGCTAGTGGACGAGCCTAGTGATGAGGAACCACCCCCTCCGATTCCCGAGGGAAGGCCAGACCCAGTCCCCGAGCCCGTTTCAGATAGGGCTGAAGTGGGCGGTTCAACCGAAGTTGTGCACGTGGAGGAATCTGATCAGGAGGTTGCGAGGAGGAAAGGCAAGGCAAAAGTGGGCGGAGGGTTGATCAAGAACATGGTTAAAGCTTCGAGAGATTCCCCGAAGCCCACCAACATCGCAGCTCGGGCTCTTGAGATATACCCTGATGCCAACTTGCTAGATGCCACGAAGGAGGATATCATGTCTCTCGACAGCCTGCTCGGGCCAGCTGAATCTCACGCTCTTCGAAATCTCAATCCCATGAGTTTGATGGGTGTCTCAGCTGCTTCTGCTCTTCGGGTAAGCTTTAGCGTCCTTTTAACACAGTATTCATCACCAATTTTCGAGTACTGACACATGTTTCATACGCAGAGCTTTGTCCTCGCGCTGCAGGCTGTTCACCTCGAACGGGATCGAGCCCAAGAACTTCAAGCAGCTGCTGCCGCCTGGGACGGTCAGAAAAAGGTCCTCAAGGGGCAGGTTACCGAGCTTGAGCGCCGGTTCGCAATTCTGAGCAGTGAGCTGGAGCGTGCTAATGAAACCTCGACGAAGGCCGAATCTGATCTTCGCGCAACGATTGAGTCCTCCGAAGCTCGTGTTCGGGCTGCGACAGAAGAATTTGCTGCTGAGCGCTCGAGGCTGAGCCTCGAGAATGCCCGCCTGGAGGCCGACCTTTTCAGGGCTAAAACCGAGGCTCTTGAAGCGGGTGAGAAGTACCGCAGCAAGTTTGGGGAATACAATGCTAAACTCATCGGGCTGCAAAGCCAAGTGGATGAGGTGCCAGCCCTTCGGGGCAAAGTATCCAAGCTTGAGAGGCGGATTGCTTATCTTAATGAGCGGGCCGAGGTTAAGGCAACAAGGGCCAAATTCGAAGAGACCTGGGCCGTTGTCAAGACCAGACTCAATGCCCTCGAGCAAGTTCAGGCCGGGCAGATCATTCTCGAGGATGAAATCATCAAGGCGAGGGAGGCAGCCGCCGAGGCCCAAAAGATTGTGGATGACCTCCCCTCAAGTGAAGGATCCGATGATGAGAGCGATAGCGCCGAAGAGGGGAGTGGGGACGCCGAGGAGGCGTAACTTTGGTGCTTTGCCCATGTTTGGATAGCTTCTTTTGTTTTTGGGCCTTTGCGCCTTTTAGAATGTTGGCCTTCGAGCTGTTGTACTTATGCTTGTGACCTTCGGGTCATTTTTTGATGTAAATAACTTCAGCCTTCGGGCTTTTGAATGAATTACTTTCGTGGATTTCGCGTGTTGATCTTCCATATATGTATCGAACACTTAGAAATAAATGATATGCTTGCAAGACTTGAATGAATTTTGACCGATGCAAACTTAGGACGACGTCTCGCCCTCGAGTCGAGGCATTGTGCAGCTTTGGTGTGCAAGACTTGTATAAGTAAATAAAATGAATGAAACCAAAGTCATTTCTTGTGAATGGAAACCAAGTCATTTTATTAATATTCATGGGCCCGAAGAGGACGTGTCACACGAGACCGAGTCGAAACGGACCTCGGTCAAAGACAACAAATTTAAACAAAAATAAGAGCAGAGGCCGCTATCGGGCTAATTACAATGTACTAAATCTAATCCTCGGGCACGAGTCCCCGGTTGTCGGACAGATAAGCATCGGTTGGGAGGCTCGATGTCGACCCCGATATCAACCCTTCTCACTCCCCCCCAGTGGTCGGGTGTGAATCTTGATGAAGATCCGAGCACTGGAGTCGGTTCGATTCGCTTCCTGAAAAGGTCAAGCAAAAGACGGAACGAGGAGTAAGTTAGTACATTTTTATTGATGCCGTGGGAGCGCTATTCGGCTCGGGGCTGCTTGATTAAAAAGGTTTGGGAAGATGTTTACCTCGGCTAGAAGTAGTATCGCTTTAAGTTGGAGATATTCCAATTCAGGGGTTCGGGCTCTCCTTGCAAATTCTCGATCTGATAAGAACCTTTTCCAACAACTGCTTTGACCCTATAGGGCCCTTCCCAATTTGCTACGAGCTTTCCCCCGTTCTTCTCCTTTGTTGATTGATTCGTAGTTTTCAGCACATAATCTCCAACCTTGAAGTCCCTGAATTTAGCCTTTCTATTGAGGTATGCTTCGATCTGCCTCTTTTGAGCTACTAACCGAACCAAAGCTAGTTCCCTTTTCTCCTCGAGCAGATCTAGCTCTATGCGCATTGCTTCTTGGTTCGCATCCTCGGTTGTGTGGGCGTATCGAAGACTTGGTTCGCCCACTTCAACGGGGATGAGAGAGTCCATGCCGTAAGCCAGTGAAAAGGGAGTCTCCCCGGTGCTGTTCTTTTCAGTGGTTCGCATAGCCCATAGGACCCCGTGTAACTCCTCGGGCCAAGGGCCTTTTTTCTCGTCGAGCCTTTTCTTGAGATTCTCAATTATGATCCTGTTCGAAGACTCGGCTTGGCCATTGGCACTTGGGTGATACGGAGTTGAAGCTATCCTTTTGATCCCCCACTGCTCGAGGAAGTTGGTGATGGCCGCCCCCATGAACTGTTTACCGTTGTCGCAGGCAATCTCTTTTGGGACGCCGAACCTGTAGATGATGTTCTTTTTGATGAAGTCGATCACTTGCCTTTGTTTCACCTCGGTGAGAGCCACTGCTTCTACCCATTTGGTGAAGTAATCAGTCAGCACTAAGATGAAACGAACACCACCCTTTCCCTTGGGCAACGGTCCAACAACGTCCATTCCCCATTTCATGAAGGGCCATGGCGACACCACCGAATGAAGAGGCTCGGCCTGCTGGTGGATCATTCGCCCATGGCGTTGGCACTTGTCACATTTTTGCACAAAAGCTCTCACATCGGCACTGATCGTGGGCCAATAATAACCAGCTCTTAGCAGCTTACGCACCAAGGATTTCGCCCCGGAGTGGTTGCCGCACTCGCCTTCGTGCACTTCGGCTATTACATACCTTGCCTCATCGGGTCCCAAGCATTTGGCCATCGGGCCGCAATATAACCTCTTGTATAGATTACCTTCGATCATATGATACGAGGCTGCTTGGGTTCTGAGCTTCTTGGCTTCTTTTTTATCTTGGGGGACAGTCCCCGAGTCGAAGTAAGAAATGAACTTACTTCGCCAATCCCATCGGTTGTCCACCGAGTTTACTTGCAACTTCATTTCTCTCATCTGCGCGGACAACAGCCGAACCACGGAGTCAGTCCCCGAGTGTGCTTCGTCGATCGCCGAGCCAAGATTGGCCAGGGCATCGGCCTCAGTATTTTCTTCCCGAGGTACCTGTTTGACTTGCCACTCTTGGAACTGAGCCAAGATTCTTTGTGCCCGATCCAAGTACAATTGCATTCTGGGCTCACGAGCCGTGTAATCACCGAGGACTTGGTTCACCACTAACTGTGAGTCACACCTCAATTCGATCCTTTCAACCCCCATTTCCTTGGCCAACTCCAAGCCTGCTAGAGCTGCTTCGTACTCTGCTTCGTTGTTGGTGACTTTTTTGAATCGAACTGAATGTCTGATCTTCTCCCCGGTGGGTGCCCTTAGTACGATGCCTAACCCCGAACCTTTTGAATTCGTCGCCCCATCGGTGTGTAACACCCATAGCCCCGAAGGGGATCCCTTCGCCTCGGAGTTTTCTTTTTCCGCCTCGGGCAGAATCCCGATGCTAAAGTCAGCCACGAAGTCTGCCAAGACTTGGGACTTAATGGCAGTTCGGGGCTGATAGGTGATGTCGTACTCACTTAACTCAACCGCCCACTTGGACAACCTTCCCGATAACTCAGGCTTGTGCAGTATATTTCTCAGAGGAAAGGTTGAGACTACAGCTATTGGGTGGCATTGAAAATAGGGCCGTAGTTTTCGAGCAGTAATGAGTAAAGCCAGAGCTAGTTTCTCCAGATGTGGATACCTGGTCTCGGCGTCAAGGAGTGTCTTGCTTACATAATAAATTGGCTGCTGCTTGCCATCTTCTTCCCGAACCAGCACGGCACTCACCGACACCTCGGACACCGCCAGGTAGACTAGCAATGTTTCACCTTCTTTTGGCTTGGCAAGCAACGGTGCGTTAGCCAAGTATTGCTTCAAATCTTTCAACGCTTGTTTGCACTCCGGCGTCCACTCGAAGTGATTGCTTTTTCTCAAAACGGAGAAGAATTTGTGGCATCGCTCCGAGGATCTTGAGATAAAGCGACTCAAGGCAGCGATTCGGCCAGTTAAACGTTGAACTTCTTTTACCCCGGTAAGCTCCTCGGGAATTTCCTCAATGGCTCTGATCTTGTCTGGGTTGACTTCGATTCCCCGCTCGGAGACAATGAAACCCAGAAACTTGCCTGATCCCACGCCGAAGGCGCACTTCTCAGGGTTCAATTTCATGCCATACTGTCTCAACACAGCAAAAGCTTCCCTCAGATGATTCAAATGATCCTCCATTTGGATCGATTTGATGAGCATGTCGTCTATGTAGACTTCCATAGACTTCCCGATGTAATCTTTGAACATGCGACATACCAGCCTTTGGTAGGTCGCCCCGGCGTTCTTCAGCCCGAAGGGCATCACCTTATAGCAGAAGGTACCTCGGTCAGTGATGAACGAGGTCTTCTCTTCGTCCTCGGGGTCCATTAGGATTTGATTGTACCCCGAATACGCATCCAAGAAAGTTAATAGTTTGTGTCCAGCCGTGGAGTCTATTAACCTGTCGATTTGTGGCAATGGATAGGAATCTTTGGGGCAAGCCTTATTCAGATCGGTGTAGTCTACACACATTCTCCACTTGCCGTTCTTCTTTGGCACAACCACCACATTTGCCAACCATTCGGGATATTTGACCTCTCTTATGAAACCATTTTCTTGCAGCTTCGTGGTTTCATCCTCAATTGCCTTCTTTTTCACCCCGGCGTGAGGTCTCTTCTTTTGTTTCACCGGGGTGAACTTTGGATCTACATTCAGCTTGTGAGTCATGATCTCCGGATCGATACCCTTCATGTCTGAATGAGCCCAAGCGAAGCAGTCATGGTTGGACCTTAAAACTTCCATGATCGCCTCTTTCGACTTCGAATCCAACTCCGAGCCGATATGTACTTTCCTCTCTGGGAACTCTTTCAAGAGAGTGAAAGAGTCCAGCTCCTCGATAGTGGAGTCCTCGGCCTTTTGCTTCCGAGGCTCTTGCACGCAGGCCGGGATCTTTTCAACTTCATTTTGGAGGTTCGCCTCGCTTGACCCCGGCCGCGTTGGTTGCTATTTTTGTGGCCCGCTCGGGGCGACTCCGCTTTTTAATGCGACCGAGTAGCACTCCCTTGCTACCCGCTGTTCCCCTTTAATTGATCGAACTCCCCAAGGCGTTGGGAATTTGATCACTTGGTGCAAAGTGGAAGGAACTGCTTCCATGGAGTGGATCCATGGCCTTCCAAGGATCACATTATAAGCCAGATCCTCGGGCATAACTTGGAACAGTGTCTCTTTAGTGACACCCTCTGCGAATGTCTTTAAAGTGATTTCACCCAACGTCTTCTCTGTTGAGTTGTTGAAACCAGCCAACACTGTTGATTTGGGGACGATCTCCCCCTTTAGCCACATCTGCTTCACGGCCCCATAGCTGATGATATTTACCGAGCTACCGGGGTCAATCAAGACTCTCTTGATGTCGGCGTTGTTAATTCTTAGCATGATGACTAGAGCATCGTGATGGGGGAACATCATCCCATCACAGTCATCTTCATCAAATACGATGTCTTTGCCCGAGCCTCCTACTCGGGTCCTCTTCTCCATGGTGATGGAGAGCTTAGCAAACTTTTTGGCTGCGGCGAAGTTTACGCCGTTTACCTCCGACCCCCCGGTAATGACGTTGACTACTCTCTCCGGAGGTGGGGCCCGAGGTGGTTGCCCATCGCCTCGGTTCTTCGAGAAATTATCCTTCCCTTTGTCTGTAAGGAATTCAGCCAGAACTCCTTTCTTCAGTAAATGGGCTACCTCGAGGCGCAAAGCCTTGCAGTCCTCGGTTCTGTGGCCATAATCCGCGTGAAATTCGCAACGCAGATTGTGGTCCCTTTTGTCCGCCGGGGTCCTCATATCTTTTGGAACCCTTACCCCGGGTGTCCCTTTGACAACATCGACCAGCTCCGAGGTCGATATGTTGAAATTATAGTCTTGGATCCGAGGAAGATCCTTCCTTGGGACCGAAGCGGAACTCGAGGGATTCCTTTGGTTCGTGTGGGTTTGAACCTTCCCTCCGAGCCTTTGGCTTACATGAGAGGCTGGGTGTGAGTGGCCGGGGTTGTTTCCCAACCTTTGACTAACATGTGGCCTCGGGGAGGTGTAAGGTTCATATCTCCCCTTTGAATTGTTTCGTGGCGCCTCGGCGCGATTTGAATTATCACCTCGGTTGTTGTAGTTGTAACCTCGTTTTTGAATTCTGCCTCCTCCAATCTGATTTTGGAGTAAGCGCGTCTATGCAGATCCTCCCATGTCAGGACCTGATATTGCTGCAATTCCTTGCGCAATTCAGCTGCAGCGCCAGAATTGCGGCTGTTGATGCCTTTCTCGAAGGCCATGATGGCCAGGGTGTCATCCATCCGAGGCAATTCCATGCGCTTGGCGTGGAATCGCTCGAGGAACTCTTTAAGGGGCTCGCCGGGCCATTGCTTCACTTCGCATATATCCTCCTTCCTCTGGAGGATCTTTTGCGCGCCGGTGTGAGCTTTCACAAAGGCGCTGGATAGTTCTTTGAACGAGGAGATTGACCCCGGTGGCAAGCACAAATACCACCGAAGAGCGCCTTTTTCCAACGAACTACCAAACTTCTTTAAGAACATGGACTCGAGCTGTGTGGACGTCAAGTCGTTGCTCTTTACCATGGACATGTACTCCCTAACATGCTCCTTGGGATCGGTCGTCCCATCATACTTTTTGAGGAATGTGAGTTTAAAACCCACAGGAGTCGGGGCAGGTGCTGCCTCGGGCTTATAGGGTTGCTCCCTATACTGCTCGATGTCAAGATCATCTTCCTCCTTGCTTATCCCCGGTACGCGCTCGAGGCGCTTTTCGACGCGCGCCTCAACGCGAGCCTCGATCTCTCTGCTCATTCTTTCAATGTCGACCGAGGACGTTGTCTCTGCCACTGTGGGAAACGCCCCGAAGTGTGGCGTGGAAGATGGGTTAGTCCCCGAGCCCCCAGACGTGGCTCCATTGCGAGGTCCCCCTGTTGGCGCGCCCGTAGGAACGAAAGGCGGGGTGCCTCCACCAGGAGCCATGGGCTGGGTGCCGCTAGGGGCCGCACTATTTCTCGCCTCTAACGAGGCACGAAGTTCAGCATTGATGCTGGCTTGCTCATCCTGCTTAGTCTGGAGAGCTCTCAGCGTTGTGACAACGTACATTTGGAATTCTTCCGTTGTCATGGGCGCGATGGGCTGTTGGTTCAGCGGAACGCCAGCCCGATCGCCATTGCTACCATTGTTGTCGTTATCTGCCATAGCGTTGGATCGAAAAATTCTTAACAAAGAACGAATACGAGACTTTGGAACAAAGCGTTATTGCTTATATCCCCACAGACGGCGCCAATTTGTATGGGCCTAAATCAGTTTAGGAACACAAATCGAATTTGGATTCGAATATAAGCAAATCTCTGTATCAAAGCCGAATAAATTCACGAGAAAGATGTAAATACGAAGAAATAACTGATTTCAATATATGAATGCTGAATACAGATTTTGACAGAGTTTCGGTACAAATTTCTGGATGCCTATACTGCAAAATGAGCATCTATTTATAGGCCTAAGGGCCTTGCCCACGTTCTCCATCATCAGCATGCACTTCTCCCACGATCTGCTCAGCAACATGGGTGAGTTAGTGGGGCAGAGTAATGGGCTGCAAAGCCGTTGGGACCGAGGTGTTAACCGAAGCCTTGCCACGGGCTTCGGTCATCTGACCTTGCTATCCGAAGAGGGTGCCATGCCCCCGAAGTTAAGAGCTTGATTTCTCTTCGGTCTAGCCTTCGGGCGTTGACCTTGGTGATTCAGTCACGATCGATTATTTTCCCTTCGGAGTGCCAGCTCGTTTTCTCTTCGGTCTACCAACTCGAGGTGCTGACCGAAGACGATAATTTTTACCCAATACACACATAATACTTGGATATCTAAGAACACAATTTACAAAGATAAATAAACTAATTAAGAACATATTTCATTAGCAGGCATAATTTTGAAAAATAGATATATTACTTAATACTCAAGGTAAAGAATATACTCAATGGGCCACGTTTTGGAGCAACACTAAAGACATTCAAATCACCTTTCGACATGTTCATCTTAGTCTCCAAATCGCACCATTATTCAAATAACACATGATATGTTGGAAGTTAATTGCAGCACCAATATGCAAAATAGTTTAACCTGCATTTCTTTATGAAAACACATTATTGTTCTTTTGGTTGCCCAAAAGAAGTAAGTTTTGAAATGGACCAAAGTCATGATATAGTATTCCTGGTCTTGCATCACATTACCAAATTCAAGATAAGCAATAAGGCACAACTCACAAGTCTCTCTCTCAAAATAAGCTCTCATTTACAACTTTCAAACTTAAATTCAATCTTTCTTTGACAATGGTCACACTCAAAACCAAACTTCTCCTACCTACCTTTGTTATTTTCTATTGCATGACCATCACAACTATAGCCAAAGATGGAAGTTATGGTGATAATAAGGCATCATGGGTTAACTTTACACTAACCATGTTTTTCGGTATTACTGGAGTCATAATCAATTAAGAGAAGTTTGTAAAAATTTCATTCCAAGGCATCAAATCCCTCCAACCCGTGGTAGGCTAAATGTTTCTCTCCTTTTTTGGGGAAACCATGTCACCCTTTACCTCTCTACCTCACTTTTCTCGATTCATTTTTTTAGTAACTGCGCTAATAAGCATTTCAATTGCTAATATTTGATACTACAAACTGTTATCCAGATATTCTTGAAATCAATCCTATAACTTAGAGTGGAATCACAGTACATGAACATGTTTATACCTCTTCACGAATAAATGTGATACAAAAGGCCTGCAAGTGTTATTTCTTTCTCAAGAGCACCCACCACCTAGCAGATCATGATTTGCTAGAGCAATTTCAAACTTAAAGTACAACGGTTACAATAAAACTAAGGCTAGTCAAGAACATTCTGCTCGAGTTAAGACATGAAATGTTAATATAATGAAAACTCAAACTCTACAATTTAAAAGCATCTGATCTCATTGCAACTGCTTCCAATCCAGCTCAACATCCACCAAACCCACAAAATCAACTCGAATCAATACCTTTTTTCTACTGTTGGTTTTACTGCACACATTATATCGTGGAGTTTGACCAAAGATGACACTTTGATATAGCCCTCGTGGCCCCACCAATAATCTCCATAATTTTTTGATAAACCAGTACAACTCCCCATTCTCAACGACATATCCTACTAGTATGATGGCATGATATCCATAATCATTGTCTATTTTTGCTCTTCAAGAAGCTTCTTTTTTTTTGGTTTGTATATCCCTTCACATTTGAATTTAACAAAGTTAGCAGACTGAAATATTGTCGCTGCTATAATATTTCAAAATTATATATTATTAAGGAAATTATAGCAGCGGAAATTATTTAGTTTGATATATCATTTTAACTTTTGAGTTGTAGAGTTGTATCTTTTAGAATAGTTGTGCTGCTTAAGGAATATTTTTGTCTAAAAATCTAAATGTAATGAATTTGGCTTCCCTTCTATTTTATAATTTCTTGTAATTTCCTTAATAATATATAATTTTGAAATAAATAATTTATTTTAATTTTAATCATAAATCCCGCGAGCAGGCCCAACCCGTCATCAGTCAAGCCTCTTGGGCTAGTGGGCCTATTTGGGCCGGGCTAAAGAGCATCGGTCTTTATTAAGCTCAAAAATCATAGCTCAGCCTCATCAAATTTAAGGCTAGATAGGGTCGGCCCACGAACCAAAGCCCAAATTGATGACACTAGTCCGGGCAAACAATCAAGCAGTTGCTGATTGCTCAATTTCACGGGCTTTTCACCAGTGTCAATAATATAGCGTGTTGCCGTGACCTCTGCTGAAGCTATACTCCAACAACATTCACCATATCTCTGATTCACAATAGGGAGCAAACAATATTTGTGGTACCAAGAAAAGCTTGTATCATCAACGTTAAAAAAAAGGTTGTTGAACACTTTTTTTCCTTTTACTCGAGGAAGCTTGAGGTGGTCTTGATCTTTTTCTAGCCCTTGCTTGAGGTTCATTACGAACTTCTTTGGCTTTGTCTTTGCCTTTGTCTGTGACTGCTTCATGTTGTTTGCTTTTAGACCTTGTAGCGTAGATTTTGGAATTTTCATGAACTTCTTGCTTGGTTTTGCTATGAGTTTTCATGATGAACTTTTTGGATGCATTACGCTGTGTATTTGTTTGAGTTGTTCATGTCGCACCAGTAAATACTGATTTTGACTTTTTGAACACTTTTTCGGGTCTTGCGGTGGGTTATTCTTTGAAGGTGTATGAGCTTGGGTATGCAACATTGGGTTCCTTTGCGAAGCTTTAGTACTTGTGAGGGGATTGATTGATATGTGGGCATTGAAGGTTCAGCTAGCTGGGTTTGAGCCTATCCATAAGGCTCAGTAGAGGATTTTGGAGAGGGGGTCTTTTTTATTCATTGCTTGTATTAGGTGTTGGGGTTTATTATTTTGTTAAATATTTATTTATTTTTGATGTTTTTATTTTTAAATGAAAGGTAGTTGACCCCTTTTAAAAAAAAAAAAGATAAGCAATAAGGTAAAATATTTCAAATAAATTTTTTGAAATTGAAAACTTAAAGTACAACTATTACAATAAAACTAAGGCTAGTAAAAAATATTTCTTATAGATCAAATAGGAGAACCCAACCCAAAAGACTAGTCTAGTGTCGCACCCCACTTAAAAGTAAAGTGGTTTTCGACTTAGGGTAACTCGTTTGAGTTAGAATTTTGGAGTGGCCACCTAATAAATTATTCTAGGCGTATTAAGTCACCTATTAATTTCTAATTCAATTCAAATAATAACTCCGCGTTGGTCTAGTCAAAGATTCGGGTAAGTGTTCGAAATAACCTAGAAGGAAGGGGTTAGACACCTCCTAAGTTCCACTAAACGTGGTTCCCGGCCGATTTCTATATTGGGTTCAACATATTGCTTAGAAAAGAACGAAAGCTAAATAAAATAAATAGAAAGGATATGGGACGTAAAAATAAATAAGCAGTTATAATACATTTGTATAAGTAAGTAACATGAAAACTAATTATACTGCACAAATAACCATAAATTAAGGGCTAAGTGCACGAAAGGCCATTTTTGCCACTGGTCTTTGGGCACAGGCCACTAATACCAAAATATTTAGTTTGTGGCCACTTTTGCTTAAAGAGATAGAACTTCAGTCCAGAGGCCGGATTGAAGTTCAGTCCTTAAAGATTGAACTTCAATCCATGGCCATATGGACTGAAGTTCAGTCCAGTCCTTAAGATAGAACTTCAGTCCATGGCCATGGACTGAAGTTCAGTCCATGGCCATATGGACTGAAAGTTCAGTCCTTAAGAGATGGAACTTCAGTCCAGGGGCCGTATGGACTGAACTTCAGTCAACTATCAGAACTTAAGTCAACATTTATTTAGTAAAGGCCCAAAAGTGGCCTCTAGTGTAAGACCAAAGAAAATAGTGGCCTCAAACTAAATACCAGTGTTAAAAGTGGCTGCTGGGCGAAATTTTTACATAAATTAAATAATCAACTAATTAAACACTTGAATAAATAAACCTATGTTTTATTTATCCTATTCGGATCAGAACCTGACTTTCGTAAGGGATGATAGTATCAGAATCCACTATCAAATATATAGCTCGGGTAGTTTCCATCATATCCGAGGGGCTTAATTCCCTTTAACCCCATACCCTCTTTAAGTATTTAACTAAAGCGCTTTCTGATATTTTAAAGCGTCCTAAAAGGTTTACTAGCGCCCCAACTTAAAGTCTCGGAGGCTATTGAGACAACTAAAAAATATAAAATATCTAGACTCCCTAAATGTGTTAAGTGCCCCGAAGCTAGACCGCTAGGCGTCAAACAATATACGGTCATGCATAGCAAACAAATCGAATTATGTTAATACAATTTTCAATTCACACTGATTAAAGTGAAGCCTCCAAATTAAATAGCTTTAGAAAGAAGACAAGTCAGGTTCCACGTACACAATGTACTATTGCATTTCAGAGCAAATAATAGACTGAATTTAAAATATAGTTTCAGTTTTAGCCAACTCCAAGAGAACAAAACGTACTGTTACGTTTTAGAATATAATAATTACAGAAATAATCCCATTTTTAGATAGTCTTGCGATTTTAGCCTATTCCAATAAAACAAGGGTACTATTATGTTTCCAGAATTCTAGCTTTGCAAAGATAAGCCAATTTTAGTGTTACACTACGCTTATAGTGATTTTCAAAGATAGTTTAGCCTCTCATATACTCCCTCCGTTCCAATTTATATGGCAGCATTTCCTTATTAGTCTGTTCCAAAAAGAATGACAACATTCTAAATTTGGTAAACATTTAACTTTAAAATTACAGTTATGCCATTACTGAAATGATTTATAACCACACAAACATCTATGCCTTATTTTAGACCACAAGTTTCAAAAGTCTTTCTTTATTTCTTAAACTCCGTGCCGAATCAAACTATGACACATAAATTGGAACGGAGGGAATACTAGAGTCATACAAGTAGCCTAAAATACTATCAATTTCCAGTTTAAAACCTGTAAAGATATTACTACAATATTCAGTTTTACTATTTGCACCAATAAGCCAGTTTTCAGCATGTACTGCAATTTTAGCCCCTTTACTAATTTTCAACAAAGCAGTCTCTATTGTAATTATTTTTAAAACCTGTTATGTTTAACATAATATTTTCATATTCAGCATACATATCAGACCAACAGTTTCACGTATTGCATAGATAATCCTATTTTACAATTCTAACTTCCATCACACATATATAGGGAAGTGGGATGAGAAATGGCCCCTGTTAGCCGATTTAAACTATTGTTTTTCAAAGCAACTTCCACTGCTGCACCTGCGTTAATAAATACACCAAGGGAACACCTAGCAAATACATAGAAGGGGTCTAGGGGAAGATAAGAGAAGGAAAGAAAGGAGTGCTCTGATTGCACTTTGAATGAACTAATGAATTCATCCAGCCATGGATTTGAGAGCTTAACTCCCATATTCTCATCCAGCAATGTCATATATTGTCACTTATTAACCTGCAAATAAAACTAGACATGGTATAGTCTTTTGGACTATCCAAACTTTGGCCAGATTTGATTCTAATGAACCTGCAAGAGAAGGTCAGTGTGTGCGGCCTAACGAGGCCCGAACAATAACATAACAAGCATTTTCACATAGATAGAAGTATCAAGACTGAGAACAGACCACACTCATATGACCTGAAGTATATGCTCACATTTACAGAATAAACTAAGTAGTTCAAATGTCTAATCTTAACTTCAGCGACAACAGTGAGAATGATAGGAGAGGGAAACAAATAGAAACAAGGAAAAAGCAATATCCCAGCAATGAAACTCAACCAAACAAGTGCCAAAAGCTTTGTTTCCAGCCAGTGAGATCAAAATCAGAATAGTAGGCAGGAACATGCAACCTTTTTTTTACACTTTTCATGTGTTTTCTGTGTTAAGGATGTTTCTAGAAAAAAGAAGAGAAGAGATATTGTTTTCTTCCAGTATGTAACAGTGTAAAAGGAAGTGTTTCTCAGCTTGTCTAGTGTAGAGGGAGGTCTAAAGGTGTAAGGTGTGTATTTAGTGTGGGTAGATGTGTGGGAGTGTTTTTCAGTGTCCTTTAAAGTGTATAAGAGGGGCTGGTATTTATAGTTCAAGGAAGAACTATACTTACTGAGAGGATCATTCAAAATTTCTCTATAAAAGGTAAATGAAATTCTGTTTTTATATATAAAAAGAAAAAGAGAGATACTTTGCCTTTCAAATTACATGTAAAGAGAAAATTTTGGTCAATTACAAATGAGCAATTCAAGGGATTCGCAATTCTATAAAAGGAAAAGTATAACAACATAGACTGCTACTGTCTTCAAATAATCAAAACATACACAGATATACATCAAGAAAATTTGCATAGGGGAGGTGTAATAGTAACGAGGCTTTCCTTATACTATTAGTATTTCGAAGCTCAAACAAAAGATCAATAAATATACCAACACATAACAACTTCAGTTACATGATTCGAATACATACAGTTTTAATCAAAGCTTTCAACAGTGAATTCAAACAGTCAGACATCTGAAGATTTGAAATTTAAGGAATCGATAGTTATTTACTAGTTCAATTTTCCATTCAAGAGTTGATCATAAGGCACGACCTTGAGCACCAACGCTTAATTAATTCAAGCAGTCCAGGCGACGATTCGATTCTAAGAATATTAAAGTGATAAACTAGTCTGTGAATAATCGACGCGACTAAATCCAAACAAGTGCACACATTAAGCATAGGACCAGACATGATATTTTCCATGCTTTAAACATATAATCATAGAGAAAAATATGAAAATGTATATATGAAAGGATGTTACCCGATTTGGTGTCGGGTCGGGTCGAATCTGACCCGTTCGTTTCTGTCTGTTTTTTCTGATCCGAGTTCGAATCTTTCGTGATTTTCCTGTGTATATCGATCATCGTAACTGTTGCTCTATGTTTTCCGGATTTGCAGTGATTCATACCCAATTTCCTTGTTCCTATTTCGGATTCCAGGAGGCAAATGAGAGAGAGGGAGATTTGTCCCCATGTAACCGGAGATAGGAAGGAGGAGAGGGTCACGGCGGAGATGGCGGAGAAGCTACGCCGGGATCGGGGTGTTGTTTGAGTGTACCTGGACTGATTTTGAAGAGGAGGGGGAGAGAGAAGTTTGGGGGGTCGACGGCTGGTGAGTTTTTAAGGGAAATGAGAGAAATGTTTAGGGTTTTATGTGGAGGGGTAGGAATGTAATATTAAAAAGGGGTGAAATAACGTGGGCCGTCGGATTAGAATAATGAAGGGCTCAGATCGTGCCACGTCGGGGAGTATACATATATGTATAATATAGTGGCTGATGTGTATGAAGGATAAGGACGCTTTAAAAGGTTGTACTGCACTCTATGACATGGTGTACACACGCTTGGGGAGAGTTGTACTTTGTGCTAAAAGTATGTATACTTGTACTAGGAGTATATTTAGTGAGATGTAAGCTTAGGTGGAGCTTAGGTGGTGTACACGTGGATAGAAAATGATGACGGGGACTATCCATAATCATTGTCTGATTTTTATTCTTCAAGAAACTCTTCTTTTTTTTTTTTTGTTTGCATATCCCATCATCTTTGAATTTAACAAATCTAGATACTGACATATTGTTGCCGCTGAGTGACCCTTTTTTTTTTAAGGAAATCTTTAATGCCCCCTTCTCCTCAAGAGTAACATTTGGACAATTATCATTATCAAATGCCATCAACTTTTTTATTTTACTCGATCATTTCTTTTGATCGTACTGTATTGACAACCACCAATCTCATTTAAATTCATAGTATTGCGTTTGGATCAACCCCTCCTCCATTATATCTAGCAGACCACGCTTACACTTTTCAGTGTAGCAATCTGTACTCTCGCCCTCAATAATTCTAACCTTGGTCTTCTTATTCGGTACTTTTTCTTTACTTTTGTATGTCCGTGCTAGAGCTGTCAATTTGGGTCGGACCGACCCAACCCAGCCGAAGCCTCGCAGACCTTGAAGTTGGACGAGCTGGGGCGGGAAGGCCCGACTTTTACTTGGGCCATCAAATGATGAGCCCAAACTAGCCCTGCTGTGGTTGCGAGTTGGGTTTGGCTAGCCCAACCTTTAAAATTAATTTTTTATTCTAAAATTTTAACCAAAAATACAAAATTATGAACTTATACAAATATTATATAGTAATAAAATTACAATTCTCAATTAAAGTATTCGATAATTAATTTGTAAGACTCTTTGATGTAATATCACGGGGTAGGACACGATACTCTACTATAGATTCTTTGATATATCATTTTTTAACTTTTGACTTGTAGAGTAGTTGTGTAGCTTAAGAGATATTTCTGCATAAAATATAAATAGAGTGAATTTGGCTTCTCTCCTACTTTATTATTTCTTGTTATTTCTTCAAATATGAATAATTTTGAATTAAATAATTTATTTTAATTTTAATAATAAATGCCCGCTAGCCGGCCCAGCCCATTTTCGCTAAAGCCTCACGAGCTAGTGGGTCTATTTGGGCCGGCTAAAAAGCTTCGGTCTTCTTTGAGCTCGAAAAATTATAGCCCAGGCTCATCAAATTTAATGTTAGATCAGGTCAGCCCGCAGGCCAAAGCCCAAACTGACGGCTTTAATTCGGGCAAATAATCAAGCAATTGTTGATTACTCAATTTCACAGGCTTTTCACCAGTGTCAATGGCATAGTATGCGGCCGTGACTTCTACTGAAGCTATGCTCCAACAACATTCACAATCTCCCTGATTCACCACAGTGTGAGCAAACACTTTTCGTGGTACCAAGAAAAGCTTGTATCACAACCATCTTTAAAAAAAAAATTGAAAACTTTCTCCTTTTGCTTGAGGAAGCTTGAGATGGTCTTGGTCTTTTTTTAGCCCTTGTTTGAGGTTCACTACGAACTTATTTGGCTTTGTCTTTGCCTTTGTCTGTGATGGCTTCCTATTGTTTGCTTTTAGACCTTGTAGCGTAGATTTTAGAAACTTCATGACCTTCTTACTAAACCTAATCACAAAGGTACATCAATTAAATAAACCTAATCAGAAAAATTACATGAATAAATAAGATTTACAAGTAGATAAACCTAAGCGAAAATTTACATGAATAAATTAGATTAATAGCAGATAAACATAATTTAATTTAGCTTTACAAATACATAAACCTAATCAAATTAGAATTAAGAACATTAAAGTGTGAAGAAGAGATAGCACTTCCTAGAGAGAGAGAGTTGTTCGATAGAAAGAGAGAAATGAAACTTGTTGCTGAAGATTGAAATGAGCCACCGTGGTAAATTCTTTTCCAACTGAAATTATTTATTAAGCCCTCACGAGTTTGTTTTTTTTATCCACTTGGTTTTTCTACGTGTTTTCATGATAAATTTTCTCGATGCATTTAGCTGTGTATTTGTTTGGATTGTTTATGCCGCACTAGTAAATACTGATTTTGACTTTTTAAACATTTTTGCGGGTCTTGCGGTGGGTTACTCCTCAAAAGTGTATGAGCATGGGCATACAACCTATTTTGTTGGATTCTTTTGTGATGCTTTAGTACTTGTGAGGGAATTGATGGATATGTGGCATTGAAGGCTCCACCAACTGGGTTTGAGCCTATTCATGAGGCTGAGATGAAAATTTTGGAAAGAGAATCTTTTTTGGTCATTGCTGGTATTAGATGATGTGGTTTATTATTTTATTAAATATTGGGAAATTTAAACAAAATGACTACTCAAATAGCTAAATTACAAAAAATACTGATACTTTTAAATATTTACACTACACAACAATAGTTTCCCATTTCCCTCAAACATAAACCCTAATTTCTTCCTCTCTCCTTCTCTCCTCTCTTCCACCCATCCACCTACCCCACCAGCCGCCGTCACCCACCCCACCACTTCCATTACTGTGACCCCATAACCTCGCCGCTATTGGCGCTAATTTGTATTTTCCGGTGGATTTTCCGGTAGGACTTTCAGATATGGTTCCTTTTTTCTTTCTTTTTTTCCTTTTTTCCTTTTTGTATGTATATATTTGTATCTTTTGTGTATATATGTGTATGTATAGTATATTTTTGTATTTTGTATATATAAATACATATACCTTTTGTATTTTTGTATATGTTTCATTTTTTTGTATGTGTATATGTATGTATATATGTGTATATATTTGTATGATTGTGTTTATGTATATCTAGTTTAGAAAAGTTGATTTTATGTTTCTTGGTATAACTTTGTATGTTTGTGAATATTTTTGAATGTTTGTGTATGTTTGGGTTATATTTAGTGTATATGTGTGTAGTTTTTGTATGTTCCGTTTCGAATATCAAAAAAAATTGGTGGTGGTGGTGGCCGGCAGCGGCTATCCGGCGGCCGGAGGTGGCTGGCCGGTGGCTGTTCGTTGTGGCAGCAGCCCCATGGCAGTGATGGGTGGAGAAGGTAGAAAGAAGGAGGAAAAAGCCCTAAATTGTAGGTATTTGTTGAAACTTGTATATGTATGTAAAAAAACTATTGCTATATTTTGTAAGGTGGAAAAGTATCGGTATTTTTTGTAAATATTGAGTTAGGGTTGTATATTTTTGTAAATCTCCCTTAAATATTTATTTATGTTTGATGTTTTTATTTTTAAATGGAAGGTTGTTGACCCATTTAAATAAAAAGATACGCAATAAGGTAAAAGATTTCAAATAAATTCTACTCGAGTTTGACTGAAGATGACACTTTAACATAGCCCTCTTGGCCCTACAAATAATCCCCGACGAATGTTTGATCAACCAGTACAACTCTCTATTCTCAACGGCATATCCTACTAGTATGATGGCATGATATCCATAATCATTGTCTGATTTTTGCTCTTCAAAAAGCTCCTTTTTTTTTTTTGGTATATCCTTCACCTTTGAAGTTAACAAAGCTAGGATACCGACATATTGCCTCCGCTAATGGACCCATTGTTTTTTAAGAAAATCTTTAATGCTCTCCTTCACAAGAGTAACATTTGGACTATCATCATTATCAAATGCTATCATCTTTTCTATTTTTACTCGATCATTTCTTTTGATTGTACTGTATTGATAACCACCAATTTCCTTTAAATTCATAGTGTTGCGCTTAGATCTACCCCTCCTCCATTATATACAACAGACCACGCTCATACTTTTTAGTGTAATAGTCTGTACTCTCGCCCTCAATAACTCTAATATTAGTCTTACTATTAGGTACTTTTTACATTACTTCTGTATTTCCGAGCTAGAGCTGTCAATTTGGGCCGACCCGACCTAACCCAGCTCAAGCCTTGAGGGCCTTAAAGTTGGACGGCCTGAGGTGGGTGGGCCCGACTTTTAGTTGGGTCATCAAATGATGAGCCCAACCCAGCCCTGCTAGGGCCGTGGGTAGGTTGGGCCGAACCAATCTTTAATATTATTTTATTATAATTCTTTTTTACTATAAGATTTTAACTAAAAATACAAAAACATGAAGTTATACAAATATTATGTTCACACCCAATTTTGTCCCAAAATTTTCTTAGGGGTCGTTCGGTTCAATCTCGGGATTAACAATCCCGGGATTAATCCCACCTCCTATGTGGGATTAATAATGCTACAATTTAGGCATAAAATGTGTCCTAGTATTAGCTAATACCTAATACCAAACATGGGATAAATATAATCCCGAATTTAATCCCGGAATAAGTAATCCAATCCCTCGTACCGAACGACCCCTTAAAGTAAATAATTATTGCGATATTTTATAATTAAAGTTAAATTTGAAATTAATTAGAAAATAAATAATATATATACAGTAATAAAAGAAAATTGATTAAATTTGGAGAAGAAGGGCCAAATTTGGTAGAGTATATCCTAAAATCAAGCTTATCCATGCAATTATCTATATTTCAATTAACTTATTGTAAAAAGGCTAAATCCATTCTTACACTTGTAAATCAGCCCGCTCGTGCAAACATACATATATACACTTAACACGCGCCCATTCATTCCAGTTTTCCCCTAAACCCGATTTCCCCTTCCCTAACCCAGTTTCCCCAATCGTGACCCGCTTTCAAATCTCGCGACCCAACCCCAGTCACTCGTCTTCTCCGTACAAGGGTTTGGCTGGACGAGTGACACTATTCCAGCTGGTAGTTTTGGCGTGTTCTCACTTGTCTCTCTCCAACGGATCTTCAATTTCATCCGTTAATTTGAAATGCCGATCAATCTGAGCCCTTGATCGATTTCGTGTGGATAAAGATGAGAGAGGTGATATTTTTTACCTCTCTCACCCTTATCTCACAAGATTGATCAAAAAGCATAAGGGGTAATTCGGATTTTTCAACCAAGGTAAAACCCTAATTTTTCTTGCTATAAATTGTCATTTTGAGGTTTTAGTTTAGGGGCTGGGTTTTTGATAACACAAAAAAGGCAGCAGCATTTTACATATAAAAACTTCTTCTCAGTTCTTTTAAAAAGAGAATACATAAACAAAAAAAATTGATTAACTTGTCCAAATACTCTCTCTTCTCTTTCCTCCATGACACCAGCGCACGTTAGTTAACGTACGCTGATCGCGTCTCCGCCATGGCTGTAGGGAGGCGACCCCATGGCAGGCCACGTAAACTACCTCTAGTAAGTATAGGAAGCTCAATCAGTAGTAGAATACCATCGCAAAGTCCTAAAAATAACACAACTTCACCTGGGTTGACACCTTGTGAGCCACCAGATCTGAAGCAAAATCTCAGTAATCAGGCTACTACGAGTACAGTTAAGATATCTATTATGAGTAATAATAGTCCGGCGAAAGATGAACTGAACTTGCCCCAAAAAACCACGCAAATTGAACCCCAGATCTTAGCTCCAAATGCTGAGGTCTTAGCTCAAACTCTAACTAAGGATGAAGGGAATCCTAGTAATGCTATGCAAAAACCTTGGACATCTCTCTTTACTGGGAATAGAGCCGCTAGTAATGGTACGAGTTTATCCTGTATCACCCCAAAAATGGTGGATGGGAACCTGGTGGTGGAGCTGGACAAACAAGAAGTAGCTAATGAAACTATACGCTGGAAATGTGCTCTCATTGTCTATGTTGTTGGTGACTTACCAGGGTACAATCTCATGTCCTCCTTTGCTGCTCAAACCTGGACCAAGGCATCAGCTCCAGAGGTGTATCTTCATGATGATGGATACTACATCATCAAATTCAGAACTATGGATGAGCTCAATGAGGTAATCACCTCAGGTCCATACAACATTAATAACAGACCCATAATATTAAAACAATGGACTCCCAATTTTGACATCCAAGCTGAATTTTTTACTGAGATTCCACTGTGGGTTAGATTCCCAAGGCTTCCTTTGAACTGTTGGAGTTGTGACTCACTTAGTAGAATAGCAAGTGCAATAGGTGTCCCAGTATTTGCAGATGAATGTACTTCTAAACAGACTAGGATATCCTATGCTAGAATGCTAATAGAGGTTAATGTCACTAAACAGCTCCCTATTGAAGTTAAGGTGATGGATCCTTTAGGGGAAATCTTTATACAATCAGTAGAGTATGATTGGGCTCCAGCATACTGCACTAAGTGCTGTCAAATTGGGCATGACTGTAAGGTTCATGACATAGACCAAGCATTTGAACAGCCCACGAGAAGAAAGAGAGTAACAAGAGATCAACACACTACTCAGCCAGCATAGGTCTGGGCTAGGACAGGGAAAGTGTTCACTAGAACTGAGCTAGAAGAAATGAATAACAACCCTACACAGGGTAGTGATAGTGGGACACAGCAAATGGAGCATCAAGGTGACAGTAAGGGACTACAAAAAGAGAAGGACATACACAAGGGAGGACCTCTAGCCCCACAGCAGCAAGCAATATTTAATGGGTCAACTCCAAGAACTCAAACTGATCTGATCACTCCAAAGGAAAAT
Source organism: Petunia x hybrida (assembly GCA_037355625.1). Lineage (NCBI taxonomy): Eukaryota > Viridiplantae > Streptophyta > Magnoliopsida > Solanales > Solanaceae > Petunia > Petunia x hybrida. The sequence goes on along the minus strand of JBBBVM010000421.1, from coordinate 692,455 downwards.
AGACAAAAGTGGTGAGTCAAGGCACAAGAAGCTACTTAGCTGCCATGACAAATAGAGCAGAGATTCAGACTCACAATGGGTTTTCAGTGCTTCAGGATCACAGTCAGATGGACCCTGTGTTTGGGCCCTATGATGCTGGACCCAAAATCTGTTAACAATAAACTTGTTAGCATGGAATCTGAGAGGGGTCAATAAGAGTTATAAACAAAACGAACTCTGTACATATATAAAAGTCAATAAGATCAAACTTGCAGGGCTCTGTGAACCTAGAGTTAAGCAAATGAGATCACAAAAAATCCAAAAAAAGGTGACTCCAGGGTGGAACTATGCTACTAATTATGATGAAGCAGTGAATGGGAGGTTGTGGTTACTTTGGGATGACAGATGCTACCAGGTTACTATTGTCCAGACAGATGCCCAATTTATCCATGCTTATGTGAAGAGCAATGATGGCAGATTGGCTACTTATATCACCCTGATATATGCCTTCAATACTACAGAGCAAATGAGGTCATTGTGGGAGAGTTTGAAACAGATAGCAAGAAGAATGACAGATCCATGGATGATTTGGGGTGACTGCAATGCCCCCTCGCACATCCAAGACAGGAAATTTGGCAATCCAGTTACCTTAACTGAAATTAAGGAATTTTTTTATTGTGTTGATACAGCAGAACTGAATGAAGTGAAGTGGAGGGGTGAATATTGTACTTGGAACAACAACCAAAGGGGTGGAGATAGGGTATATACCAGAATTGATAGAGCACTTGCAAATGACCTATGGATGCAGTTATATGGTCATTTGCAAGTAGAATATGGACTCCCTCATATATCAGATCATGCCCCTATGCTGATGAGAATAACTACTATGCAACAAGCCAAAGCTATCCCCTTCAAGTTTTTTAATATTTGGGCTGAAAATGATCAGTTTCTTACTATAGTGAAGCAAGGGTGGGAAGGCACTCAAGACAATTGGAGCATGAGGAATATCTGGCTTAAGCTTAAGAAGCTAAGGCCATTATTTAAGCAGCTGAACAAGGAAGAATACATTGGCATTACAACAAGGATAGCAAACACAAGAGCAGAATTGCAGAGCATCCAGCAAGATATGCAGAACAATTACACAAATGCAGCTGCAGACAAAGAGAAGCAGACTTTACAGCATTTAGAGAAATTACTGTTAGCTGAGGAGAGTATAATGCAGCAAAAGTCCAGAGCTACTTGGATCAAACTTGGTGATTCCAACACCAAGTACTTCTCTGCTGTAATGAAAGAAAGGAACCAAAGGAAAGCCATAAATTCCCTATCGGATACTGCTGGGAGAGTCTTAACAGATGCAACTGATATAAAGCAGGAAGTGGTTCAATTCTATAAGAGCTTGATGGGTACTAAAGCAGCTTCCTTGCCAGTTGTGAACAAGCTTATTATGAGAAAAGGCCCCCACCCTATCTCATAACCAGCAGGTTCATTTATGCTCACCGGTGACAACTAAAGAAATTGAGGCTGGCTTGCAAGCTATAGGAGATGACAAAGCCCCAGGAGTTGATGGCTACAATGCTCACTTCTACAAGAAAGCTTGGACAGTGATTAAGCAAGATGTATACAAAGCTGTCCTGGATTTCTTTGAGAATGCTAATCTATACAAAGCTGTGAACTGCACCTATCTAACACTCCTACCTAAAGTAGCACAACCAGCTAGTGTCAAAGAATACAGGCCCATTGCCTGTTGCTCTGTGGTATATAAAATAATAGCAAAGATCCTAGCAGCAAGGATGCAACCAGTGATGCCTGAGATCATTCATAATGCCCAGTCAGGTTTTATACCAGGAAGGAAAATATCAGACAACATTATACTGGCACATGAGTTAGTTAAAACCTATACCAGGAAAGGGATATCCCCGAGAATGATGATAAAGATTGATTTACAGAAAGCCTATTATTCAGTTGAATGGAGTTATCTAGATCAGGTGATGGAGTACTTGGGCTTCCCTCAGAAATTCTTGAAGTGGATCATAGCTTGTGTCACCACTGTGAACTATACAATTAATATAAATGGGGAATTCACAGAACCATTTGAGGCAGCTAAAGGGCTCAGACAAGGAGATCCAATATCTCCCTACCTATTTGCAATATCCATGGAGTATCTCAGCAGGTCACTAGAGGGAATGAGTGTGAGTGCAGGGTATAAGTATCATCCTAAATGTGCCAAGCTGAGACTTACACACCTTAGCTTTGCAGATGATCTGCTGCTGTTTGCTAAAGGGGATGTAAGTTCAGCTAAAGCACTGTATGAGTGCTTTGAGGGGTTCGCTGGAGCTTCAGGGTTGAAAGCAAACTCTGGGAAGAGTTCAATCTATTTTGGAGGAGTAGACCTTGCAACCCAACAAGAGATACTTAGCCATATTGGATTCTCTCAGGGTCAGCTACCATTTAAATACCTAGGTGTCCCATTGGACACTAAGAAACTCAAAACAGCTCAATGGATGCCACTAGTAGAAAGAATAGTAGCAAGAATCACCTCCTAGACAGCAAGGAAACTATCTTATGCAGGGAGGTTGCAGCTGGTGAAGTCAGTGTTGTTTGGAGTCCAAGCTTATTGGGCTCAACTATTTGTACTTCCAGCAAGGATTATGAAACTTATTGAGAGTCATTGCAGAAGCTACATTTGGTCAGGAACTGGAACTATAACAAGAAAGGCTCTCATAGCCTGGGAAAGGATGTGTCTGCCTAAATCTGATGGGGGCATAGGATTGATCAACCTAAAAGTGTGGAACAAGGCAGCCATAACTAAACTATGCTGGGACTTGACCAAAAAGGCTGACAAGTTATGGATAAAATGGGTTCATATCTACTACATCAAGCACCAACAGCTAGCAGATGCCAAGATACCAGCTCAAGCTTCATGGATGGTGAGGAAACTTATGTCAGCTAGGGATCATTTGCACTACACAGTGAATTACAAGGTGACCTCAGAGAGCTTCATTAGACATTGCTATTTCCAGATGCTAGGTACCCAGCCTAGGGTCCAGTGGAAAGCTCTTATGTTTCAGAATTAGGCAAGCCCTAGAGCAGTATTCAATATGTGGCTACTCCAACATAACAGATTGTTAACTAAAGATAGGCTGTTAGCCTGGGGAATGAATGTGAATCCTAACTGTGTCTTCTGTAATAGCCCAATAGAAGATAGAGACCACTTATTTCTTGACTGTAGATATGCAAGACAGATATGGCTTAAACTTATGCAGTGGGTCCAAATGCAGAACCAAGTCACTCAAACATGGCAAGAATTTCAAGACCGGTTACTTACTGTGTCAAAAGGGAAAACCTAGAAAGCTGTTGTCATCAGGATCATCTATGCTCACTATGCACATGCAATCTGGATGGAGAGAAATGCCAGAATATTTGAGAACAAGGAGACACCCTGGCAGGTGGTGGCAAAGAACATAGCCTATACGACCTGTCTGAGAGCTTCAACAAAACTAAGTCAGTACCTGGCTGGGCTAGTATTTTGATTTCGGGAGCCAGACTAGTGTAGTTCTAAGAGTTTTTGTTATAAAGAAGAGATAGTGGTTAGCATAGTTCTACAGTTTAGTCTATTAGTACCTAGTATAGTGCTAAAGTCAGTGAGGGATAGAGAGCCAGTTTTGATTGAGAAAGTTGCTAGTGTTTAGCAACTTGTGATGTACTCCCTCCGTCCCAAAAAGACTTTCTGGATTTGACTGGGCACAGAGTTTAAGAAAAAAATAAAGACTTTTAAATCTTGTGGTGTAAAATGAAAGGTGTGTGTAATGTGATCCAGTGTCTTTAAATCCTGTGGACCAAAACAAATCTTAGATTTAAAGAGTTGCCATAAAAGGAAAGAGACACTCATTTTGGGACAAACAAAAAAGGAAAGGTAAACAGTCTTTTCAATTGGTGATCAAGCAATCAAATAATTAGGCCCAGGATATGAATAAATAACCCAATAATATAAACCAATAAAATCAAAGTAACTTATGAATATCAACACTCATGGAGAATCCCACAACTTTAGACTAACAAACTGAATATAAGAAAAGAGAAGAAAACTCAATCTAGATGTTGAGCTCCAACCCATATCTAGTATTTCTATGCCTCCAAAGGTTCTTGCCTCCAAAAGTACGTAATTTTCCTAAAAATATGTTTACAAGGGTTTAAATACGGAGTACAATAGGTGGCCCACGTTTTTAGTTAATTCAAGCTGCTCTGGGACTGTTTTACGGCGCATACACCGGAGCATGCCAAGCATCCGTGGCTGTACCCGCTCCTTCTTCCTTGTTCTTGTATGAATCAAGCTCCAATTTGCTCCAATTATTCAGAGATTATACCTAAGTCAACACAAACACATTAGATCAATGTAATATCACTAATTAAGCAATTTTGGGCACAATTAACAGCAAAGTCAAGTAAAAGTGAATATTAATTAACGTCGGAAATACAAGAAATATTTCCAACATCAACACCCCACACTTAAACTATTGATCATCCTCGAGCAATCACAAAAATACTCATACTTCAAATGACTCAAGACACAACCTCAATTTCATTCTCAAAAGAGCAACTCAACAATTAAGAACAACTACACCTGTGACCATGGTTGATACCAACAATTAAACCTTCTCACATGCATCTTTCACGTACTTCCTCATGTTCACAATGCCAAAACAGTCTAAATATTTAAAAACAATCAAACAACCAAATTGTAACATCCTAATCTCAATAACTGACTCTGTGCAACCAAGTTTCTCAAGCCCGCTCACTTACCTTGACCGAGAGTCTAATAAAATCACCTATCCTTCATGAATCAAGTGCCCTCACAATAAATCAGAAGAAGTAGTCCAATACTCACACAATATTGTAATTAATTTCAGGACTTTATAGATCGAAAGAATTCACTCAACTCTCATAAAGAAGTTCACATGCCACACAAGAAGTACCATAGGCTTGCCCTTTGTGTAAATCTCCACTAATGTAAGTCTGCTCAACTCAAAATCAAATAGGACTTATTAAAGGTTGTCATGAAGGCTGCGGATTAGGTAGGATAGATATAGATAAAGTGACTAAATCTCCCTAAGCACTTACAGAACATCAATTTTAGCAAACTTCCTCCTTTCAAAAATTCCTCCCTTTTCAATTTCAAGCAACACCCAATCTTCCCCTTTTTATTTACGCCAATGAATATTTTCAAGCTCAACAAGAAGTGTTACTTTCTTTTTACAACTTCCACAATTTTTTCCTACTTGATAGTTGGCCAGGCCATCAAATAATTTTTTTTCTTTCACTTTTTTCTCTTTTTTTTCTTTTCACAAACACTTCTTTTACTTTCTAATTAGGGCCAATCCGCAAACCAACCAACCTTTTCCTCCAACTTTAGCTATTTCAGCTCATTATATATATAAGTGCTCAAGGAGATAGGGAATTCAAAAGATAGGAAATTCAAATCAAAAGAGGTCAAGGATTGTAATATGGCTATCAATAAACAGGATAAAGGCTCAAAGGGGCTGACTAGGGTCAATCAAGTATAGGGTAGGCTAGAAAATCTCAAACAGGTCAAGGAAGGCCTATAATCATTTTTTAACCTGAGCAAAACCTAGGATTTCGCTTCAACCACACTCCGGGCAAGTTCTAGACTCAAGTGACAAGTATGGAACGAAAAAAAATACCTCACTCACACAGTGGCACATGACTCACTCAAGACGGCTCAGTTCGGACTCTCAAACCAAAGCAGTTAAATAGGCTCGAAGAATAAAGCGTAAAACACTTAGCACACAAGAGTCAAGAAACTGAGCTTAGGCGTCACAAACAAGGTTATTCATTTTTCTTGGCACAATTTATTTCAAAAACTCACAAGGAATGCATATAATCCACGTGCTCAGGTCTAAGTCTGTTAGCATCAAACAAGTCACAAGGCACCTAGACTCCAAACCCAAGTTTTCCTTTCCTTTCTACTACTACGACGACTAAAACTATCTAAAAATAAAATAAAATGTACCCGGTTCAAGTGTACATCCCATGGAAAAGAACCGATGCCCAAAGAAAAACCACGGAAAATTATTATCTACTCTAACTATACTAACATAAACTAAGAAAAGACTAACTATTTTTGGATTTTCTTGTTTTATATATTTTTTTAAAAAAATTTTTTACTACCAATTAAATTAAACTAAATTAGAAAGCAAGAAATAAATAAAATAATGTCAACTGACAAAAACAAAAATTTATAAGCAAAGCATAGGAAACCCCCACCCCACACTTAAAATTAAGCAATGTCCTCAATGCACTTTAGATTATAAAAAGGAGTGGTAAACGAGGTACTCAGACTTCCCTCACTATCGCGCACATAGTTTTTCATGCCAAAATACTCATTCCAACCAACTAGTGCGCGCAAACGGGGTGCTAGCACCCCACACTTATGTTAAGTTATCGCATCAAACAATTTGAAACAGTTCATGAAGCACTACAGGTCAAGAAACTCCAGTTAAAAGAGCATACGGAAGCAGCAGTGTTAGTGGCGCACGAATGACACTCGTCGTGCGCAAGCGAAGTACATAATGTGCAAACGACCCCATACTTCATCCCCAAGGTCATCCCCATACTCAATTTCATGTTTAATCAGCTTGTAAGTAGTTTTGGCTACTCAGACTTAGCCAGGCACATCAAAAATTTCATTCAGACATTTCAGCGAACACATTGTGTGCGCTGATCCGGGCAGCGTACTTATGTTCAATTTGTTTGGTGTTTAATCCTCCCAACTCTGGGAGATTTCAATTATCAATGCTCACAGTGCATCTCCGCACTCCCCACAGCCAAATACCAGCCTAAACAGATCACAATATTGCAAGAACTCTTTTCAAAAATATGAACTAGAAGTAAAAACCTAGGGGAGAAATGGGTGGAAATGGGTGGCAGCAAGTAGCAGCAGTTAGGGACGAGGGGAATAAGCCTAGAAGAGAGGATGACAAGAGAATCATACCTGGATACTAATTGATCAGCATGTGTGTGTTGTTCAGCGAGAGAGAGCAACAAAGGAAATACGCCTTCTTTTGTTATGACTTAATGAAAATTTCTGTGTCTTATGATGCTTTAGATGTGAAGGATATACATACCAGGAAATCACCACAGAATGCGACGCATACAAGTCTGTATCAGCGATTTTAAATCCACACAGTGAAGGGCGCGATGCCCGTAATACACTGTTTTAAATTAATTTTTTTTTCATCTCCATCGCCTATACAGTGTTAAGAGCAATGCCGGGTCTGCTGTTTCGCCTGGACAATTTCTTTCCTCTGCTGCATTTTTTTTACTTGTGCACTTCTCCGAGTAATTTCAAGGCATGGTTTATCTACTCTGACTCTCATTTACCTGCAAATACAGACACCTAATCATCCACGTTAGTTTCAAGAATCCTCTTTTTTCAGTTATTTTCTTTATTTATTTTCTTTATTACAATGTAAAAACTAACTACAGAGTAACTAACTAGAGAGAGCAATAAAACATGGGGTTTCCTCCCATGAAGCGCTTGATTTAGCGTCGCGGCACGACTTCTACATTCATCACTTTTGCCTCCACTTCGAAGATATGAATTTTCTCCCCAAATTGAATTCAAGCTTACGACTATGCTCTTGAGGAGGTGGCATAAAACCAAAATAACCAAGCAATGAATGTCACATCTTGCACCTCTTGGCTTTTAAATGAGGGATGTCGTTTTGTCTTCTCGGAATCACAAATTTTAGACTATAGGCACCTTGTTCCTCCTCCCGTGACTTTCCTAGTGGCTCGTAGGGCTTGATTTTCATGTCGCCATCAAAACAAAATATTGAAAAGTGCTTGGAATGAGGTCTTATGCGCCCTATCTCCAAAATTGTATCATTATTGACACCCTCATCTTTACACACACTAGAGTCTTCAAAAATTATATTTGTCAATTCTCCACTTGACTCTAGTGCCAATTTTTCAACTTTGGCATCATCAACTACAATTAGGTCGAATGGTTGGAACTCCCCACTTAGCTGTTCAAATTGGCTCTTAAATTCTTCTTCGACTTGAACCACCTCAAATATACTCTCCACAACAATGGGTTGTTGAGATTTAGACGCTTCAGTCTTTTCAATCAAATTAGCCTCAAGGTCGTGAATGGCATCGCCAAATCGGTCGATCTCTTGTCTGAGCACACTTTTCCATTCTATAGAGCACTTAGCTGCAATAGTAATATTATCAAGAAGACCCCCACATGCATCTAATCGTTGAGATTGTTCCATTAGCCAAGTTTCGCTCACGATCTCCACTTCTTCAGAAGTTTCCTCTTGTTGTGATGCATCCTGCACTTCGTTGCTCCTATCAATCTCACAAACAAGGTTAATATTATTATGAATATTACTTGGAGAAAGAGTACGACACTTAGGACAATCGTTCCACAAACCACCACACAATTGACAACAGTTCTGATCAAAAGTTGTAGAGGAACGACTAGATAAATAGTTCTGTAGGACATCAAGATGACGACAATCTTCCCACAAGTGACGTCCATTACAAATTATGCAAGGAGCACCAAAATACGAGTAGCCAAAATTTAACTAATTTTCATTAAAAGATGCCATGTTAACAAGTAATGAAATAAACTAAACTAAACGAAAAACTTGAATAGACAAAAGTAAAAGTCTAATCTAGAAATAGCTAATTCTAAGTCCCCGGCAACTGCGCCAAAAACTTGTCGCTCCAAACACACACGCAAGTATACGTGGTCGATCAAGTAATAAAGTGATAAGAAAAGTATCGTTTCCACGAGGACTATTGATTAACTACTAACTAAATCAGACAATTCCTTATAATCTAAACAAGAGGGATTCAATAGTTGAGAATTTATCTAACTAAAATTAACTAATTAAACAAGCAAATAACTAACACGTAAAACACGACTTTGGATTCAAGAAGGGATAATAGCTAGGGTCATGGGATATCTGCCAATCCTATTAAATTCTTCAGTTAATCTGACTAAATCAATTTACCTGGGTTACTAATCACAGGGTTAATATTACTCACAGGACTCTTTCGATACCCTGCTCGCCTATTCAAGCCAACCTAACGCCTATATGTCTATGGAATTAGAGTTAACAAAATGCATGTGCTTCTCCTGTATACTGATTAAGCGTGACTGTTAGGTATATTTCTATCCTAACCGCGAAACTATTCCCCGATGCCCAGGTTCAGGAACACGCTCTATTCAATCCTATTGCAACATGTGGTTCCCACTTTCGAGTTCAACCCTAGATTCATAAATAGTATTCAATTGGTGATCAAGCAATCAAATAATTAGGCTCAGGATATGAATAAATAACCCAATAATATAAACCAATAAAATCAAAGTAACTTATGAATCCATGAAGTCACGGCACACCCGTCAGGACTTGAAAATTATCAGAACCATCCAATCGCTTCTCCACAAAATAAATTACCTCTGAAACACCAGACTGCAAATACAGATATTTGTAAGTATTGGTTAATGGAGAATCAAATGCGAAGATGCAAGATGCTGAGATGCATAACCAATTACACATCCTAGTTCTCAGTCCTAATGAAGCAATTAAGGTAATTTGTACTTGGGATCATACTAGGTACATTGTTGTTGTTGCGGCAAAAGAACAAACAAAAAATGTTAAAAGAACCAAAGAAAAAGAAAAAGAAAAATGCTTGTGGCTAAACTTTTATAACCCTAAAATGAGAGAAAAAATAAAAAAATCAAATTGACTGATAATTCATTTTTTCACCCAAATAAAAAAATTAAAAAAACTTAAGGGTAAAATTAAACGGTGGAGATGTAATCTTCAAAACAAGGGGAGCAAAAGCCCTAACTATAAATACATAGCATTCTCACAAGTGTCTCCTCTTTCTTTGTAAACTTGCACAAGAGCAGCCCTTACCATTTCAAAGGCATTTTCTTAGCTTTCCAAATCTTCCTAAGTAACTATCTCTCTTTTCACCTTTCTTTATATTTATTTATCTGAAAATCTATTGTTCTTGATTTTTTGTCTAACTTTTTTTTATAGAGAAGAAAAATGAAGGTTATTGCTGCATACTTGTTGGCTGTATTGGGTGGAAACACTTGCCCTAAAGAGGCTGATTTGAAGAAAATCCTTGCTTCTGGTATTGTCTTTTTACACCCTTACTCTTTTTATTTTCTTGAAAAATATTGAATCTTGGTGAAAGCATAGGGTCTTTTATTTTTACTTTTATTTGTTCATAGTTTTTTTTGGTCTTTTGAGTGATTTAATGCAACCCCATTTCATTTTATTATCAATGTAATAGATATATTTGTTGATGTATGCAAATGGAATAAGTCAATGGTTTAACACCAAGTTCAAAATACAAATGATTATTACCATAAATTGTTTGTTTATGGGGTTTTCTGTTCATTTCTGACGGTGTTCATTTGTGCCGAGGGTCTATCGAGGTAGGTGTAAGGTCTTTTTACACCTCACCCTCCCTAGACCCCAGTTGTGGGGTTATACTGGGTACATTGTTGTTGTTCTGGTTGTGTTTGGCTTATTATTGCATTGGATCTGTGTAGTTATCCACACATGTTTACTTGTATGCAATTGGTGTATGTATCAGCCTGTTTAAATGCATTTACATGTATAATAGGGTAATACGTTTATTGTATTTTTGAACCTTTTCGGCTTGCAAAAGGACTCAGATTGTTTACCTGTGTGATTAGTTGCTTCTGGTGACCTTTAAATAGAGAGAATAATTGAGCTATCAAGTAGTTTTATGTCGTTATTAACGCTATAGCGATGAAACACCTTACTGAATTGGTAATGCAAGTGGCTGCAGAAGGCAGCTATTTCATATGGTCTGAAGACCTCTTACACACTCATTTGTATTGCTATGCATTTTAACTAGCTGAAATTTATCAGTTGATGCTACTGAACAAAAATGTCATCATGTTATCTTGTCCTTGATGATTACTGTACGTCTTGTTTATCGATGCTGGACTTTGTTTTCTATTCTAACGTTTGAAATTCTTGTATGCTGCAGTTGGAGCTGAGGCTGATGATGACAGAATTGATCTCCTCTTGTCTCAAGTCGAGGGCAAGGACATCACCGAGTTGATTGCTGCTGGCAGAGAAAAGTTGGCTTCAGTACCATCTGGTGGCGGTGCTGTCGCAGTTGCTGCACCTTCTGGTGGCGGTGCTGCAGCAGCTCCAGCTGCTGAGGAGAAGAAAGAGGAAAAGAAGGTTGAAGAGAAAGAGGAATCCGATGATGTAAGATACTCTCTCAATCGAGGAGCCTTGGCTTCCTCCTGGACAATGTTTCTTGCTTAGTTTCTTGTATATCTGCTAACATGGTTTTCTGGTTTCAATATTGCAGGACATGGGCTTCAGTCTCTTCGATTAGAGGAATGCAAAATTGGCATCTGAATGAAATGTCTAGTCCCTGAGTTCCCCTTGAGTTTATTTTAGGAGTTTTTTGTCAACTTTATGAATTTTTGTTTTTAGCTTTTAGCAGAACCTAAATTTTGCTTGGTTAAAATCCAAGACATTCGAAATTATAATATTTGAAGGATTTGGTTTGCATCGTTTTGCCTGATTTTCTTGTCCATTTTTGGTCATAGAAAGTTGCAATCCTAAATTTAGTGTTAAAAGTGTTTGATTAGTTGACGACAAGTGTCTTTGCTAGGTTGTTGATTTTGGAAGTGCAAAACACTAGATGAGATGCCACTAGTAGTTACCACCTTCGGATTAGTTGAATCTGAGCTTTCTGCATATCGGCAAGTTAAACGACTGGGGAATCATCCTCAAGCTATGTGCGTAGAATTACATACGATCATAATGCTTAGTATTTGAAGGATTGTAGGCAAATATTAGTTCTGCATTGGTATATTTGGAGAAATTGTGTTTTGTGCACTGACACTACAAAATGAATTTTCCATTATGTTAGGTTAATTTACAAAATGCAACTCCCAATTCGTCATCCATAACACGTTAGGCTTCAAATGACAACATAGAAGAACTAGTCAAATTAAAGACAGAGAAATACCCTACTATAACTGGTTCAAATTACAGAGCGAACTTCTTTTTCACTGTTGAGTGAAATCTTATTCAAATGGAAACAATTCATTGAACTTCAAGAAGTGCAGACTGCATTAAAAACAGAAGGAACACGTGTAAAGAAAATTTGATTACATGGTTCAGCAGGCTTTTTAAAATAACGAAGTTAAGATTTATTAAAAAGTTACATGGCTACAACGCAAACATATCTATCTCCGACTATGACCCATCAAACGGGTTAACAATTCGATGTAAATTGTACTCAAGTTCACAAGGTTAATTAACGGAATGAGGAGGGTGTGGTTTTGATTACATCCCATCACTAGTACAATGGGTGAGACTCTGCAACACAGTTGAGAGACAAAAACTACAATTGATGCAATCTTCATTTGTACTGCAAACCTAGTGATCAGCTCCATAAATAATCAGCCACATCCTCAACAAAAACATTGATACAAAAAGCTCCGCTTTGTCCCAGTAACGAATCTGGACTCGAAATTGCTGACTCAGTAAAATTGGTAGTCCCTGCCAAGGTGAGCTAAATACCAGATTAGCTGATATTTCCCAGTCGCTAATATCCTTTTAACTTGAAGTTCTACTTCCCAGAGGCCCAATTAGATGAATCCAGGAATAATAGTAGGACTAACTCAGGGAGAAGAAAAAAATCTCAAGAGGAAACTAGATTGTATAATAGATTTGAGAAAAATACCAGAAGTCATAAATTATACAGAATACAGGTCAGATCTGGTCCAACGAGGATTGCCAATAGTTTGCAGCATAGTTGTAATCCCTCCAATGGTCCAGAATAAATAGTTGTAAAGCATCCAATCCGTGGAGCACAGCCGCAACAAGAACCCATTTAAGACTTCGGAACTGTCACATTCAGTATTTTTACATCTTGCTGTGGCTTGTCATTTTTGTCGGTCTTCACCTTCTCTATTAACTGTCATAATGTGAAAGGAAAAGAAATCCCGAATGAGCTCCCAAGAAGTAGCCAGACATTAAGCTAGCGATTGGACAAAGATTTGGTTGAAACTTGATAAAATGAGTTTTTGAAGTTGATTTAAAAAATAATTTTCGGAACTTGAAGTTGTGTTTGGACATACATTAGACTTGGTAAAAAAGTTGAAATTCTGTAAGTCGGAAATTTTTTTTTTTTTTTTTTTTTCAAGTTTTTGATATCAAAAAGAGAAATGGTATAAACATACAATTTTTCAAAATATTTTTTCAAAAAATGCCACCAAATTCTTGGTAAAATAACTAGGCAGCTCTGACTCGGGTCTATTCATTCAGTAATCAATCCATAGCAGAGAGGGGAGGGGGAAAATTTAGAAGCTGATACCTGTACAACATCCATTCCTTTGACAACCCTGCCAAAAACTGTGTGCTTATTGTCCAACCATGGAGTGGCAACAGTTGTTATGAAGAATTGAGATCCATTAGTGTTTGGCCCAGCATTAGCCATCGAGAGTGTGAAAGGTCTATCATGTCGCAGGCTGCACAGACCAACACAATTGTTCAGATGAAGTAACTTTACTCATTGAAGCATAAACAAGAAATGTGTTTTCAGCTATATGAAGGAAATTAAGTTAAAATTCAGATGCCATGAGGTTGTGCCGGCTCTTATTTCAGGCAATAACTAAGCCATCAAATCCTGAAAGAAATCTTTTCTCACGAAATCAACAGACTAAAGAAGCAAAAAGAATCTCCAGAGTCCAGCATGAAGAAACTACCAAATGTAAAATATTTTGCTTTGCTCCAAAGTACACTAGCAGGCTCCATGAATGGAATACAAGCTTCTCATTAGACTTTTCACCCGCTTTCATAAGCATAACCATTAGAACTGTGTGTGAAAATTAAAAGCACAGAAGCGCAAAAGATCCTTTTCACTGGTGGGGAGGAAGGGATTGTCAGGTCTTCTATAATTAAATTCATGAAATCTCCACCGCTGTTTTCGGGAAGTATAGCAATAGTATACAACTTGCAGCTGAAATTGTCAAAATTCAGATACTGAAGAAATCACTGCCAACCGTATATTAAGGAAAGCAAAAGAGACATCATTTCTGGCCACTCATGATCCTTGTTTCTAAAATATGTATTGGCAATCTTCTATTGCATATTGTGTACTGCAAAAGCTGCAGCAATTGAAAGAACTAAGATAAAAAAGTTACACCGTACTATAACTATAGATCCCTTATTCCATCGACTGAATACTCCCTCTATTCTACCATTTGACCGGGTTGTTAGGTTTGACATTGATCTGCAGATCACTTAACATCAGACTGATGTTCAAAGCAATAACATTGGTTTACCAAACCTAATATACATTTTACAAACTAAATGGAAATCTTTTATTATGGGCCTATAGACTTCATGTTCTCAGAGCCACCATGTTCATTATGCCAAACAGCTGCATAAGAACATAAGCAAAAGCATGGCCCCTCACATGACATATCAAGAAAGGAGGGAGTCGAGGAAATGAGATCAGAACCACAATTAAATCATGCATAAGTTTGTCTACTCATGTAGTTATGCATAAGTGCTTGCAAATACAGAACATACCTTTTATGGAACTCATCTTCAAACTCCCTTCCCCAAATAGATTGGCCACCAGTGCCATCTCCTAATGGATCTCCTGTCTGAACCATAAAGCCTCTAATGACCCGATGAAAGATCAAATTATCATAGTATCCATTCTTGCAGTGTGTTGTAAAGTTCTCCACCGTTTTAGGACACTCTTCAGGGTATAGTTTCATATGAATGTCACCCATACTGGTATGCATGACCTAGGTAAAAGAAAGAAAAAATCAGACAATATCTCTTCATTGTTTAGGATAAATTACAAAACAAAAAGGAAGGGCCTCTAAGCAAATATATTATCTTTTTAGATAAACACAAATAATGGAGAGAAAATAACTGTTCTTCAGCTAGGAAAGGCTGCCCAATAGCACAAACAGCTTTGCCCATTTAATTTCCAGTTCATGAAGACCGTTCTCAGAGTAGCAGATTCATAACATGCTATCCTCTCAACTCATTCTTTAATTGATCAGGAATTAGAAAACAGTAAGTAGAAAAAAGTCTATTATTCACAATTCATTCACTTGGTTTATATGGATCACAAGAAGAAATCTTATCGTAAACAGTTCTGCAGTCAATAGCAATCACCTTAGCTCAAACAGAGTTCCGGTCCCATGAATTCATGGAAAATGATATCCAACTTAAACCTATCTGGATTTTTCATTCTATCTGATCTATAGCAAATAAAACCATAACTCACCACATTATCTGGAAGGGATGTCGTGACAGACTTCCCAATGTCAGAAACAGCTAAAAGTTCATCAGGATGTGGCTTTTCATTAAAGACATCTCTTCCCTTGGTAGGATCATCAGGCTCCTCAGGTTCTCTCTGACTATTATAGAAAAAAAAAACACATATGAGTTGTTGTTAAGCATAATATTGAAATACAAACAAAAACAATCTGGTTTCATAGCAGATAAGATGACAAGAGGGCTGAGTTTTATGTGTATGGAGCATGAAGTTAACCATCCAAGTTCAAAGAGCGCAGCAGACAACTGAACTTTCCAACTTTCCCATGGCTTGAGATAGTTTACATTTCAAATAACCTTGATTAAGAATCTATCAGAACAAATCATACTGTATGTGAAACTTACAGAGATATCCAACATAAAATATACTCACTAGTTTAGATATAACACTGTCAAGATGTTTCCTTAAGCATGCCATTAAAGTCTAGACTGAACAAGTTATTGCAGTGGAGAAGGTATACAATCGACAGAAGATTGAAATGCAACAAAGTTCAAGATAGGCTTCTACACACACTCTCTACTATATATGATACCTGAACAAATAGATTCTGTGTTTCTTGAAAGCACAGCAAAGTAGAGTTGGATCTATAAGGGGCTCCTTGCTTTCATTGGCATTTGCTGCAGCAGCAGGAATTTTCCTTACTTTTTTACTACTTCTATCACCTTGATACAAGGCAATTCTCAAAAACCTATCATTGCTCTCCACCTTCCCCAGGATTCGGGAAACCCTATTGGTATGAAGATTTACAACCTGACAGTACAAAGAAAAATTAACCCAACATCAGAAAGAACTTCGAAGAAGCATAAAGCTTATCATAACTCGGGCAAGGCACAAGTAAGAAGAATAGCAGTATAATTGCATACTCGACAGTCTAATGGACATTTTCTTACTTTAATTCCTAGCAGGGTTGCGTATATAATGAAGTTGGAACTTTCATCAAAAACAGCATTAGGTTGTGGTACATGTTCTGTTTTCTCAATCTCTTTTTCCACGGCCATTCTTCGCCCAAAATCAATAGCTTCGAGCCGGTATAGAGGAACGTCACTCCTCTGGAGATCTTGCGCCACCTAAAACATGGATTTATTTTTAAAAAAAGAGAGCAGAAGTCAAAAAAACATATTGGTACAGACATAAGTATTAGATTATTTGAAAGGACTAATCTCTTACCTCCAGAGATTCATCATACACACGTCTCAGTTTACCTGTCCTGAACCAAAATATACGAATCCTACGATCTGGTGAAGTTATAGAAAACTGTTTACCATCAGGACTTACCTGAAATAAAGAAGAGAAATTGAAAGAGTTTTACAACACTCCATCTACGGATAGGTGAGACTGAGAAATTTGAAACTGTTTAGCTAAATTGAAATGTAATTGTAGAAGAAACTTTTTCAATTCATGTAATGAGGTCTGAAGTTCACATAATTTCCAGGCTTCCAGCAAAAGGTTTTCCTTGTAATACCTCTATAGAAGAAACAACAGTTTTGCATTTCACAATTTCAAAGAGATTGGTGTCACTCTTCAATCTAAAATTCACCCTGCAGGCATAAAATTAGAAGATAATATGAGAATTGACTATTACATTTAGGAGGAGGAGACAAACTCTTAATTATGACAAAGAAACTGAGTGTAGCTATATACTTATTGAATAATCACTGCATATCTTCTTCGGTAGTACTAAATAAAGCATAAATTGTTTATTTTATACTACTCTCTCAGGGGCGGGTCTAGAGTGCTAATTACGGGTTCGGCAGACCCAGTCATTCAGAACCCAAAGACTAAAAAGTGTTATGTTTCAGAAACCATAAACTGAAAATCCTGGATCCGCCTCTAACTCTATGGGAGTGAATGAACTCTAAAACCACAATGCAAACTATGTGGGTGCGGAAATGAGCTAATAATTAAGATCATATAGGATCTACTTTACATGCTCTATGTTTAAAGTTTCTAGTCAACGCTCTCTCCTTCACCCCAACCCCCCTAAAACAAAAAGATGCATTTTGGAAAAAAAAAAAAAAAGAGTTCTTGGATACTGAACATAGTGATGTAATATCATTTCTTCAAATGGATCTTTCTAAAACTCAGTTTGTGGCACTCGAGCTCCCTGAGGTCAATCCAATCTATTGTCCCCTACCAAGGACCGGATATAAGGTAAATTACTTTGAAAACTTGAACACCTACACGTTCTCTGGGAACTGAAGAGTGGCAGGATTCCAGTACTCAATGATCCCTTTGTCATCTGCGGATATCACAGTATCGAAGACAGGATTGTACTTCATGACTTTGATGGGGCACAAGTGTATCTGATAACAAGGAGAAAAAAATAAATAATTGGTTCAACTGAGTGCTGGTATAACCTTTATATTAACATGACAAAGAAACACACTAAAATCTGCACGAAAGGCATATGAACCTTTACTTTTGAGGTAAGTTTAAAGGAAATACCTCTTTAGATATAAGATGTTCATTTGTACCAGCTTTTGCATCGTATATATGCACAACTGAGGAGTTACGATCGCTAACAGCAAGCTTTGCTTTGACATCCCCTAGTTTATATACCCATTCAACACATCCAGGTATGAATGGAAGACGTATCATGGACATCATGTCGAAATTCACTACGTCATATATTTTCACAGACTTATCACTTGAGATTGTACAACAAAGCATACCATCAGAGCTAACCTGCAATAGAATTTAGGTAAAGTTGGGTATTGCTCTGATCAATTATGCTGACAATAAACCTGAGAATACTATACTGCTGCCTGCGAAACTATGGCTACTTACTGCAAGGCCTTCAATTGGTCCAAGATGAGATCTGAAATGTTTTGCGAACTCGATACCAATAGACTTTTTCTTCCAAAATTTCAGGTGGCCTGGACAAAAAAGAAGAGAATATTTGGTAAAATATGCAAACATCATGAAATAGATTACATGTCCCGCCTTACCATCAGAACTCCCACTAATGAAAAAATCTGCTGTTGACACAGCAACATGAGTGACCACATCCCGGTGCATGTAACTTTTCTCATACCTGCATTGCATTACATGCTTTAGTAATCTAATCTGACATAATCATGTAAAATGAGAAAAAGAAGAGATGCAACTTTTCTTTATTTGGTAATGAACAAGCTACAGGAGGGCTCCGTAGCTGTCACATCTCAACCGTGACAAATGTTTTTCAGTCTACTGGGTGTGGAAGGGACTATGCCAAGAACAACAAAAGAGTTCCTTATGAGCTGAAATGAAATAGCTTTGAACAAGAATGTAAAGAAGGCCTGGTACGCTATCTCCTCTTGCATTTGGTGGTGTATGTGGAAAGAGAGAAACATAAGGTGTTTTGAAGATGAACAGGACTCTAATTTGAAAGTGAAATCTGATTTTGTGTGTGTGTGTGTGTGTGTGTGTGTATGGTGCAGTTTAGAATGTGCAAATGAAGCTGAAACACTCTTCGTAGTCACATAAACTTTTGTATAGGCTGCCAAGTTACTTCTTTTGTTTTCATTGCTTATTTTTGGATGTAACCACAACACTTTCTTAGTGTTATTTTTGGACCTCAAAAAAATTAAATAAAATGGTGGAATAGATTAGGCTGAATCTATTCTAGAAGTGATGGAATTCCTACAGGTTAAAGAGACCAGACTTTTCCTAAGTTATTTTGTGATGCACATGAACAATATTTTTTCTTTTTTAGTAAGGGATGCACAAGTAAAATTTTGACAGAACTTTCTTAGTACTAATCATTTATAAAAGACCTTCTGGCCCGCCTTCATCATTTGTAGGTGTTTTTGGTTTACTTCTTGTATACGGCCACCTTTCTGGCCCACCTTTTTCATTAACACGATTATTTACCTTATCAAAAGAAAAAAGAAAGACCTTACCCTCTAGGCTTCTACCAAAAAAAATAAAAAGATACAATGAAAATGAATTTCGCTGCCCTGTGTCTGACTATGAGAAAAGGACTTTTTTAAAGGCTCCAAGGAATATTTTCAGTCTGATTTAGATTTCATAAAATCGTCAGAGCAAGCACATCATTTTTGTTCACCATGACTGAAGGCGGCACGGGAAGGTCCAAGTCAGGCGATCACAGTGCCAAACTGATCAACACAAGAATCAAGGTTGTAACGTAAGCTTTAGTGGTAAAGACCGTGGATGAAGGCTTGAAGGTGAAAAGAAAATCCAAGACTTGCCACCTTCATCCAAGCCGACACCATAGAGGGACTCGAAGTAGAGATGGCATTGGAGCCAATGCAGCAGTGCTGGACTTAGAGCGACATGGGTCTCAGCATTATAAGCAAACATTTAACTTGAAAAACTAGGAGCTATCTTATCATTGATGAATTCGGTTAATTACCATCAATTGCCATTCCGGTTGAGGAGTCACTATGGTAATTCATCTATCCTTTAGTTGATAACTTGGGTTTATATTTTGATTTCCGTTTGAGGTCTTAGTTTTCAATTACCCATGGTTTCTCATTGAGCGTAAAGTTAATGGTTACATATTCCATTGATACTTTCTCATATTTAACTTTTTTGGGATTTCATTTGAGGTTCAAGGTTTAGATACTTGGGTTGCTCGTGAATCCACTTTTTTGTTAATATCTCTCTCATTTTGGTGTTTACAACCTATCTTTTGTTGCTTGATCTTTCGCATTCCAATCTCTATCCTCGTCTTTGGTGCTACCAGATTTGCTATCATTTGATGACACTTCGATTGCCAAAAGAGAACAGGTGGGAAAAGGGTAACTATGTATAATGATATCATTACAGTACTGACCTCTCTAAACAACAGTATGGAATAGGAAAATAAAACAAGATAAGAACACATTGCTTATCCCAGCTATAAGCAAGAAAATTTGCTTCCATATGCTCATGAAACCTATATAGCTTGATTAGTCAAATTAGAATAATACCCATATTGAGCAGTTTACAGAAGTCCTAAGACTTCAATAGTACCAACTGTAAAACGTTAGAAGCCGAAAACTCCCAACAGAACGGCCTCTGCATCTCAAGTGTCCAGAATATTAACCACCCAGAACACTTGAGAGTTTTTTTTTGGTTGGCCACATAAGAAAAAATAATCTTGACATAAATTCTGCATGACTAATATACAGAAATCTCTGCACCAGTAAGTAAAAAGGGAAACATGCCACTCCTTAGTTGAACAAAGTTTATTTCTATCCTCTCAAAAGCTCTCCTATTTATTTTCCTCCAAACGACCCACATAAGTGCAAGTGGTCCAAATTTCCATGCCTTACATTTCCTCCTCCTAATAACACTCAAACTCCACATAACCTATTTCACTGTGCCTGACATCGCCCAAAATAATCCAAACAGCCTAGAAATTTCCCCACACAATATTGATGCTACTGAACAAAACGCCGCAACAAATGGCTTTCATCAAAGGCCGTCAGATAACCGATTCATCCCTTATTGCTAACGAATGCATTGATTCCAGAACCAGACAAGGCTTGCCCGGCATCCTTTGCAAACTTGACATAAAGAAGGCTTTTGATCACGTCCATTGGAACTTCTTGCTCTCTATGCTGAAGGATATGGGTTTCGAAACAAAATGGATCAATTGGATTCGCTTTTGTATCTCCTCAGTTAGATTCTCGATTCTCATTAATGGTTCCCCTCGTGGCTTTTTCAACTCTCAGAGAGGTCTCAGACAAGGAGACTCCTTGTCACCCTTCCTTTTCATTCTTGTAATGGAAGGTCTTAGTAGGATGCTTAGTTCCGCAGTCCAATATGGTTGGTTAAGGGGCTTTGCACCCGCAATCAGAGCCCGAGCTCATTCGACATCTCACATACTCTTTTTGCAGATGACACACTTATCTTTTGCGATGCAGAGGTGTCCCAGGTCCTTCATTTAAGGATTATTCTCTTGGCATTGGAAGCCGTCTCTGGTCTTCATATTAATTATGCCAAGAGTCAACTTTTACCGATTAACATGGTTCCAAATATTCAATTGCTCGCTGATTTTTTGGGCTGCTCTATTGGATCCTTACCAACTCCCTATCTTGGTCTTCCTCTTGGTGCAAAATCCACTTCTTCAAGTATTTGGGAGGGTATCTTAGAGAAATGTGAGAAAAAATTGTCTAATTGGAAAAGACAGTATCTTTCTTTGGGAGGCAGATTAGTCATCATTAACAGTGTACTAGACGCGTTGCCAACATACACCATGTCTCTTTTTCCTCTACCTGCAGCTATTTTGAAACGACTAGATAAGCTTCGTCGTGATTTTCTATGGCATGGGAATAAAGAAAAGAAATCCTTTAATCTTGTCAAATGGGATATCGTGACACGTGGAAAAAAAACTGGTGGTCTAGGAGTTAGAGACTTGAAATCTCACAACAAAAGCCTAATGTGCAAATGGTAATGGAGGTTTAATTCGGAGGAAAACGAACTTTGGAGGAAAGTCATTTCCACCAAATATAACATGAGTTGCCCCTGGATCACTAGACCTACCACTGCTTCGCTTGGTTTAGGTGTCTGGAAACACATCAGAGCTAATTGGGACTTCTTTTGTACCCGTTCCAACCTTATTGTTGGCAACGGGAGAAAAATAAAATTTTGGCAAGATTTTTGGCTTGGACATTCTCCTCTGAAGGACAATTTTCCCGAGCTTTTCAGCTGTTCCTCTAACCCCCAGGCTACTATTGTTGATTGCAAACAGGAAGGTGACTGGTTCATACCCTTTAGAAGACCTTTTAATGATTGGGAGATGGAAGATATCTCTAGGCTGCTCCAAGTGCTTCAAAGAGCTCCTCTGCTTATCCAAAAATCAGATTGCTTGAAATGGAATCCCCACCCCTCAGGGATTTTCACTGTCAAGAGTTGCTATGAGCTTCTAACAGCCTCTTCCCATTACTCAACGCTTTGGCCATGGAAAGTGATTTGGAATAGCAAAGCACCATATAAAATCAAATGCTTCTCATGGTTAGTGGCGAGAAGAAAGTGTCACCATTGACAATTTACAAAAGAGAGGTTTTTCACTAGGTAACCGGTGTCCTCTTTGTGAGGAAAATGAAGAAAGCATAAATCACCTTTTCCTTCATTGTAAAGTATATGGTCATGTCTGGAATTTTATTCTAAGCATTTTGGGCTTGCTTTGGTGTATGCCACTTTCTACGGTGGATCTACTTTTAGCTTGGAAAAGGAAAGACATGACAAGACATTCTCTTGGTCTGTGGAACTCCATCCCAGCTGCTGTTTGGTAGGTGCTTTGGAAGGAAAGAAATGCAAGAATTTGAGAATAAAAAGGATAATATTGTAAAGCTTAAACACAATTGCCTACTTTTGCTTAGTTTTTGGTCCAATATGTACTCGGCTAATTTGCTAGAAGCTGAAGACATGGTAGATTTTATTAGTTTTCTTCATTATCTGTAATGGTCTCAACTTTTGGATGTACTTCTGACTAGCATTGTCTTTTTGCTAGTTTTCATTAATAATATTTCTTATTTTACCGATAAAAAAAAAATAATGAATGAGTAAATGTTCTACATCTTCTCCGGAGCTCTTGCACATAAAACACCAACTAACGTAATTGATAAACACCAACAACGTAATTCCTCCCTAATCAACAACTTTTCACAATAAGACTCCCGTTTGTATAGAAAATTGAGTGACATTTGTAGAAAACCATCTCTTTTGTAGTTTTCTACTTGTTTTGTATACCTCTTGTATAAGAGCCTTTTTTGCCCAAGTTTTAATAAAATTATTACTAAAACAAAATCTCTACTTTAGTAATTCAATCTCTTGCATAACTAATACAACCTTTCCTACCATAAGTTTTGCAGGACTAATAGACATAAACCTATGCACAACCAATACTCTCTCAGTTCCAATTAATATGATATAGCATGACTTGACACGTAGTTTAAAAAAGAAATAACGACTTTTTGAAACTGTGTCTTAGACTAGCAAACATCATTTGCAGGGTTACACGACTTTTGAAACTTGTGTTCATAAACACGCGATAATACTTGTGTGGATAATAAACTTCTCATTAAGGATAAATGGAAAGTTAAAGTTTATTGTTTCCAAATGCAGAAACATTTAGTTCTTTTTTATTTTACTGGACTCATGAGGAATTGCTTTCGTAGCAGATGAATTGACATGACAAATCCAAGGGGAGGTACCATGGTGTATGTTATTTGCAGATGACATAGTATTGAATGACGAGACACGTGACAGAATTAACAATAGACTGGAGGTTTGGAAGCAGACTCTAGAGTCTAAAAGTTTTAGGTTGAGCAGAACTAAAACATAGTACATGATATGCAAGTTCAGTGACGCCTCACAAAAGTCGGAGGGGGAAGTGAGGATTGATTCACAAGTCATCCCCGAGAAAGGAAACTTCAAATATCTTGGATCAATAATCCAAGGAAATGTAAAGATCGGTGAGGATGTCACACATCGCATAGGTACGGGGTGGATGAAATGTAGGCCCACCTATGATGTTATATGTGAATGTGCCACCGAGACTTGAAGGTAAGTTCTATGAAGTAATCGCAAGACCAACTATATTGTAAGTGGCATAGTGTTGGCCATTAAAGAAATACCAGAGAAGGTGGGAAAGGTTAGGAGATATGAGATTAGGAACGAAGAAATACGGGACAAAATAGGAGTGGCCTCAGTAGTGGATAAGATGCGGAAAGCGATGATGAGATGGTTGGGGCATGTGCAAAGGAGGAGCACAGAAGCCCCAGTGGTGAGAGGTTGGTCGTGTTGTGTCTCTAGAGAGGTAGAGGTAAACCGAGGAAGAATTGGGATGAGGTGATTAGGCAGGACATGACACATCTTCAGCTCAATGAAGACATGACCCTAAATAGGACACCATGGAGGTCGAGGATTAGGGTAGAATGTTAGAAGGTAGTTAAACGATCTCCATCAATTGTATGGGGAGGCATTGTTCTATAATGAGGGTTTTTAAGGAACCCTATTCGTCCCCTCCTTTCAGTATTAGTATTATTGCTTTTGTTCTATCATTGACTTTTTCTTCAATTTTATTAGTAATGGTGTCCCTTTATTATGGTTATCACTAGTATTTTGATGTCATTACCTTTCTTTACTTTGGTATTTACCTTTTATTCTTGTATTGTTTAAACCTGTTACTAAAACACTTTTCTTGACCCGAGGGTCTTTCAGGAGTAGCCTCTCTACCTCACTTGAGATACGGGTAAGGTTAGTGTACATTCCACCCTCCCCAGATCCCATCTGTGAGGTCACAACAGGTATGTTGTTGTTATACCAGACTAGTAAGGAAATAATGTCGCATATATTGGAACAGAGAGAAGTTCACTGTTTGGTTTTCCACATACAACATTGCTTAAACTCCAATGCTAATACAAACATAATTTATGTGAAACTCTATGTATAACTTCAAGTAGGATAAAATGTGAAATAAGAACACGTATATTAGATATTGAAACATAAACCCTAAACCCCTTAAAACAAATAGGGGTCAACAGATGTAACCTAGTGGTCAATAAAGTGGGAGGAGAACCATGAGGTCCTAGGTTCAAATTTTAGCGAAGGCAAAAAAACACTATGTGATTTCTTTCCACCCGCCTAAGCTTCAGTGGACAAAGTAACGGGGTACCTGTGTTGTTGAGAGTTATAGCCTATAGGTACTCAATGCAATTAGTCAAGAAGCGCATAAGGTGACCCGGATACCACAATTATAAAAATGCTTCACTAATACGACATTTGGTTATAAGTAAAGCAATGCACAGTGAACACTTGGTTGACAATATTAAACACTGTAAATAGAGACATAACTCATGTAGAACTAAATTAATAATTAAACCACCCAGAAATTTGGTAAATCTCTGAGGCGTTTTGTCAGTGGCAAGGTTCGAACATGTCACGTGCCTACCTCACTCATCATAAGCAATGCAGTGTGTATGATTGACAGTATTAAACTCCGTTGCTTAAACCCTAAGCAGTACTTACAAGTTGGCAGAAGGAAGGGAATCGAGATAAGCTTGTTCAAATTGGAGAGGCCGCTTCTTACGAGCACTTGGAGCTGGACCCGGTCCAATTACTGCCTCCTCATCCGTTTCCTCCACTGCCGCCGCCGCAGCAGCTGGCGGAGGGTTCCCGTTCTCATTCTGAGCTACTGCTGCTTCTTCCATCTACTATTAGGGTTTGATATTCACTCAGAAAAAATGGCTAAGAGAGGGAAGGTAATTTCGTGTTTGTTTTGAAAAGTGGTGAGCTTATAGAAGTGAGTCCCCGCCGATTTGACTCACAACTCCGGTTCTTGTTAACCGACTCGAACCTATTGGGTTAACATTTCGGATCCCTTTTTGGAGTGATTTTGATGACTCAGTTTTTAAATCATTTATTTAATTAAAGAGAAGCAGTCAATTATTACAAAAATTAGCAATATTTTTAAAAAACACTACTTTTTGATGACTAGTCGTATAAAAAAATTCGAAGAATTATTGAACTAAATTTTCTAGGATTTTTAAACTAAATTTTTTAAAATTGCAAGAAAAATTCCTTGACTTCATACTTGGCAATCCTAAGTAAATTTTCTTGGAACTTTGGACATAACTCCAAGAAATTTTCTTGGAACATTATATTTACCATTCCGTAAGAAATTTTACTGAAATTTTAAAATTTTTTTACCAAAAAAAAAATAAAACGCTTGTTAGTTTTCATTTAGCGCGGTGCAAATTTTGCAGAGGGTCAAATTGGATAAAGTGCATGCATAGCCGCTTTTGTCAGTAGTCTTTAGTCGAACCTTGTGGGCTGAACTTCATGCTTGAGGTATGAAGTTCAACTTCAGCCCACAAGGACTGAACTTTTAGGCATAGAATGCGTAAACTTCAATCCTTGTGGGCTTTGAACTTCCACCCTTGTGGTGGGTTGAAGTTCAACTTCAACGTAAAAATTTCGGGTAGGGGCCTGTTTGACACGCGCTAATTGATTTATAGCCGTCAAAAACAAATTCGCTGAGAAATAGCCACCTCCGGACAAGTCTCAGTATAAATACTGGGGCTTTGAACAAGTTTTGTTCAAAGCTCCAGTATTCATACTGAGAAGCTTTAGTAAACTAACCCCAGTATAAAATGTTGGGGCCCCATTATTTTGTTATGGGACTTTGTATAAAGTTTCAGTCCCATAACAAAATGCTGGGGCTTTGAACAAGTTTTGTTTTGTTCAAAGCCCCAGCATTTTGTTATGGGACTGAAGCTTTATATATAAAGTCCCATAACAAAATAATGAGATTTATCCGTTTGATGGGACCTTTGTTATGGGATAAATCCCATTATTTTGTTATGGGATAAAGTCACATAACAAAATAATGGGACCTTTGAACATGTTAGTTCAAGGTCCCATTATTTTGTTACGGGATTATTTTGTTATGGGACTTTGTATAAAGCTTCAGTCCCATAACAAAATACTTGAGCTTTGAACAAGTTTTGTTCAAAGCTCCAGTATTTTGTTATGGGACTAGTCTGGGGTGTTTTTCCAACGCTAATGGAGCGTAAGTGTGCGCGCAAATTTTTGGCTATTTCTCAATGAATTTTGAAATGGTGGATAAAACTCTTTGAGTGCGTCCAATAATGGCTACGCATCAAAATTTCACAACTTCAACCCTTGTAGTGTGAATGACACGACCCGGAATCCGGTTAGGCCGTGCGGGCACCCGACATCCTCCCTAGACCCATCGGGTGAACCCTTACCAATTAAATTAGGAAAATAAATATAATAATTCATAAATAAGAACAAGACAAAAAAAAACACAGACATACTGATACCTCTAAGCTGTACAAAAGAAATTACAGCTGACTATCCAACATACTAGGTTTAGGGTTATCCAGACTAGACATCTAAGAGTACAAAAGAAAACAGATACCTCTTGAAGGGAGCAAAATGCAACTGAAATAATAAACAATAAACTGGTGGCCATCCGAAATAAAGCTGGCTCACCCTGACAGCTGAAGTCGTCTTCGCTCCTTCACAACGTGGTGAACTCAGTCCTGGAGCGAAC
Source organism: Petunia x hybrida (assembly GCA_037355625.1). NCBI lineage: Eukaryota > Viridiplantae > Streptophyta > Magnoliopsida > Solanales > Solanaceae > Petunia > Petunia x hybrida. Next base: position 665,058 of record JBBBVM010000421.1, on the reverse strand, counting down.
CTGCCGAAACGAAATAGATAGACAAAAACAAACAACAAACAAGGGTGCGTCAAAAGGACTCAATAAGTGGGGCAGACTATCAACCTCAAAGAATAGGATAGCTAGCCAGGGAGAAGAAACAGATAAACCAAATTCCTCTTATTTAAATCATAAAAAGGCAGAGCCAGATAATAACTAGAAACACGTATGGAATCACAAACTATTCAACAGCCAGGAACGTAAGACAGCCAGAACATATAGGTATCCCGAACACATCAACAATCAGAAATGCATCCTGTTGCGGCGTGCAACCCGATCCATATATTCATCCTGCTGCGGCGTGCAACCCGATCCATATACTCACCGCTGCGACGTGCAACCCAATCCATATATTTATACCGTTGCGACGTACAATCCGGTCCATATATTTATACCGTTGCGGCGTGCAACCCGGTCCATATATTTATACCGTTGCGGCGTGCAACCCGGTCCATATATTTATACCGTTGCGGCGTGCAACCCGATCCCTGCAACCCAGAATACGAGCCAGAAATATATAGACAAATAAGCAATGCACGTAGAAGCAGAACAGTAGTCATGTACCACAAGTCTACACGATGGTATGAAATGAAATGAAATGAGATGAAATGAAATATGATGCAAAGGGTCACATGTGAAAAATGAATGGAGCGGAATCCTCCTGCTCCGAGGGCGGAATCCTCCTACCCTCAATATGATGAAATGGAGCGGAATCCTCCTGCTCCGAGGGCGGAATCCTCCTACCCTCAATATGATGCAATGGAGCGGAATCCTCCTGCTCCGAGGACGGAATCCTCCTACCCTCAATATGATGCAATGGAGCGGAATCCTCCTGCTCCTGGGGCGGAATCCTCCTACCCCTCAATATGTGCAATGTAATGCGTATGAATGCAATATGATGCCATGCAGTCACATATGCCTGATACCTATCTCCGGCGCGGGACTTTCATCGTCTACTAGGAGATATATGCAATAATGACCCTTCACCGGCTCGGGACTCTCATCAATTACCGGGAATTATATGTAATAATGACCCTTCACCGGTGCGGGACTCTCATCGCCAACCGGAAAGTATATGCAATAATGACCCTTCACCGGGTCGGGACTCTCATCGATTACCGGGAAGTATATGCAATAATGACCCTTCACCGGTGCGGGACTCTCATCGCCAACCGGGAAGTGTATGCAATAATGACCCTTCACCGGCGCGGGGCTCTCATCGCCAACCGGGAAGTATATGCAATAATGACCCTTCACCGGTGCGGGACTCTCATCGCCAACTGGGAAGTATATGCAACAATCAAAACCAGAGTGCAATGCTCATAGGCTCAGTGCAATTACAAACAACAAGCCATAACATATAATATACAGTGTAAATTCAAAGCTAAGGCGTAATGAGTACGCCTATCGGCAGCTACACACGTAAGGAACACGTGGTAGAATATCCACAAGGCCAAGGGCCTCTAAAGAAATGGATATAAATACTTACCTCGTTCCAAAGTTAGTACGGCTAATCAACAACCGCTTTATCCTTTGGTTTCCTTGCCAAACGATCCCACTGTATTCAATAAGAAGAAAAATATATCAATTTAGGCTAAAGGCTTCATTCCTCACATCTTAGGGTAATCCGGTTAGGAACCTGATACCCTATTCGCATACGCAATACGCAGGCCAGGCCTATGTACAGGGTTTAAGGTCACATAACCAAACCCTAAATAAATTACATTTATATGTTGCCCATAACTCACTGAATACGAATATATAATCAATTCCATTATCGGGGTCCATTTGACCCTTTAAACTATTAATTGAACTTATTAAAATGATGTCTAATATTCCAAGTTTTACCGTCAAAATATATTCAAACACACGTAATAAACTCAAATAATATATTAGGATCATTACATGAATGTTTCAGAGTGAAAATTCTACTTTTCTCCGGTCCCTTTTCTTATTTTCTGGCATTTTTCTGGATGTATTTCTTGTTTCTGCGTTCTCTGTTTCATTTGTTTCTGTTTCTTTGTTTTGTTGGTCATGGAAACATTCTGTGCAGCTAAGGGATTTAGGGATATTAATCCCTTATCCCCACCGCCTCCCTTTAATTCTTTTGTCTTTTCCCTTTTTTTCTTTCTTTTTCCTTTAAAATTCGCTGCTACGGTAAAATTTAAAATGGTATCCTACGATATTCAAAATAATTCTAACTTTTGCATACCAGTTATACAAAATATATATAACATACTTGCTAAGGCGGATCTCAAATCGGACTCGCGAAACTCAATATGCAAATTAAATGGAAAAAAGTCAAATTATTTAACTTTCGGCATCTTAGCGGAAACTAGCCGAACAACATTGAAATTCACTTTCGAAAGTTCACAAAAGTCACAAATAATCATACGAACCTAACGGCGCTTTCGAATTTCGAATCGGAGCTCATTCGCCAAAACCGAGCTCGAAAATCTCTTTTTAATATTTATTGATAATAAAAACTGAAACCTTCTTCCGATGCCTACCAAACGAGCTCTGATTTAGCTCAAATTTTACAGACAGGTCCTAATGGACATTACGAATATTTTAAAATTATCGGCACGCCAATCGGAGTCCTAACTTTCGAAACGACAAACAGAGGTCGTTTCAGTGAAGTTCAGCCAACAAGTATTAAAGTTCCAAAAAGTAGCCTCTCATGCAAAATCAATAAAAAAAATGATCTTAAACCAAAGACTACTGGTAAAAGTGGCTTGTGTCTGAAATTTTTACGGTCAAATTTTATCCTTTTTGTAAACAGAAACTTCTATAAAAATTTAGCGGCAACCAATTTTGGCTTCTCCATTTATATTTTAGCCGGTAAAGTTTTTCTTGCAAAAATAGTTTATTTAGGGTCTTTGTCCTATTCGCCCATTAAACACGCTCTTTCTATGCTCAAACATGGAAAGGTTTGAAGTTAGAAGCTACCTATGCCTAACTTCAAACATTTAAGTATGAAGTTCCTTGTGCCTAGGTTTGAAATTGGAAGTTGTTATGCCAACTTCAATTGTAAGTTGTCTATGCTTAACTAGTTTGAAGTTGAGCTTTAGAACTTCATATTTGAAGTTCAAGCTAGTGGCTAAAATTAAATAATTCTTAAAAATTTATTAAAACTTAAAAGGCGTGCCTAAATTAGGCTATTCATGCAATTCCCCCAAAACTTCCGCGCATTAGCCTTCGCGTGCGCCAAAACTTGATCCCATATTTGTTTAATTTTAGCCCCTTGTGGCGATTGAACGATAATTATTTGAATTGCATTTCTGGCGATTCATCTGAAAATGTGGTACACATCGGAAGAATTAAATCAAGAGCAATGACCCCAACTATTTGAAAGACATCTTGAGAAAAATTTTTGGTATCTGAATTTTCTATATGTACTCAAGTTTATTTGAAGTATTTCAATGGTGTAAGACTACCGACTTATTAAAAAATGAGTAAAATAACTTTATTATCTTGTTTCAGAGAAATAAGTGGCAAAGGAGGAATCGAAAAAAACATATTATATTTAATTTTTAAGTCCGTGCATAGCAATCTTGGGTGGGTCATCACTTGAAGGAATGACATAATGCTAATTCATGTTTTATACGGCCAAGGAAGCATCGATTATTTCTCTTATTATGACTTGATCATTTCGAAGAGCAACTAATTCGATTAGATCAGAAGTGTAAAATTGAACTCAACTTCAGATTAAAAAGTTCTAAAGCTAAGCAAACTCGAGTACCAAAACCAAAATTAGCCTCACTTTAAGGTTCTGATATTGAAATTATGTGGCTATGCGTGCGAAAATTTGGAAAAGTGGGTGCGCCTTTAATAACACGCGCACAGTCTCAGTAGTCAATTGCTTATTACTTCCAGTTGGTCACTAAAGCCTAATAGCCCAGTTAACGAAAAATTAGCTTTTACTAACTTTTAGTGTTAAACTTTTATGAATATTCACGTTTAGAACGTGTATTGGGTAAAAATCGACTTACTATAAGTCGCCTCGGTAAAATGATCTGATGGCGACCGAGCATGTGATGACAAGCTGTAAACCGAAGCAAGCGAGTGAATCGCCGAGGCCAGGCACCGAGGTCATCATCGAAGGCGAGCCGTAAACTGCGCTTCGGTGATCCTCGCTTCAACCGAACGGCGGAGTCGCGCCACCGAAGTAACACATTTGCTCCTTAGTAGGATACCTCGGTCGTAACGGCTCAACAGCCCACTACTTCAGCCCACTACTTTGCCCATTAACTTCATCCATAAATGCTCCAGACGTGGGTTTGGCCACTAACAAGTCATGGAGAACGTGGAGAAGGCTCTTATGGCTATAAATAGCATTTCATATTACAATGTACGCATTCAGAAAGATATACAGAAACTCTGGCGAAATTTGTACTCATTGCAATATATTGAAATCACATTATTTTCTCGCATTTACGCTTATTCTTAGTATTTTCTTGACTTTGATACGAAGATTTGCTTGTATTCCAACCCAAAATCGATTTGTGATCCTAAACTGATTTAGGCCCATACAAATTGGCGTCTTCTGTGAGGATTCAGGCATAACACTTTGTTCCAAAGTTAAACGTTCTTTTTCGTTCGAGTTTATAATCTTTCGACTGACGAAATGGCTGATAATAGTAGAAATCCTACTGAACACCAGTTAACTCCCGATGGACAGACTGGCGTTCAATCAGATCCTGCTTCTTCATCCCCGATGACAACCAAAGCGTTTCAAGCTTTTGTTGTTGCTTCACTAAGGGCTCTGCAAGAGCGACAGGATGAACAAGCTAACATCAACGCTGAATTCTGCGCCTCGATAGACGCGAGGAATAGCTCCACTCCGAATGGAGCCCAGCCTGTGTCCCCAAGTGGAGGCATCCCGATCTTCATTCCTACGGGCGCGATAACAGGGGGACTCCAAACGGGGCCACATCTGGAGGTTCGGGAACTTTACCGAGCACAACGCCACACTTCGAGACGCTTCCCACCGTGGCAGAAACTACATCTTCGGTCGATGTTGAGAGGTTGACCAGAGAAATTGAAGAACGCGTCGAAGCGCACGTGGAAAAGCGCCTCGAGAGCGTCCTTGGGGTGGCTAAGACCGAAGACGAGCTTGACATCGACCAATATAGGGAGTTGCCATTTAAGCCCGAAGCAGCACCATCTCTAACTCCCAAAAATTCCAAGCTCCTCTTCCTAAAGAAGTATGATGGGACCACCGATCCAAAAGAACATGTAACTGAGTTCATGGCGATGGTAAAGAGCAATGACTTAACGGCAATAGAGCTCGAGTCAATGTTCTTGAAAAAGTTTGGCGAATCCTTGGAGAAAGGAGCGCTGCGCTGGTACATGCGCTTACCAGCGGGATCAATTTCCACCTTCAAATAAATGGTTAACGCCTTCGTTAAGGCCCATACCGGAGCACAAAAGATTCTCCAAAGAAAGAAGGATATATGCGAGGTTAAGCAATGGCCCAGTGAGCCACTCAAGGCCTTCCTTGAGCGCTTTCATGCTGAGCGCATGGAGCTACCTCAAATGGATGATACTCTAGCCATCGTGGCGTTTGAAAAGGGTATCAAACTATCAATGCTCGCAACTCCGACGCAACCGCTGAGTTGCGAAAAGAGCTACAACAGTATCAAACTCTGAAGTGGGAAGATTTACACAAATGAGCTTACTCCAAGATAAGGCTGGAGGAAGCTGAGTTTAAAAACTGAGGTCATAATTACAAGAACCGAGGCGAATCCTCGTATCGTGCCGAGGCGTCGCGAGGAAATTCGAAGGGGAGGTACGAGCCATACTGATGCAGCCCGAACACTTGCTGATCAAGTGTTCGATCCACCGAGGCCGATGACACGAAGCTAAGCCAAGCTGCTGCACGATGTTCACATTCACCTGGCTTGGTCGAAGCAAAGCAATTGCTCCGAAGCTGAGTGGCCGGGCTCAAGAACCGAAGGCGTCATCTTCAAGTGTGAGCCCGAGGACAAAGTGACCGAATACCAACTCTTGGCGCCGAGCAGCACAGAGCCGAACACAACAAATTGTGTCGAAATCAAGTGAGCGCCGGATGACAAATGAGTTCGAGCAAGCAACCGAGCACCGAAGTCAAGGCTGCCGAACACACACTTAGCTCAGCCCTGCGTGGCTTGTTTTTATTGGCCACCTGTGACTATTTACTGTTTTATCCTTAGCCTAGTCTATAAATACTCCATTTACATTTCATTGTAGGGAGTTATTGTTGAATTATCAAATATAGCAAGTGCTATTGTGAGTCTCCGATAGAGCCAAATCCCGACGTGGGATTTTAAAGAACTTGTGTCATTCGGTGTCTTCGATTGAACATTTTCTTCTTGGTCATTCAGTTTGCAAGAAGCTTGTTCTTCTTGAGGATTGTTGCATAGTATAGGTGCGTCTTGACCTTCATTCGATCGAGCTTTGAGACAGGTTCCTCACTGTTCTTTCGAATCGAAGCAAGATTTGTCTTGCTTCTATCTTTATTTCTTGTTTTCTTCCGCGTTTGATTCGTGTTTAGCTTTCCCTCGGGTTTGCTTGCACCATTTTGGTATCAGAGCAAGGTTTGAGCTTGTTTCTACAACCCCAAATCCTGTTCAAGTTATCTTTAAATTTCGTGCATTTGTGTCTTTGTTTTCCGTTTCGTGTTCTTGTTTTGTTTGGATACTGTTATTGGTAGTGTTGTTATTTTACAAAAAAAAAAAAAGTGTTAAAAGAAAAATTCAAAAATTTGGATTGATTGTTGGTTGTTTGGATTAAACAACCATTGATTCGTGTTCACCACTGTTCGAGGAGTGATTTGAGCACCGGTCATACACTATCGGCGACTAGGGTTTCTCAACGATAATTTTGGACTGTTTTGAGCTTAGTGGTGACTGATTTGAACCCCATTTGAGATTGGTTGTTACCGATGAAGATTGGTGGTTCTTGAGTATTTTGTGGTTGTTTTGTGCTTAAAAATTTCGAAGTCTATGAGTTGAACCGTCGTCCGTACGCCGGAAAATTGTTACATTGTAACAGTGTACGGACTCGAGGAGCTGAACCTTAGCTCGAAAGGCTTTGAATTGATTTCCTCTGATTTTTGTTGAAAACGGAGACGAAAACAATCCAGAAGTTTTGTTTGAAGTCGTGGCCAGTGAACGATGTAAAAGCTGTCCGTACGCCGGGGCTAAAGGCTTCACTGTTCCATTGAAGATGAAGGAGTAAAATTTTAAATCCCAAAACCCCAGGTGAAAACGTGTCGGCTTGAAAAGGGAAAACGGATAAGGTAAAACCCTATCCGTACCAAGGAGGGACCACTCTTGTACGGGCAAGAGTTGGTGTGTTCGAAAAGATTCCGAAGAGGAATCAAAGGGTAGATTCTCCTAGGATTTCACTTTTTTTTTTGTGTTCGATAAATCTAGTTAGTAGATCTTTCGAAGTAACTCTTTCTTACTCGAGGTCGAACTAACCCATTTTGAGCTAATAGGAACTCGTGCGTGGAGTGACCGAAGTCCAACTCTCGTAGAAATCCTTTTTGACTCCCCGAAGCGCAAGAGTAAATAGCGTCCGTTCCATTGAGTCATATCAATTCACTCATCCCGAAGGAGACATTGTAACTTGTCAAATTCGAAGGAACTAAGAGAAGTTGATCAACCGAGGAAGCCATTGGCTACAAGTTCTTGAGTGACCAAAACCGAACCCCTAAATTGAGTGGACCCGAGTGCTACCCAACAAAGGTGAGGGAGTGAGTGAGGTGATTTCTAACCTTAACATTTTGATTGGTATTTGAATTGTGCAGGTACCATGGCTGGGAATGGAGGCGAAGGCAAGGGCATTGAGAAGCCCGAGGTGTCGTTAGCCGATTTCATGGCTGTGATACAAGGCATCAGTGCCGAAGTGAGAGGAGTGAGTGCTCGAGTAGCTAACCTCGAGCAAGGGAGTGTGTCCGTGGCCATGCATGGGTCCGGCGCTGGAACGAGCAGCTCCACTCCGATGAAACCTGAGCTGTATGCCGAGCTTTTTCGACAACATCAGTTGACGAGTGAGGCAATTCGAAGAGGACTCAACTTGGGCAATCCCCAAGCTGATGATCAAAACTTGGGCATTCCTCGAGGAGAGAGGTTACCACTTCCAAAGGCCCGAAGAAACCTTGGTGCCGTTGTCGAAGAGGTTGACGAAGAGGGATTTCCCGAGGATGAATATGAGTATGAGCCACCGTTTGGTCAACGAAGGCAGGCTCAACAAGGTCGTGGAAATTTCTGAGGTCGAGGCCGAGGCGCAAATGTTGAACGACATAATGAGTGTGAGGCTGATGATCACTATGATGAGTATCCCGAACCGATTCGAGGTGCTCGAGATTCAAACTTGAACAGTGTCAAGATCACTATTCCACCTTTCAAAGGAACTAGTGATCCGGATGAATATCTTGAATGGAAGCTTAAAATGGAGCGAATCTTCGAAACCAATGAGATGACCGAAGAAAGGAAAGTTGCCCATGCCATTGCTTCGTTCGAAGCATATGCATCCACGTGGTGGGAAGCTGACAAGAGATTTAGACGGAGGAATATTTATCCCGAAGTCACTACTTGGGCACAGTTGAAAAGAGCAATGGATGCTAAGTACTTGAGTGCCAAGTATAGGCAAACTCAATTTCAAAAGCTCTATGAGTTGAAGCAAGGGTCCAAGTCAGTTCAAGAGTATCATGATGAATTCTTGAGGATTCGATTGAATCTTGATCTGGACGAAGATGAAGAGCAAGCCACTATTCGGTTCAAAAATGGCTTGGCTCGGGAGGTGTCATCTTAATTGAGGCTACATGTGTATTACACGGTGGAAGATATGTTTGAAGCTGCTACCGAAGCTGAAAAATTTCTTAAGGACGATAAAGCAAACCGGTATCGAGGAGTCACTACTTCTACTCCTATGAACCGAGGTAAAGAATGGAAGAGCCCGAATCCAACAAGTGCAAACACTGTTCGAGATTCGAAGAAACCCTTCGAGAGGGGTGTGACCGTTAACCAATCAAGAGAAGTGGAAGGTAAAGTTCAACTTAATTCTCCTAGTGCTTCAAACATTCAGTGTCATAAATGCAAAGGTTATGGTCACATGGCTAAAGAGTGTCCAACTCGCAAAGTGATGCTTGTGCTCGACAATAGAGAAGTTTGTGAGCAAGTGAGTGACACCGAAGAGGATAATTTCGAGGAGACTGATCGAGCTGAAAATGATGATGATCGTGAAGCTACCGAAGCTGATCATCCGGAAATGTTTCTTGTGGTTCGAAGGAATCTGAGCTGCATGACTCTCGAAGAGGAGAACAACCAAAGAGAGAATCTTTTCCATGCCCGATGTCGAGTGAGGGGGAAGGTGTGTTCGATGATTATCAACTCAGGTAGTTGTGCAAATGTAGTGAGCCAAACCTTGGTCTCACAAATGGGACTACCTACTCTGAAGCATCCCCATCCTTACAAGTTGCAATGGTTAAATGAGTGTGGAGAATTGAGGCTTGTCAAACAAGTGTGGATCAAGTTTAGAGTGGGAGAATATCAAGATGAGATGATATTCGATGTGGTACCGATGCAAGCTTGTCATATGTTATTGGGACGACCATGGCAGTATGATCGGTCGGTTGTTTACAATGGAAGATCCAACACTTACACTGCAAGGCTCGAAGGGAAGAGTTTCATACTCAAACCCTTGTCTCCGAAACAAGTCGCCGAGGACTATAAAAGAATGAAAGAATTGAAAGAAGCAGCCAAAGCTAAGCTTCCGATGGGAACAAAAATTGTGGCCGAAGACATTCATTCACCGCCCGAAGTAAGAGGTATTTGTGCAATCATGCAACCGGGTGAGTATCTACGAGGCAACGACAACACTCAGATGATGATTTGCCTCGTGCACAAGGGTATCTTTCTTAACTCTAATAATGATTTTTCTAACGATAACCCTTTGCCTAGTGTTGTACAAAGTGTTTTGCAGGACTTCAGAGACATGTTTCCCGAAGAAATGCCAGGTGGATTGCCTCCGTTGAGAGGAATCGAGCACCAAATTGACTTCGTACTGGGGTCACAAATCCCCAACAAACCTGCATACCGGTGTAATCCCGAAGACACCAAAGAGCTCCAAAGGCAGGTTGATGAGTTGCTGAACAAGGGCCTAGTTCGAGAGAGCTTGTGTCCTTGCGCCGTTCCTGTTATCCTTGTCCTGAAGAAAGATGGAACATGGCCAATGTGTGTTGATTGCCGAGCAGTCAACAAAATAACGGTAAAGTATCGTCATCCTATTCCTCGATTAGATGACATGCTACACGAATTAAGTGGTTCTTCATGCTTTACGAAGGTAGACCTCAGGTCCGGTTACCACCAAATCCGAATGAAACCCGGAGACGAGTGGAAAACCGCATTCAAGACCAAATTCGGCATCTATGAATGGTTGGTGATGCCTTTTGGCTTATCCAATGCACCGAGCACATTCATGCGACTGATGAACCATGTGCTCAAACCGTTCATAAATAAGTTTGTTGTCGTTTATTTCGATGACATCCTTATTTATAGCAAATCTGTGGATAAACATGTCGAACACCTAAGGCTAGTGCTTGATAAGCTTAGAGAAGAGAAGTTATATGCTAACTTCAAGAAATGTGCCTTTTGTGTCGAACGTGTAGTCTTTCTAGGATTCGTTGTCAGTGCTAATGGTGTCGAAGTCGACGAATCAAAAGTCGAAGCCATCAAAGATTGGCCAACTCCAACCTCGGTATCACAAGTTCGTAGCTTCCATGGCTTAGCTAGCTTTTACCGAAGGTTTTTTCGTGACTTTAGCACCGTGGCAGCTCCTTTAACCGAGCTGGTTAAGAAAGACCATCCATTTGTGTGGGGAGAGTCCCAAGAGAGGGCTTTCCACGAGTTGAAACGGAGGCTATGCTCTGCCCCGTTGTTGCAACTCCCTGACTTCGGCAAAGCATTCGAAGTCGAGTGTGATGCGTCCGGAGTTGGGATCGGAGGAGTGCTGATGCAAGAATCGAAGCCGATCGCTTACTTTAGCGAAAAGCTTAAGGGTGCAACCTTGAACTACTCTACGTATAACAAGGAATTGTATGCCCTCGTTCGAGCACTCGCCTATTGGCAGCATTATTTGTGGCCTCGAGAGTTTGTGATTAAAAGTGATCATAAATCTTTGAAGCATCTCCGAGGTCAAGAGAAATCGAACCGAAGGCATGCCAAGTGGGTTGAATTCATTGAGAGTTTTCCCTATGTAATTCATTACAAAAAGGAGAAAGATAATGTCGTGGCCGATGCACTATAAAGGAAATTTGCCTTAGCGACCACTCTCGCCTCTAGGCTCATGGGATTCGAGAGCATCAAGTTGATGTACAAAGACGATCCCAAGTTGAAATGCGTTCGAGACGCAATCTTGAGTGGCCGAAGGGTAGAGAAATATCAGTGGCACGATGGCTACCTCTTCAAGAATGGGAGGGTGTGTGTGCCAGTGTCATCGTGGAGAGAGCTCTTAGCTCGAGAAGCTCACTTCGGAGGCTTGATGGGACACTTCGGTGTCGACAAAACTCTTGGTATCTTAACCGAGCAGTTCCATTGGCCCAAAATGTGACGAGATGTGGAAAAGCTTTGCAACGCTTGTCTCGTTTGCAAGAAAGCTAAATCGAAGTCCAACCCTCATGGATTGCATAACCCGTTGCCTATGCCTGATCGACCTTGGGTTGATATATCCATGGACTTTGTCTTGGGGTTACAAAGATCGGGGGGAGGACATGATAGCATCTTCATTATCGTGGATCGATTTTCCAAAATGGCTCACTTTATTCCTTGCAAGAAATTTGATGATGCACAACATGTAGCTACATTGTTTATTTCTCATGTGCTAAAATTGCATGGTGTGCCTCGTACTATTGTGAGTGATCGAGACTCAAAGTTCTTGAGTCATTTTTGGAAGTGTTTGTGGGGTGCCCTCGGCACCAAATTACTATTCTCGACGTCTCACCATCCTCAGACTGATGGACAGACCGAGGTAGTTAACCAAACCTTGGGATCTTTGCTTCGTGCAATGACCAATGGTAAGGTCGGAAACAGGGCAGATCGTTTGCCCATGATGGAGTTTGCATATAATCGAACGGTGCATCGAATGATAAATATGACCCCGTTCGAATGTGTGTATGGTTTTAATCCTTCGATTCCACTTGATTTAACCCCATTGCCTCGAGATTCTGTTATTGATTTTGAAGGTACTCGGCGTGTCACTGCCTTGATCGAGTTGCATGCAAAAGTGAAGAAGAACCTCGAGGAAGCTTATGCAAAGGACGCATCAAAGAAAAACAAGGGGCGTAAAAAGTTGGAATTAAAGAAGGGAGATTGGGTTTGAGTTCACTTTCGAAAGGAACGCTTCCCGAACCAAAGGAAAGGAAAGTTGGCTCCTCGAGGGGATGGTCCATTCCAAGTGCTGAGCAAGATCAACAACAATGCTTATGTGATCGACCTCCCTAGTGAGTATAACGTGTCCAACACCTTTAATTTTGCTGACTTAGCTCTGTGTTGTAGGTCAAACTTCGGAGGAAGAAGAGGGCTCGATTTCGAGGACGAAATCTTCTCAAGAAGGGGAGGATGATGCAGCCCGAACACGTGCTGATCAAGTATTTGATCTACCGAGGCCGATGACACGAAGCCAAGCCAAGCTGCTGCACGATGTTCACATTCACCTGGCTTGGTCGAAGCAAAGCAATTGCTCCGAAGCTGAGTGGCCGGGCTCAAGAATCGAAGGCGTCATCTTCAAGTGTGAGCCCGAGGACAAAGTGACCGAATACCAACTCTTGGCGCCGAGCAGCACAAAGCCGAACACAAAAAATTGTGTCGAAATCAAGTGAGCGCCCGATGACAAATGAGTTCGAGCAAGCAACCGAGCACCGAAGTCAAGGCTGCCGAACACACACTTAGCTCAGCCCTGCGTGGCTTGTTTTTATTGGTCACTTGTGACTATTTACTGTTTTATCCTTAGCCTAGTCTATAAATACTCCATTTACATTTTATTGTAGGGAGTTATTGTTGAATTATCAAATATAGCAAGTGCTATTGTGAGTCTCCGATGGAGCCAAACCCCGACGTGGGATTTTAAAGAACTTGTGTCATTCGGTGTCTTCGATTGAACATTTTCTTCTTGGTCATTCAGTTTGCAAGAAGCTTGTTCTTCTTGAGGATTGTTGCATAGCATAGGTGCGTCTTGACCTTCATTCGATCGAGCTTTGAGACAGGTTCCTCACTGTTCTTTCGAATCGAAGCAAGATTTGTCTTGCTTCTATCTTTATTTCTTGTGTTCTTCCGCGTTTGATTCGTCTTTAGCTTTCCTTCGGGTTTGCTTGCACCACATACACCTCCACGAGGCAGCATGTCAGCCAAAGGTTGGGAAATTCCTTTGGAAACTCGTTTGTGAGCCCACATGTAAGCCAACGGCTCGGAGGAAAGGTTCACCCTAACTCGAACCAAAAAAATTCCTCAGACCCAGCTTCGGTCTCAAAGAACAAGGAATTACCTCGGATCCCTCACTACAACTTTAATATATCGACCTTAGAGCTGGTCAACGTAGTCAAGGGAACTGCTGAGGTAAGAATACCCAAAGACATGAGAACTCCAGCAGACAAAAGAGATCAAAATTTGCACTGCGAGTTCCATGCAGATTATGGCCATCGAACCGAGGATTGCAAAGCATTGCGCCTCGAGGTGGCACATTTGTTGAAGAAGGGTGTGTTGGCCGAATTCCTTACCGACAAGGGAAAAGACAACTACACCAAGAACCGAGGATATAGGTAGCCACCTCGGGCTCCACCCCCTGAGAGAGTTGTCAACATTATCACCGGGGGGTCAGAGGTGAATGGGGTGAATTTCGCAGCTGCAAAGAAGTTCGCCAAGTTGTCGATCACAATGGAAAAGAGAACTCGAGTGAGAGGCTCGGGTAAAGAAATTATGTTCGATGATGATGATTGTGATGGGATGATGTTCCCTCATCACGATGCCTTGGTCATCATGTTGAGCATAAATGACTCGGATATCAAGCGAGTCTTGATTGACCCCGGTAGCTCGGTCAACATAATTAGCTACGAGGCCATTAAGAAGATGTGGCTTAAAGGGGTAGTCATCCCCAAGGCAACAGTGTTGACTGGCTTCAACAACTCCAGGGAGAAGACTTTGGGTGAAATCACACTCAAAACGTTTGTTGAAGAAGTTAGCAAGGAAATACTATTTCAAGTGTTGCCCGAGGACATAGCATACAATGTGATCCTCGGCAGACCATGGATCCATTCCATGGAGGCTGTCTCATCCACTCTTCATCAAGTGATCAAGTTCCCTACGCCTTGGGGGGTTCGATCAATAAAGGGAGAGCAGCGAGTAGCAAGGGAAATGCTATTCGGTTGCCTTGAAAAGTGGAGTCGCCCCGACTGGGCCAAAACAATAGCAACTAACGCAACCGGGGTCAATCGAGGAGGACCATTGAGGAGAAGTTGAAAAGATCCCGGTGTGCATTCAAGAGCCTCGGAAACAAAAGGCCGAGGACTCAACTATTGAGGAGTTGGAATCTTTCACCTTATTGAAAGATTTTCCTGAAAGAAAGGTATTTGTCGGCTCGGAGTTGGACCCAAAGTTGAAAAAAGAAATCATCGAAGTTTTAAAGTCCAACAACAATTGCTTCACTTGGTCCCATTCGGACATGATTGGCATCGATCTGGAGATCATGACCCACAAGCTGAATGTAGATCCAAAATTCACCCCGGTGAAGTAAACGAAAAGACCTCACGCCGGGGTTAAAAAGAAAGCAATCGAAGAGGAAACCACGAAGCTGCAAGAGAATGGCTTCATAAGGGAGGTGAAGTATCCCGAATGGCTGGCTAATGTGGTCGTCGTGCCTAAGAAAAAGGGAAAGTGGAGGATGTGCGTAGACTACACTGACCTGAACAAGGCTTGCCCCAATGACTCCTACCCATTGCCACAAATAGACAGGTTAATAGACTCCATGGCTGGACATAAACTATTAACCTTCTTGGATGCTTATTCGGGCTACAACCAAATCCTCATGGATTCGAGGACGAAGAGAAAACCTCTTTCATCACTGACCGAGGTACTTTTTGCTATAAAGTGATGCCCTTCGGTTTGAAAAATGCTGGGGCGACATACCAGAGACTAGTGTGTCGCATGTTCAAGGAGTATATTGGAAAATCTATGGAAGTCTACATAGATGATATGCTTATCAAGTCAATTCGAATGGAGGATCATTTGAATCATTTGAGGGAAGCTTTTGCTGTTCTGAGGCAATATGTCATGAAATTAAACCCTGAGAAGTGTGCCTTCGGCGTAGGGTCAGGCAAATTCTTGGGATTCATTGTCTCCGAGCGAGGAATCGAAGCAAACCCAGATAAGATCAAGGCTATCGAAGAGATCCCCGAAGAGTTGACCGAGGTGAAGGAAGTTCAGCGCTTAACTGGCCGAATCGCTGCCTTGAGTCGATTCATCTCAAGGTCCTTGGAGCGATGCCACAAATTCTTCTCTGTCTTGAGGAAGAATAATCACTTCGAATGGACACCGGAGTGTAAAGAAGCGCTGAGGGAATTGAAACGCTATCTGGCTAACGCGTCGTTGCTCGCCAAGCCAAAAGATGGTGAAACATTGCTGGTCTACTTGGCGGTATCCGAGGTGTCAGTCAGCGCTGTGCTAGTTCGGGAAGAAGATGGCAAGCAACAACCCATCTATTATGTGAGCAAGACACTCCTCGACGCTGAGACCGAGTATCCTCACTTGGAAAAACTAGCACTTACTTTAATTGTTACGGCTTGGAAACTACGACCTTATTTCCAATGTCACCCAATAGCGGTAGTTTCAACCTTCCCCTTGAGAAGTATATTGAATAAACTTGAATTATCGGGGAGGTTATCAAAATGGGCAGTAGAATTGAGCGAGTATGACATCACTCATCAACCCCGAACAGCCATCAAATCCCAAGTCTTGGCCGACTTCGTAGCTGATTTTAGTATTGGGATCCTACCCGAAGCCGAAAAGGAGAACTCAATGTCGAAAGGAACAACTTCGGGACTATGGATACTTTACACCGATGGGGCAACTAATTCCAAAGGTTCGGAATTAGGCATAGTGCTGAAAGCGCCCACCAGAGAGAAAATAAGGCACTCCGTTCGGTTAAAAAAATAACCAACAATGAGGCCGAATACGAAGTAGCTTTAGCAGGCTTAGAGTTAGCTAAAGAAATGGGGATGGAAAGAGTTGAGTTGAGATGTGACTCACAACTGGTGGTAAACCAAGTGCTCGGTGAATACACGGCTCGAGAGCCCAGAATGCAGCTATATTTGGACCGAGCATAGAGGATTTTGGCCCATTTCCAAGAATGACAAATTAAGAAAGTGCCTCGAGAAGAAAACACCGAAGCCGATGCTTTGGCAAACTTGGGTTCGGCAGTCGACGAAGTTCACTCGGGGACTGATTCAGTGGTTCGGTTGCTTTCTACGCAAATGAGAGACATGAAATTGCAAGTCAACTCGGTGGACCACAAATGAGATTGGCGGAGTAATTTTATCTCTTACTTCGACTCGGGGACTGTCCCCAAAGATAAAAAAGAAGCTAAAAAGTTAAGGACCCAAGCGGCTTCATACCATATGATCGAGGAAAATTTGTATAAAAGGTTATATTGCAGCCCGATGGCCAAATATTTGGGTCCAGATGAAGCTAGATACGTGATGACTGAATTATATGAAGGCGAGTGTGGCAATCATTTGGGGGGAAAGTCCTTGGGTGCGCAAATTACTTAGAGCTGGGTACTATTGGCCCACTATCAGCGCAGATGCAAAGGCCTTCGTGCAAAAATGTGATAAGTGTCAACGCCACGCCCGAATGATTCATCAACAAGCCGAACCCTTGCATTCGGTCGTATCACCATGGCCCTTCTTAAAATGGGAAATGGATATTGTTGGCCCCTTACTGAAGGGAAAAGGTGGTGTTCGGTTCATCTTAGTCCTAACTGATTACTTCACAAAGTGGGTGGAAGCAGGAGCACTCACCGAGGTTAAACAAAAAGAAGTAATTGATTTCATTAAGAAGAACATCATCTACAGGTTCGGTGTCCCAAGCGAGATCGCATGCGACAATGGTAAGCAATTCATAGGAGCAGCCATCACTGATTTCTTCAAGCAATGGGGAATTAAAAGGATTGCTTCGACCCCCTATCATTCAAGTGCCAATGGCCAAGCCGAGTCCTAGAATAGAGTGATAATTGAAAACCTTAAGAAGAGGCTTGATGAGAAAAAAGGCCCTTGGCCCGAAGAGTTGCCAGGTGTGTTGTGGGCTATGCGAACAACAGAAAAGAACAGCACCGGAGAGACACCATTTTCTCTCGCATATGGCATGGATTCACTTATCCCCGTGGAAGTGGGCGAGCCAAGTCTTCGGTATGCCCACACCATCGAGGATGCAAATCAGCAAGCCATGCGCATAGAGTTGGACTTGCTCGAGGAGAAGAGAGAGTTGGCTTTGGTTCGGCTAGTTGCACAAAAGAGGCAGATCGAGGCATATCTCAATAGGAAGGCCAAACTTAGAGATTTTAAAGTTGGCGATTATGTGCTGAAGGCTACGAACCAATCAATGAAGGAGAAGAACGGGGGAAAGTTCGTCGCAAACTGGAAGGACCTTACAAAGTCAGAGCAATTATTGGGAAAGGATCTTATCAAATTGAAGATCTGCAAGGGGTACCCGAACCCTTGAATTGGAACATCTCCAATTTGAAGCGGTACTACTTTTAATCGAGGTAAACATTCCTTGATCATTTTAAATTTACCCACAGCCTGGAGCCGAAAAATGCTCCTAGGGCTTCGGTCGAAATGTACTAACTTGCTCCTTGTTTCATTTTTCTTGACCTTTTCAGGAAGCGAACCAAACGATTTCCAGTGCTCGGATCTTCATCAAGATTCACATCCGAACACTGGGGGGAGTAAGAGGCGGGTTGCAACCAAGGTCGACACTGAGTCTCTCAACCGAAGCCTATCTATTCGACAACCGGGGATTGACACCCAAGGAATAGATTAGTACATTGTAGTTACGCCCGATAGTGGCATGTTGTCAGTTTGTTTTTACGCCCAAGGTCTACTTCAACTTGGCTCTATGTAGAAAGCCGATTATGGCTCGATTGATATTATCAATGAAATAAACTTGATTCTATATCTCTTTGTTTCCACAATCTTGCACTCCGAAGTTGCACTTTAAATGCATCGACTCGAGAACGAGACGTCGTTCTAAGTTTGCATCGGTTTCATTTAATTAAGTCTTGCAAGCAAGCTATTTACTTTAAGTGTTCGGTTCATGCAAAAACTAACATTTAAGATGAGAAATACAAAATCATTTCATTGATAGGCCTGAAGGCTGCAAGTTTGTACATCAAAAGGACCCGAAGGTCTAAAGTATGAACATAAAAAGAGCCCGAAGGCTTACACAAAACAAGAAGTGAAAATAGGAAACTACGCCTCGGGACCATCATCTCCCTCCTCGGACGTCCCCTCGGCATCCTCATCTCCTTCATCTTCTCCATCATCTTCGCTCGAAGCTTCACTTGAGGAAAGATCGTCGATGATAGCCTGAGCTTGGGCTGCTTTTTCTTCAGCTTTGGTGATCTCCTCTTCCAAGTTAAGCTCACCAGCACGACATTGCTTGAGCAGCCTCAACCGAGATCTGATGACTGACCAACGTTTGTCCAATTCCGCTCTTTTGGCCTTAATCTTGGCCTTAGCCTTACGGTCAGTAATCTCCTCCCGAAGCAATTTAACCTCAGCTTCAAGGGTTGGAAGCTTGGAGCTTTCACCCTCTAACTTCTGAATGCGAAGCACATGGTTTCTCAGCTGCTCGTGGTGCCTCTTGGCCTTTTCTTCATATTTGCTTTTAGCTTGGGCCAAGTCGGCAGTGAGCTTTGCGACCTCGGCTTCCAGCCTCGTGCGCTCAATATGGAAGCCATCGCTGAGGGCTCGAATCTTCGCCGCGGAGGCAGTTTCAGCATCGCACAAGTCGGACTCAGACTTGGACAATTTAACCTTCAACTCCGCAATTTGTTCATTGAAGTTGTCCTTTTGCCTGTCCCAAGCACAAGCAACGCGTTGAATCTCCTCACTTCTCGTGGCCTCGAGTTCAATAGTCCTCACGGATAAAACGAAGCTCTGAATGAAAATTATCAAAGGGTCAACATGAACGAATATCTGAAGAAAGGAATGAGACCGAGGATATCAAGACTTACTCTGAGTGCATTAGCAGCAAGGGTGTTTGCCAAGTGGGCTGGAGAAAATGGCTGTACAACTTTGTCCTCTGTAGGACCGAGGAGAGGCATGAGGCTCAGTATGTCGCTTCGAGTGCTAGTCAACAAATTTGAAGAGGTCGACACCTTAAGCTTCCGTAATGAACCAACCGAGGATGAGAGCCTCGCAGGCTCTGATTGCGCTCTAACCGCGCCGACATCTGCCTCCCTTTCAAGAACAGCAGCCCCAGTTTCCCCTACTTTGGCCCTACCTTTGGCCTTGGCCACTGCCGCTTCGGAGTCTTGCTCCTGATCTTCAAGGTCCACGACCTCGACTTCCCTTCGAGCTACTAAGCCCTCGGCAGCGTCGTTATCGGGCTCATCAATCAGCCTTCGGCGCGATTCCGCCGCCACTTCAGGCCGAGGGGAATTAGCCACCTCGGTGCGAGGATTTACAGAGCGAGAGGGTTTCTTGGAAACCGCTCTCTTCCTTTTCACACCTACAAAAGACAACATAGAGGAATCTTGATCAAAGAAGTGAAGTGAAATAAAAACCAGCGAGTTAACCGAAGGCGATATCTACCTTTTGAGGATCCCTGACCCGAGGATACCTTTGCAGTCTTCGAAGGTTTTGAAGCCTTAAGCTCTTTTAAGTCACCAGCTAAGCCTACGACCGAAGCCAGTTCATCATCCGACTCGGTATCTTCATCGTCTTTCTTCTTTTCTTTTCCTTTTTTCTTCTTGCTTTTCTTCGTGTTGATGGCACGATTCGGAAAACCTAACACCGAAGGAAAGAAAGTTAATAACCAAAACAGGAGCCCCAAACAACATACCAAGTGATAAACCACAAAAAGCTTACCATGCCTTTTACACTGCCAATCAAATTCGGCAGCCATCTTTATCCATGATCGAATTGGGCATTCACGAGCCCTAATCACAGCTCTAACCTACTCGGTCAACCCCTTGGGAGCAACGATATCAACCTTGTTGGCTGAAAACCAAAAATGAATCGGGGTTAGCAAACACGAACGATCACCGAGGAGGAAATAAAGAGCGAAAGGACACTTACGTGTATTATTCCACCTCTCTGGGAAATTAGGTTCGGCGGAAAAAATGCTGGTATCCAAAAGGACGTAGCGATCACTCCAGCCTCGGTCCCCGTGATCCTCGCTCTTATGGAGAAACGCATACTTGCCTCGGTTGTTTAGAGCCACAACCCCGGCTTTGTGGAAATAAGGGTAATAGAGAGAGATCAGATGCTGCAAGGTGAAATCCACCCCGGCTTTTGTACTCAGCCAATCCATGCACTGAACAACCCTCCAGACGCCGGGGCCTAACTGAGCCAAGCATAGGTTGTATGCTCGGCAGAAGTCGTCAATAATCTTGTGAACAGGTAGGGTGAAATCAATGGTAAATGGGTAAGTATATGCAAAAGATAGCCCCTCCACATGCTGGCAAACCCTACTAGTTGGGTCAGGGATGACTACCTTTACCTCGGGCCCAAATCCACAATCATTCCGAACTCACTCTATATGAGCTTGTGTTATGCGAGTCGACGTCGTGTTCACTGGTATATTCCTGTTCAACACCTCCTGATCAGAAGATTGTTTCTGTAGTTTAAGGTCTTTGCTGTTGTCGAAGTGTGAAGGAATAATTTGATGAGGCTCGAGCTCCTGATCGACTGGGATCTTTGGCAATTCCCTCTCTGGGCACGAAGGTCCAACCTCGGCATCGTGCCCACCCTCGGTTGCGGGCAGCTCACCCCCGATTTCAGTTTCGGCCTCGGCGTCATCCTCGCCCTCGCCCTCGCCCTCGTCGCCCTCCCCATCGTCATCCCTATGGATGACAGCATCAGTGCCAACTACCTCCATGGCGTCATCAAAGATGACGTCATCCTCATCCTCTACATTGACATCATCACTCACTGCAGCTAAGTCACGCCTAGCTCTCTCCTTACGGCGCCTAGGGCCACCAATGCCAGATGTCACTTCACCACCGCCTTCCGCCGCAGTAACCTGGATCGCCGGCATGGTGGCGGTGATATCGCCACTAGCAGTAGCGGCGGCTGAACGTGATGTTCTAACCCTCTCACCAGAGTCGCTTGAATCTTGCTTAGAATGTGTGGTAGACATTATTACAGCTTCAAGTGTTTAAAGATCTCTTGAAAGCAGGGATTAATCAAGGCGAAAATGGAAGTTCTCTTCTCTTTTGGTTACTGTTGCTTGTAGATATTGGAAGTAATAGGAATGGCTTGGTGAAGAAGTATTTATAGGTGTGGAGAAGACAAGTGGCATAACCCTCATCATTGTAACGTTGGGGAAAGCAAAGAAAACTGCGTGACCGTTCGTACAGCCAACGGACGATTGACGCGTGTCAGTGAATAGTAATTTAAAGGGACGCGAACCGTTGACAAAATTCAAAACACTTGGATAAGATTGAGCCACGTCGCTTTCCCGCGGAATTTCATTCCACTCCTTGGTAACTTCGGTAGTTGACCGAGGAGTGTGGGGACTATCAGTATTGGGTAAAAATCGACTTACTATGAGTCACCTCGGTAACATGATCTGATGGTGACCGAGCATGTGATGACAAGCTGTAAACCGAAGCAAGCGAGTGAATCGCCGAGGCCAGGCACCGAGGTCATCATCGAAGGCGAACCGTAAACTGCGCTTCGGTGATCCTCGCTTCAACCGAACGACGGAGTCGCGCCACCGAAGTAACACATTTGCACCTCGGTAGGATACCTCGGTCGTAACGGCTCAGCAGCCCACTACTTCAGCCCACTACTTTGCCCATTAACTTCATCCATAAATGCTCCGGACGTGGGTTTGGCCACTAACAAGTCATGGAGAACGTGGAGCAGGCTCTTGTATCTATAAATAGCATTTCATTTTACAATGTACGCATTCAGAAAGATATACAGAAACTCTGGCGAAATTTGTACTCATTGCAATATATTGAAATCACATTATTTTCTCGCATTTATGCTTATTCTTAGCATTTTCTTGACTTTAATACGATGATTTGCTTGTATTCCAACCCAAATTTGATTTGTAATCCTAAACTGATTTAGGCCCATACAGAACGTTTATCGAGAAACAACCAACATTTATTAAATTTAGTCACAGCCGATCAAATTTCAGTAAATTCTTGCATATAAATCTTGGAGCTTGAGCAGATTGACTATTCATCTAAAATTTCAATCAAGCGTAGCTATTAAGCTTCAGACTACGGGGTATGAAGTTTGCTCAGCTCAACACTTTTGGTATGAATTAGATGGGGGGCAAATCGTGCCAAGACACCTTTCCAACATGTATCAAGCTTGGAAGATGCAAAGGACTAGAAGTCAAGAGCGTTGGAGGTGATTTGAAGACGCGTCAAAAAGGCCCCAGGCCAGGCGCCTCGCCTAGGCAAAGCAGGCGCCCCGCCCAAGACCAACAGGAGCCAGGCGCTCCGCCCAACATCCAGGCGGTCCGCCCAAGGCACCCCACTGATCAATTTTGTGGGCGCTCCGCCCAAACGCTTGACACCCGAGATTTTGAGTGTGAAATGGCTATTTTGGCCTTGCATGGTCTTTCAGCTTAAAGCCTAGTGTGTGGGCAATTTAGACATTTTAATTAATGCCTAGAAACCTCTATAAATAGCCTAGCCTAGCCTAGCCTATTTCATTGGTTAGCTTGTTTTTGATGAATGATGAATATTTTGAGAGTTAAACTCTTGGGTTAATGAAACCAACTTTGTTTGGGACTTGTCTTCTACTAGTGGATTCTAGTTGAATGTCGACCCCTCCCCGATCATTCTACTTGTGAGTTCTTGTTAACTCGAGGGTAGTTGCTTAGCGTAGGTGTTCCTTGACGATCTCTCTGGGTGTATCGAAACTAGTTCTTCGGTGCTACTTGGGTTATTTGTTCGAGCCACGTCTCGTTTTTATCGTTATCTTTACTTTCTGCATTTTCCCTACATCATTTGGTATCAGAGCAAGGCTCGGGTTTTATTTTTACAAACCCCCGACCCTTGGTTCTTCGTGCCTAGTATCTTTTCTTTTAGTTTTCTTGTTGTTGAAGTTATTAAAAGAAGAAAAATACAAAAAAATAGAAAAGTTGAAAATTCAAAAATTGATCATAACTTTTTGGTGTGTTTGATTCTTGTTATGAGTGTTATGGAATATTGATGAAACGACTTCGGTTAGTCGTTTCGAAAGGTAGGACTCCGATTGGCGTGCCTATAATTTTAAAATATTCGTAATGTCCATTAGGACCTGTCTGTAAAAATTTGAGCTAAATCAGACCTCGTTTGGTAGGCATCGGAAGAAAGTCTCAGTCTTTATTGTCGATAAATACTAAAAAGAGATTTTCGAGCTCGGTTTTGGCGAATGAGCTCCGATTCAAAATCCGAAAGCGCCGTTAGGTTCGTATGATTATTTGTGACTTTTTATAATTTTTCGAAAGTTAATTTCGATGTTGTTTGGCTAGTTTCCGCTAAAATTGCCGAAAGTTAAATAATTTGACTTCTTTTCATTTAAATTCGCATCTTGAGTTTCGGGAGTCTGATTTGAGATCCGCCTTCGCGAGTATGTTACATATATTTTGTACAACTTATATGCAAAAGTTGAAATTATTTCGAATATCGTAGGGCACCGTTTTAATTTTTGTTAAGAAAAGAAAATAAAATAAAAGAAAACAAAAAAAAAAAGGAAAAAGACAAAAAGAGTTAAATTGAATGGCGGTGGCATATGACTGCATATATGCTACTTAAGCATATCTAAGTATGGAAAACAGAAAGGAAAAATGATTTGAAGCGGAGAGAAATGAAAAAACGCAGTAAGGGAAAAAATGCCAGAAAATAAGAAAAGGGGCTGGAGAAAAGTAGAATTTTCACCCTGAAACATTCAGGTAATGATTCTAATATATTATTTGAGTTTATTACGTGTGTTTGAATATGTTTTAATGGTAAACTTGGAATATTATACATCGTTTTAATAAGTTCAATTAATAGTTTAAAGGGTCAAATGGACCCTGACAATGAAATTGATTATATATTCGTACTCAGTGAGTTATGGGCAACATATAAATGTAATTTATTTGGGGTTTGGTAATGTGACCTTAAACCCTGTACATAGACCTGGCCTGCGTATCGCGTATGCCAATAGGGTATCAGGTTCCTAACCGGGTTACCCTAAGATGTGGGGAATGAAGCCTTTAGCCTTATTTGATATAGTTTTCTGCTTATTGAATACTACAGGATCGTTTGGCAGGGAATCCAAAGGATAAAGCGGTTGTTGAGTAACTGTACTAACTTTGTAACAAGGTAAGTGTTTATATCCATTTCTTTGTAGGCACCTGGCCTCGTGGATTTTCTACCACGTATTCCTTACGTGTGTAGCTGCCGATAGGCGTACTTATTACGCCTTAGCTTTGAATTTACATTCTATATTATATGTTATGCCCTGCGGTTGGTATTGCATTGAGCATATGAGCATTGCACTCTGGTTCTGAGCATTGTATATACTTCCCGGTTGGCGATGAGAGTCCCGCACCGGTGAAGGGTCATTATTGCATATACTTCCCGGTAATCGATGAGAGTCCCGAGCCGGTGAAGGGTCATTATTGCATATACTTCCCGGTTGACGATGAGAGTCCCGCACTGGTGAAGGGTCATTATTGCATATACTTCCCGGTAATCGATGAGAGTCCCGAGCCGGTGAAGGATCATCATTGCATATACATCCCGGTAATCGATGAGAGTCTCGAGCCGGTGAAGGGTCATCATTGCATATACTTTTCGGTAATCGATGAGAGTCCCGAGCCGGTGAAGGGTCATATTTGCATATATCTCCTGGTAGACGATGAGAGTCCCGCGCCGGAGATAGGTATCAGGCATATGTGGTTGCATTGCATTGTACCGCATTCATCCCATCTCATTGCACCGCATACTGACTATTGTGTGTATAGTGTTGTGTTTTATGTATGCGGTTTGTACACTATGTCGTGGACATATCTCAGTTTACCTATATATTTCTGGCTCGTATTCTGGGTTGCGGGGCTCGGGTTGCACGCCGCAACAGGATAAATATATGGATCGAGTTGCACGCCGCAACGGTATAAATATATGGATCGGGTTGCACGCCGCAACGGTATAAATATATGGATCGGGTTGCACGCCACAACAGGATAATTATATGGATCGGGTTGTACGCCGCAACAGGATGTATTTCTGATTGTTGATATGTTCGGGATACCTATATGTTCTGGCTATTTTACGTTACTGGTTGTTAATGAGTTTGTGATTCCATACGTGCTTCTAGTTATTATCTGGCTCTGCCTTTTCATAATTTAAATAAGAGGAATTTGGTTTATATGTTTCTTCTCCCTGGCTAGCTATCCTATTCCTTGAGGTGGCTAGTCTGCCCCACTTATTGAGTTCTTTTGACTCACCCTTATTTGTTGTTTGTTCTTGTCTATTTATTTCGTTTCGGCAGGTTCGCTCCAGGATTGAGTTCGCCACGTTGTTCAGGAGCGAAGACGACTTCAGCTGTCAGGGTGAGCCAGCTTTTATTCCGGATGGTCACCAGTTTATTGGTTATTATTTCAGTTGCATTTTGCTCCCTTCAGGAGGTATTTGTCTTCTTTTGTACTCTTAGATGTCTAGTCTGGATAGCCCTAAACCTAGTATATTGGGTAGTCAGTTGTAATTTCTTTTGTACAGCTTAGAGGTATCAGTATCTCTGTATTTTTTTTAAGTCTTGTCCTTATTTATGAATTATTATATTTATTTTCCTAATTTAATTGGTAAGGGTTCGCCCGACGGGTTTAGGGGAGGATGTCGGGTGCCCGCACGGCCTAACCGGATTCCGGGTCGTGTCAATTGATCCTTGTTGAAAACCCGATGTTTTGATTCCAAACACACGTGGTTTGGATTGGAATTAGGAAATTTGAATTTTGAAAACCCCAAAAAAATTGTTAAACCCTTCTTAAACCCTTGTTCTTGATGATTTGTGGTCGATTCATGGGTTGGATGATTGTTGATTGTTGATTTGATTATATGAGTTTGTTCTACATTGAAAAACAAACAATATGAAACAAATTTCGTGTGATTTGGAGTTGAATAACATCAAGTTTGAAGAATCGAAATCCACTTTGAAACCCTTGTTGAAACCCCAACTTGAAACTTTGAATCATGATTGTGCTTTGATTGTTGGTTGTTTGGGGGTGAAAACCATTGGGGTTTGAAGATATTATCATTATACAACTTTGGATACCTTGGATTTGTGCAAAACATGGTGAAATCGGACCAAAAAATTGGGTTGAAATCGAAGGAAAACGGAGTTGGAAGAGCAGGGACCCGACCCCCAGGCGCACCGCCCAGCCCTAGGGCGCCCCGCCTGACCCTCCCACTGGTTGTTTGGGCAGGCACTCCGCCTCACCTGAGGGCGCTCCGCCCACCCACAGGGCGCTCCGCCCACCCACAGGGCGCTCCGCCTAGTCCTGAAAGTGTGTGATTCGGGTAGTTTTTCCTAGGTTTTCCTATTTCTTTGTTGATTAACTTCTAATTAGTGCTTATCTAAGCAACTTTCCTACTTAATTAGCACTAATCCTTTGTTGCTTTTAGGTAATTCGTGCCTTAGTTGGAGAGTAGAACTCCAAGAAGAATCGTAGAATCCTTTGACTCAAGTCCTTACTTTAAAGTGCTTATCGTCCATTGAGTCATATAAACTCCACTCACCCGGAGTACACTTGACTTGTGGATTGAGTGATTAAGTTGAGGATTGTTGTTCAACTACTTGAAGCTTTAGGAGTCAAGTTGAGTGAAATATCCACCACCACTAAACGAGTGAACCGAGTGCTATACACGTGAGGGTGTGAGTGAGGTGTTTTCACTAACGTTTGTTCATCTTGTAGTTACAATGGCCAACGAAGAAGAAGATTTTGTGAAGAATTGTTTGGCTAGTATCCTTGCTAAAATGGATATCATGGGCCAAAAGATTGAAACTCTTGAGAAGGTGACTTCAAGTCTCCAAGTTGAGAAAGGGACCCCGAGTGTCCAAGTTGAGAAAGGGACCCCCAGTGTCCAAGTTGAAGCCGGTGAAGGCTCAAGTAGTCCTACCTTTACCCCGGAACAAGTTGTTGAGTTGCTTAATCAGCAAGGGGTAAAGGAAGAACGTGATAGAAATGAACAAGTGTTGGGCAGTACCCAACGAGTGGGCATTCCCCATATTGCGGGCAATCCCCAAAGAGACATTCCACTTCCAAGACCCATTCGAAATGTTCAACCTCTTGAGAAAGTTGATGAAGCTCAAGAAGGGGAGGAAGCCGAGTATGGTGATAAAGCCTATGGGTATGAAGATCACTATCAACCGAGGCGAGGTATGAATTGGGGTCGTAATGTGGATAGGGGTAGAGGCCGAGGTCGAGGGCCACCCATGGGATATGTTGGAGGGAATGCTAGGAGGGAGTTTGAAGCTTATGGTGACCCCTATGGAGGCCAACCAGAGCCATACCATGGAGGTCGTGACAATATCAATCTCAATAGTGTGAAGCTTAATCTTCCAATCTTTAAGGGAACTTGTGATCCGGAGGCATACATGGAATGGGTACTACTCATGGAGAGGGTGTTCGACACAAACGACCTGACCGAGGAGAAGAAAGGTACTTATGCTATTTCATCCTTTGAGTCCTATGCTTCTACTTGGTGGGAGTCCATAAAGAAGTCGAGAAGGAGAGCGGGTGTCCATGTGAATGTGACTTGGAATGAATTGAAAGGTCTCATGAACACCAAGTACATGACTTCTAGGTATCATCAAGAGCAACTTAAGAAGCTTTATGATCTAAAGCAAGGTGTCAAGACGGTTCATGAATATTATGATGAATTTGAGAAGACCCGGATGGCATTAGATATGGAGACCGAGAGTGAAGAACAAGCCATGATCCGATTCAAGAATGGCTTGAGCTATGGTATAGCTTCTCAATTGAGGTTGCATTCTTATCTTTCACTTCAAGATCTCTTAGAAGCCGCAATTGAAGCCGAGCAATGGCTTAAGGGAGAAAAGTCCAACCGTTACAAGAGTAGCACTCCTACTCCCGTGAGCCAACCAAAAGAATGGAAGACTCCAAATGCAAACTTTCCAAGTGCAAGTGGTGCAAGTGCTAGCAAAGAAGTGAAGAGGACATATGAGAAGTCCACACCACAATTGGGAGGTAATTATAAAACTCACTTGAGCAATCCTACTTCTACTTCTATTCAATGCTATAAGTGTAAGGGGTATGGACATATTGCTAAAGATTGTCCTACAAAAAGAACCATGGTTGTGGTAGGAGAATTGGTGTATGAGCAAGATAGTGAGCCCGAAAATGAGGGGAATGAGGAGGTTGCTTGTGAGGAGGCTATAGAGGACGAAGAAGATCCTCAATTGTTCTTGGTGGTTAGAAGGAGCTTGAGTACCATTTTCATCGAAGAGGATGTGGAGAATGTTCAAAGGGAAAACCTCTTTCATGCTAGATGCCGAGTCATGGGTATAGTTTGTTCCATGATTATTGACTCGGGAAGTTGTGCCAACATAGTGAGCCAAACATTGATTTCCCAATTGAAATTACCCACCTTGAAACATCCCAACCCATACCGTTTATAATGGTTAAGTGAGTGTGGTGAATTGAAGGTGGTGAAGCAAGCATTGATTGAGCTTAGCATTGGGAACTATAAAGACAAGATCATGTTTGATGTTGTCCCGATGCAAGCTTGCCATCTATTATTTGGGAGACCATGGTAATATGATAGATGTGTGGTGCACGATGGCCGGACCAACTCATATACGGTCAAGCAATATGGGAAGAAGTATGTGCTTAGACCTTTGATTCCACGGCAAGTAAGGGAAGACTACAAGCGAATGAAGGAGTTGAGGGAAGCGGCTAAAGCAAAGTCACCCATTGTACTTGAACCCGAAGCAAACAATCTTGTTGTCTTGCCATTGCATGATGAAAGTGAGAGTCACTCCACTTCAAATGAGAGAGAAAAGAAAAAGAGAAGTGAGGGAGTGACCGGTGACAATCTAAGAGAGGAAAAAGGAGAGGAATTGAGGAGTGATGTGAGTGGATTGTCACCACCAACTACACTTGACCATGAGGTAAAATTGAGAGAGAAGAGAGGTGAGGAAATAAAAATTGAGAGTGAGAGCACCCATTATTCTAACAATTCTTCATCTTCTACTTTTTCTTGTGATAGCTCATGTGTAGGTACATTTGAAGACAAGCCATTGGAGCCTCAACCATGTTCTTGGAAGGAAAGACAAGAGGAGGAAAATTCTCAATGTAAGCTTCATGAAGGAGGAGTTGCATATGACACTTCAAGCTTTGTGAGTGATCAAGGAAGTACTACAAATGTAAGTGTTACTTCACCTTTTCATGAGCCTACTAGCTATTTGTCTTGTGATGACTCAACACTAGTTGGTGGTTGTGATACATCTAGTGAATATGCCACTAGTGAAGAGTCTAGTAGTCAACTTGTGTGTGATTGTGTATCACTAGTTGAGAGAAATGCCAAGCCACATCATGATGTGAGCTCATTGTTCAATGAATCTCTCTCTAGTATAAATTTGAAAGTTGAATTTAGTGGTGACCTTTGCTATGACACTCCACCAATCTTTGACAAAGGGGATGATGAGATAGTTGATCATACCCTTATTGATATGCTTCTATTTGGTGGACCAATGTGTTATGATGGGGATAGTGACCTTGAGGAGTCCAAATTGCATGAATTGGACAAAGTTGTCTATGATGACTCCTCAAGCGAACCTAGTCTTGATAACTTGTCTATACTTGATCATGATATTGAGATGCATATTTTTACTAATCTATTGTTTGAAGGCATTCTCATTAGTGGTAATGACTTGTATCGGACTAGGGTGGGTGGTAAAATAGAACCTCCATGGTGTGAAGGGTTTGGCTCCTTAGGCAACCCATTGTGTGAGAACTTGGGTGAGGTAAATGACTCTTTGAGTGACCCTACTATTGCTTGTTGGGGTTATGATGAAGAAGAGGTCATTATCAATAACTTCCTTGAGAGCTTGTCTTTTGAGAAGGGTTGCTTAGGTGATGAAATTGGAGGTGAAAAGGAATCCCTTGGTGTGAGGAAGTATGCTCTAAAAAAGGGGGAGTGGAGTACTTGATACTACTTGTAGGTTGGGTCATTTGACTCACTCTACTCCACATGTTGATCACACTTCGAGGATGGATTGGTTTGTTGATCTTGAGCTTAAGGTTCAAGGGGATTTTAATAGCGTGATCTTGCATTTTCCATGTCCCCATGACCTATTTGCTCATTATTGTGTTGAGTGCATATTTTCATGGAACCAAGTACTTGATGATCTCATTGGAGATTTGATATTTGTACTTATTATTGATGCTTGGTTATACCATAAGAGTGTGTTTTCCACACTTCTTATGCTAACCTACTTTCAAAGTAGGAAGTCTTGTGTTTGCTTGTCGTTGCTTGTAGGTTCTAAGCTCCATGTTAAGGCAAGGGAGATCTCGGAAGAGACCTATGTCAAAGTGACGATCAAGGGTTACAAGGGAGGAGAGCATTGGGCACCCCGAGGAGATGATGCCATGGACGAGAGCACATTGATTTCGAGGATGAAATCTCTTCAAGAAGGGGAGGATGATGCGGGGCAAATCGTGCCAAGACACCTTTCCAACATGTATCAAGCTTGGAAGATGCAAAGGACTAGAAGTCAAGAGCGTTGGAGGTGAATTGAAGACGCGTCAAAAAGGCCCCAGGCCAGGCGCCCTGCCTAGGCAAAGCAGGCGCCCCGCCCAAGACCAACAGGAGCCAGGCGCTCCGCCTAACATCCAGGTGGTCCGCCCAAGGCACCCCACTGATCAATTTTGTGGGCGCTCCGCCCAAATGCTTGACACCCGAGATTTTGAGTGTGAAATAACTATTTTGGCCTTGCATGGTCTTTTAGCTTAAAGCCTAGTGTGTGGGCAATTCAGACCTTTTAATTAATGCCTAGAAACCTCAATAAATAGCCTAGCCTAGCCTTTTTCATTAGTTAACTTTTTTTTTTTATGAATGATGAATATTTTGAGAGTTCAACTCTTGGGTTAATGAAACCAACCTTGTTTAGGACTTGTCTTCTACTAGTGGATTCTAGTTGAATGTCGACCCCTCCCCGATCATTCTACTTGCGGGTTCTTGTTAACTCGAGGGTAGTTGCTTAGCGTAGGTGTTCCTTGACGATCTCCCGGGGTGTATCGAAACTAGTTCTTCGGTGCTACTTGGGTTATTTATTCGAGCCACGTCTCGTTTTTATCGTTATCTTTACTTTCCGCGTTTTCCCTACATCAGAAATTGAACAAACTACGGATGAAAAGTGTGAAGTTGGTTTGAAGTTTGAACTCGATTTATAGAAATAGGACACTTTCTGGCGACTCATCAGAGATTTGACCATCATAAGAAAAGTCTTACGAAATAGTTCTGGGAAGAAATTTTGTGGTGATTGTCAAATCTTTCTATTAGCAAACACGTGGTATTCGCCAACAACTTTTACTAACGGGGTAATTTTCTTAAGACTTTTCTTATGGGGATCAAAATTGTTACAGCAGCGCCAAAAATGTCTATTCGTGGAAAAATTTCAACTTAATAAAGAATGTGAACTTGAGCAATAAAGTAAAAAAAACCTTCACACATAAACTCCAATCCCTAATGACAGAATTTGGCCTCAACTTCAGTTTTTAGCCCCAGATAAGCTTATTTTGGAGAAGCGGTTGGACCTTGCAAACTATTATCAAAAGTGGTTGTTTCTTGAATGGCAATGTAAAAATAGACTATTTGTGCACTTCCCCTTAATTTGTGCTTGGCCTGTACATTTCAGCTCTTTCCTCGAGAATTGTTTGTAATACAACATTTGATGTGGAGAATTGGGTGCACACACATTTGATGTGGAAGCAAGTTGGGAAGGTTGATCCTCAACCCCTATCCCCAACTCTTGTCTTATTCCTTTTCTAGGAACTGTGACACCTCATGCGTAGACCCAACCTTGTCATTTGAAGTAGGCCTAGTTGTAATTAGATAAAGCCAAACACAGCTCAAGACTAGTAAAAATTTCGCGTAAGAGCCTGTTTGACATGCGCTAATTGATTTGTAGCCGTCAAAAACAAATTCGCTGAGAAATGGCCACCTCCGGACAAATCCCAGTATAAATACTGGGGGAAGCTTCAGTAAACTAGCCCCAGTATTTATACTGGGGCTTTGAACAAGTTTTGTTCAAAGCCCCAGCATTTTGTTATGGGACTTTGTATAAAACTTCAGTCCCATAACAAAATAATGGGGCTTTGAACAAAACAAAGCCCCAGCATTTTGTTATGGGACTGAAGCTTTATATATAAAGTCCCATAACAAAATAATGAGATTTATCCCTTTAATGAGACTTTTGTTATGGGAATAAACCCCATTATTTTGTTATGGGATAAAGTCCCATAACAAAATAATGGGACCTTTGAATATGTTAGTTCAAGGTCCCATTATTTTGTTATGGGATTATTTTGTTATGGGACTTCTTCAGTCCCATAACAAAATACTGGGGCTTTGAACAATTCAAAGCCCCAGTATTTTGTTATGGAACTAGTCTGGGGTGTTTTTCCAACGCTAATGGAGCTTAAGTGTGCGCGCGAATTTTTGGCTATTCTTCAATAAATTTTGAAACGGTGGATAGTCCCCAATGAGCGCGTCCAAAAATGACTACTGATCAAAATTTCCCTCAAGACTCCACTTAGAAGCTACAAATTATGTTTGGGATTTTTTTATAACTAACTACTATATAAGATTTTATTTCACTAGATACCACTTTAATTTAGTACCATATTTTAATAGCAAATATACCATATTTGTAGCTGAAAAAAGAAAATGAATATACCACAATTTTTTATATTTATCCGGTAGTTAAAACATAATGCTACAAACGTGGGGATAATGGAGCAATCTTATGCTCCCTGATAACTAATCACCATTCATCCCTTCTTGGTTTCTACATTACTCATTGAAATTTTAATAATATACTATATTATCATATAATTGTAAATAGTATATCATAATAATTTAAGGAAAAACATAATATGTTAATATTACAAAATATACTAATAATATACTACTACATATACTCTACATGAATATTGATAATATACTACTAAATATTTGTATACTCATATATAGTATATCAATATACGGTGTATCAAAATAAAAATAATATATTACTAAATACTATATACTGTATCTTAATATATAGTATATAAAAATAAAAGAATTATATAAGAGTATTATGTTAACATTATAACTACACTATTTTAAGAGATAGATATTTAGTATATTCAAACCTTAAATTTAGGAAAATATGTAGATGTGGTACTATTGAAATTAAAATCTCTTAGTATGGTATAAAATTTAAGAAAGTGGTATTTTTGTCATTTAATTATATTATTAGGTAAAGGTAGGAATTAAATCTTTAAAGGTGGTGTATTAGGTACTTTTCCCATTATGTTTTGACAATAAACTAATTAGTCAATTTGCCTTAAAAGGAGCTGTGTCTCCTTTCTTTTCATCCTACTTTCTTTAATGAAGTACTAGAAAAGATGATTAAACTTTTCTCCATAATTAACTCTCTCCCAAGATAGTCAAAACAATGATCATAATCATCAGACAAACCAATTAACCAAATCAAATCAAGAAAGCATAACAACCTTCATTAATAAATCAACTAATCCCTCAAAGTAATTGTCAACAGGGTAAAATTTTCGAGTAAATCCGATCAAAAAGACAATCATAATCATCAGAAAACCAAGCAACCAAATCAAATCAAGAAAATTCATCACCCAAAGGATGTTTGACAAGATGGAAAATATTTTTAATAAACAAAAACATTTTCTGGTGATTGATTATTACAAATTATTGTTAAGGAAAACATTTTCCATCAAACAGGGACTTTCTTTAATTTTCAGCAGAAGCCATTTTATTTCCACTATCTCAACTTCTAACTAACTTCATGTCACTGCTTCAATCAACATTATTTAATACTAACAAATCTCATCGAAATAAACATTATTTTTCATCAAAATACTTTTTTTAATCTATTAACACTATGATCACTTTTTTAATAAATGTTTTTTCTATGAAATACTTTCCACTCAACAACTAAACATCCAAAATATTCTTGGGAAAACATATGTGGACATACCAAACAATATGTTACTATAAACCATTAAAATTATTTTTATGCAGATATTTATATAATTGAAAATTCACAAGGCATCCATGACTACCCTACAATCTTACGAATCCTAATAATAAACAAATCACATGGAAACATCAAGCTTTTCCACAAGGAAAAGAACAAGATTAGCAAAAACATGATGCAGGCCCATCTTTGCTCCAACACCCACCACCCAACCAAATCCTCCTTCAAACCACCGGCCCTTGGCTTGTGTATCAATGTCTTCAAGTATCTTGTCAGGATCCGATGTTTCCGACAAAGACATTGACTTTGAGATAATAAGCTTCTTTATCAAACTTAAAGAACAGAAAATGAACCTTCCTTTGTCCCCCTATAATTGCAAGAGTATAGGCTAACAAACAACAACAATAGCCTCATATTCCTTTTCTAGGGTCATTTTCAAATATTAGTAATATTGATAAATATTCATTTGCTAGCCAGTTACTCTTGCCAAGTAAGCTCCAAGAAAAGTCCACGAATGGCTGATTCCTTCTGGTCCCGGAAAATATGACTTTTGTGATCTTTATTCACACTAGTAGTATTCAACAGGGGTATCTGGGCAACTTCCATCAGACAAGAATTCTTTACTGAATGGAGGAGGAATAAATGGTGGTGATGTACATCTCAAAAGTGCCCAATTGACTCCTTGGAAGAATGGATGGTGCTTGATTGCTGAGGCACCCATAATTGAACCCAATCTTCTAGCTGGATCCTTAGCAAGAAGTTGTGATATCAGGTCTTTAGCTGAGGCTGGAATAGCTGGTTCCTTGGGGAATTCGAGTGCTCGAGCAACAATGTTAGCTAGTGTTAGTTCATGGTCTATTCCCTTAAAGGGTGTTACACCATATATCAATTCATACATGAATATCCCTAGTGTCCACCAATCAACTGCACTACCATGGCCTTCCCCTGACACAATCTCTGGTGCCAAATACTCATGAGTTCCCACGAAAGACATTGATCGAACATCAACTGGCTCAGCAACAAATTCAGGGCCACCAAGATTGCCTTGCTTCTTCTTGCGCTTCCTTCTTGGGTGGAAGCAAGAGACAGCTGGTACTATACAGTTGGGAAGGATACATGAAGAAGATGTAAACTTGGGTGGTTCAATGCTGTACTCATTATGTTGAGGTGCATTGGGCGTATTTTGGGTTGATATCACTTGAGCTGGTGTTGATGTGGATTCGTCGCATTTCAGCGAGAGATCAAAGTCAGTGAGCATAATATGACCATCTGATCGAACCAAAACATTTTCAGGTTTCAAATCGCGGTAAACAATTCCCATCATGTGAATGTACTCTAGTGCTACCACCACTTCGGACGCGTAAAACCTGGAAACACCATGAGATTAGTAATGCACGCTCATGCAACTTCTATATATGAGTTTAAGTTCTACTATTTAGTAAGCATTTCTTATGATAAAAACCTACCATAACAAATTAGATTAAATTTAATAGTTTAAAATTTTGCTATAAAGTTGGTGTATATACTTAAATTCCCTAGATATATGTATGGTCTACCCTAAAGCAACAGGAAAAAAAAACTTTACTTTTGGGTAAAATGATGATGCCACTAATGGATGCACGAGGGAATTAAAAATGAAAATTGTAGTTAATGAATGTACTATAGGTGCACAAAGCACTTTGTTTTAACTCTATCATATGGGAAGGGGACCAATTTTCTTCTCTAAAGATAGTACTATACTACTCCTTTATTGTGTGGAATGTCCTGGCCCCTCACTATTTCCCCATGCAACGTAGCAAAATAAAAGGAATTGGGGTCCGTGCACATTGTCCCTGTATTCTGGCGCAACTTTACTGTCTTCCCCTTTTTGTGCTCTTCGTTTGGTTGCTTTCCACAAGTGTAACATGATACTCCTAACATCCTATACTAGATTATTAGAATAGGAACAAGAAGTTCGTGGGATATCCACAAAAGAAGAAAAAATATATTTTATATACGACAATATCAAGGACTTTCCACCATATATACTTTAGTTTTATCAGAGTTTTTCCCTTCCTATATATTGGTAAAAAATATTCTTGAACATATAAAGGCAACTCATTTTATCAAAACAAAACGAAATTGCAGGTAGACGAGAGTAAAGAGTAAAAATACCCACAAATTAGTTTAAAAATATGCCTACTCAATCATGGCATATCTTTGTAGGCAGAACTCTAAACAAGGGAACCAAGAAGGGACGACTCTGTATCCCAATAATTTTGCTCAGTTCAGTAGATAACAAATATTTTCAACTCTCCTTTGTACTACCTTCTAAAATTGTTCCTTTTCTATAACTGAGGAACCTCCAAGAGTTAGATGAGCTACTCTAACATCTCTCACACGTATCGTCCTTACCACCCGGCCAAAGCTCGTGACACCTCCTATTACTATATTTCAATAAACAAAACGTATTATATTTATTTCCTTTTAATTTGGCCTTTAATTCACAGAGTTATCTCCTTTTCTTGTTTGTTGCATGTGACACAAGGAGTCATCTAATCAAAGAGACATCATTCCAAATAACATAGTTTCAAATGCAGGCAGTGATATGTCAAATCAGAATAAAGTTATGATCTCGAGGACCGAATTTTATGCTCAATCACTACAATTTTCTAAACTAAGCAGAAATTAAAGTCGAATCATCTCCACTACTTTCCTTCTAGTCACATTCTTCCTGGTGCCTGTTTAGCTAGGTTGGCATCATCTGTATAACTTGTGTACCAACATGGCATATTTGTCAATTATAGATATAGAAATAGCAATAGTATATAGGTCCCCCTATATAAATCAACCTAATCGTAATACAAGGGGACCACTATAGTAATGAAAACATTTCAAGAACAAAAGTGGTAACCACTAAAATTCCTCACGTTAAAAAAATTCCCAAATCCCTGATATAGCGGAAAAGTTAATGCAAATTGTATCTTGATTACTTTTGACATTTTGACTGTACCCTAATTTTGGGAATGAAAACTGGAAAAACCACAAACTCTTGAAAAGTTAATTTGACACATTAACCTTGGACTTGTAGTTTGTTTACTCCCTCCCCTCTAGGAGTGGCAATGGGGCGGGGCGGGGCGGGTTGAGCCCTTCCCCGGCCAAAGTTTTGCCCCGCCCCGCCCCGCCCCATTTGGTCTTTGTCAAGTTTCAGCCCCGCCCCGCCCTGCCCCGTTTTGACCCGCCCCGCCCCATTTAAATTACATTTTAAGTTATTAATTTTTATATTTTATCATCAAAATTGAACTTTTCTTTTAACTTTTAATCCATTTAACATATCTCTAACTTTTTTTCTATTGAAATTTTCAAATTTGATGATTTTGTAGTTACTTGAAGAAATTGAAGCTTTTAAAAAATTTGTAGTATTTCAAAAGTATTACGTATTTACTATATTAATCAATAGCTTAAATAGCCAATAGTGGAACAATATTTTCATTATTTCCTCAACTTAATCATGAAATAAGAAAATAGTGGAAAGAAAACAAGTAAAATTATTGGGCCTCTATGTTGCCCTGCCCCGCCCCAAAAATTCTAAAACAAAATTTTGCCCTGCCCTGCCCCGCCCCAATTGCCATCCCTACTCTGCTCCTGTCCAAAATAAATTGTGTATGTTTTAAGCAAGCTAATTTGGTTCGAAATAAGGGATACTTAAGGAATAAAAATACTGTATTTTCTCAATATACCCTTTGGTCCAATAAATGATTTAAAAAGTCTAAGAAGTATATGATACTAATTTGAGGAGATATAAAGGGAAATTAGTCAAACAACAGTTATAATTGATGCAATTAAATGATTTTCTTAATAGATGTATCAAAAATGCTCTAATTTCAGACAAGATATTATTTGTGTTTCACTTTTAGTACAAGCCTTCAGGTCCATAAGTATTAAGATTTATACGAATTATGTAACTATTTTATCCTTTATATTTTCTCAAACCTTTTAGATCATTTACTAAAGCAAGGGTGTAATTGAAAGAAAACAATAATAATTAATGTCTCCTTGATTTTCTAGAGATACACATATTTTCAACCAAATTTGAAAGCATAAAAAGACATTTATAATGGACAGGACACCATATCCAATCTTAGCAGCATGCAACCAACCCTCAATCAATGCTCGTGAAAATAAGAATAGGACATTTTCCAGAATTTTTACCAAAACAAAGCACACCAGAGAATATAATATAGTACAGTACTAAAATATTTGAATTGTTACCGACTTTGATTTTCAAAGAAACTTCCAAAATAGATGAAGATGGGGACACGTGATATTAACTCCTTCCTTATTCACATGCAAACTCATTAAGTCAACTTCCATAAAGCATTGAGTAATATACTAGCACGCTTCCATCACCTAGTCACATTAAAAACCATCCTGTATTCAATGATTTTAAGTTCATAAATTTTTTGTACGATCACCTAATTTTAATGATCATTTACTTGTAAATTTTCTAGAATGTGAAACTATAGTCTTAAAAATAATACAGCTTACATATAGCTACTAGTACAACATATGTACAAAATAACATGATCGTGTAAATAATGTATCATTAGTGTTCTAATACCCAAGGAAAAAAAAAAAATTAAGACCGATCCACGTGTCGGGTGCTTATTGGCTGACCTTATACTCTGATTTTAAACTAAAGAGTCGTATAGTACAAGTTAAAAGTCATAATGGAGCACGTGTGCTCACTACTTACAATAATCTAATCATAATTTTCTTCCCTAGTTACCATCTTTTCCAGTGTACGATACTCCACCATAGATCCAGTGTTCCGTCAGTAAAATAGAAGAAGAAGAAGAAGAAGATGACAGAAACAAACTAAGTAGGTCCCACTACTGACAAAATCACCAGCTCTTCCACCAGGTAGTGGTCCCCACTCAGGACACGTCACTATCATCTTCTTCTTCTTCGAGTTTTACAAAAAAATTTGAAACAGTTAACAATTTTCCTAGTATATACATATATGTACTGTCCCAAGTCACGGTAAATATAAAACAGTTTGACTTCAAATTCGAACTTTATCATATAAGTTACTGTGTCAACATAAATTGGAACGGAGTGGGTAATATATATATACAGTTACTATTGTGTCACATACATTTGAATGTCATATAAATTACTGTGTCACATAAATAAGGTCAAATCGTCATCTTTATTACGGTACGTACCTGACAGCGGATTCAGGGAAGCGTTTAGATGGCTGACGTTGGCGGAGAACATGAAGATCACCGCCGGGACAAAACTCAGTCAACAAACACGACCATTTCGTGGAATCAATGAACGCATAAAGTGTGGGTAAAAAAGGATGATCCAACATTTCAAGTATTTCCCTTTCTGTCCTCGCTCTTCCTTCTTTATTACGACTCGCTAGTTCCTTCTTATCCATTACTTTCGCCGCAAATAATTCCACCGCCGGTGACGGAGGTGGCGACGGAGTTTTGATTGTGGCTAAGTATACGGAGCCGATGTCGCCGGAGCCTAACCGGTGGAGGAACCGGAGGTCGGAGAGTGAGACATTGACGGCGCGTGTAATGGCGCGTGGGAGGGAGGAGGATGAAGAGGTTACTGTCCACGTGGCTTCGGAACTGGAACTAGTGGAACGGTTAATGTCAGTGGTAGTAGTGGTGGAGTTGAAACTAATGCTTTGAAGATCATCGGCTAAGTCGTCCAGCCATGGCTCCATTATTATCGGCTTGGCTTGAGCTGGTTAAGGGAAGAAGTTGAAGAAGAAGAAGAAGAAGAAGAAAGAATGAGAGAAGGAATGAGAAGTTTGAGAGGTTTTTTAAGGGGGAATTTGCATTTCCTTGGGGAGTG
This sequence comes from Petunia x hybrida, assembly GCA_037355625.1. Lineage (NCBI taxonomy): Eukaryota > Viridiplantae > Streptophyta > Magnoliopsida > Solanales > Solanaceae > Petunia > Petunia x hybrida. The sequence goes on along the minus strand of JBBBVM010000421.1, from coordinate 624,701 downwards.
AAATTCTCTTTTGGGCCGTGAATTGGGGAACTTGGGCTACGTAAAGTCCGTTGTTGTGTAATTTTGGGTACCGTTGGCCAGGAAACAACTCCTCCATTTTTAACTAGAGATTTTAAATTTGAATTTTAGACCGTAGTCAAAAATATATTAGTCAGAGCCTAAAATATTTAAAAGGAAATGAATAAGAAACAAAAAACAAATAGAAGTAGTATGTATAAATTATCTATATATATCTCATTTTATTGAAGAACAATTACGCCTCCTATGTACTAAAATTCTTTTAATTTCACAATTAGAAAGGTACTTCCCCTGTTTTATGTTTTATCTTTTGACTGGTTGTGATTACTTTTACCTCTAAAATGTGAGTTTTATGCACGAATATGTATTAGGTGGACCTTCAACCGGATGCTGGATATCGAGCAAGAAATAAGAAAAATAGAATACATAAAATATTATAATCTTGAACAATTAAGCCTCATATATGACTAAAGGTTCTTTGAATTTCACAATTATTATACTAGACAGATACTTCCCCTCGTTTTATGTTTTATATTATGGGTCAGTATTCAACTAGCCACGAATTTGAGTATATATTTGAAAGTTAATGTGGCTATAAAAATAGGGCAATTTTCAAAAATACCCATACATCTCATCTTATTTACAAGGCTCTACCCATTACATTAATACCCATAACTTATTTACATCCTATACCCATTAGCTAATTACTTCCTTATTTTGAGGCATAAAATAAGAAATTCAAGTCTCTCTCACTCCTAATATCTTTTACTATTTATTCTCTTTTCTTTTTGTCATTCTTTTATTATTATTTTCTCCTTTTACGTTTTAATTCTTCTTCTTTCTTTCTTTTTTCTTTCTCCTTTTATAGCACTATTCATGTCTTCCCAATTATTATTTTTAATTTATTTTCTTTCTGCGTAATCTTATTACACTCAATTTTTTTGTTTTTTTTTTATTTTTTCTTCTTTCTCAAAAAAGGTATACTTTGTTCAAAAATACAAAAACTTAAATATTTATTTGCTCGATAGCATCGCACACGTTAGTCCAAACATAAAATAATATACCAAAAGAGTATACAACATATCAAAAAAGATGTACTTATTTAAAAATAATAAAAAATTAAAATATATATGTATTCTAAAATGTCTCGCACTTTGATCCAACCATAACAAGGCAAACAAGCTATACCAAAAGACTATATAGTATACCAGAAGAGTATACAATATACCAAAAAGGTATACTTTGTTCAAAACAACAAAAACTGAAATATTTGTTCGCTCGGTAGCATCGGACACTTTGATCCAAATACAAAAGGGTATACTGGAAGAGTATATAGTATATCAAAAGGGTATATTTTGTTCAAAACAACAAAAACTGAAATTTTTATTCGCTCGGTAGCATCGGACACTTTGATCCAAACACAAAAAGGTATACTGGAAGAGTATACAGCATATCAAAAGGGTATACTTTGTTCAAAACAACAAAAATTGAAATTTTTATTCGCTCGGTAGCATCGCACACTCTGTTCCAAACACAAAAGGGTATACCGGAAGAGTATACAGTATACCAAAAAGGGTATACTTTGTTCAAAACAATAAAAATTGAAATATTTATTCGCTCGGTAGCATCGCACACTTTGATCCGAACACAAAAGGATATACCGAAAGAGTATACAGTATACCAAAAGGGTATACTTTATTCAAAACAACAAAAACTAAATTATTTATTCGCTCGGTAGCATCGCACACTTCGATCCGAACACAAAAGGGTATACCAGAAGAGTATACAGTATACCAAAAGGGTATACTTTGTTCAAAACAACAAAAACTGAAATATTTATTCACTCGGTAGCATCACACAAAAAAGGTATACCGGAAGAGTATACAGTATACCAAAAGGGTATACTTTGTTCAAAACAATAAAAACTTAATTATTTATTCGCTCGGTAGCATCGCACACATTGATCCAAATATAAAAGGGTATACCGGAAGAGTATACAGTATACCAAAAGGGTATACAATGTTCAAAACAACAAAAATTAAATATTTATATGTTCGATAGTATCAGATACTTTGATAGGGTATACCAAAAGAGTATACAATATACCAAAAATGTCTAATTCATCAATAATAATAAAAATTGAAATATCTATGTGTTCTGCGATATTTCGCACTTTGATTTGAACATAACAAGGTATACCAAAAGAGTATATAGTATACCTAAAAGGTACACAACGATAACAAAAAATTGAATTATACTATTTCAAAACATAGACTTCTTCAAAGGAAAAATAACCTTGTATACTGTAAAAGTATACGATATACTTTAATGGTATACAATGATTTTTTTTTTTTTTTTGCAATATACTGTTTTAAATCACATCATTTTTCAAAGGTATAAATAACATTGTATACTGTAAAAGTATACAACATACTCCAAGGGTATACAATACTGTTTCAAATCACATCATTTTTCAAAGGTATAAATAATATTGTATACTTTAAAGTATACAATATACTCCAAAAGTATACAATATATTCCAAGGGTATACAATGATAACCAAAAATTGAAGTATACTATTTCAAAATATAGTATTATTTAAAGAAAAAATAACACTATATACCATGAAAAGTATAAATTGAACAGGGAACTCTCTTTCTAGTACTAGACGTGCCAATGCCCGTGTTAAGCACGAGTTCAACAACTTGAAGTGGAGTACTGATCAACTAAATCTTCAAAATAGTCCTTCCAATCTGCATTTGTTTGTTTGGCACCTTCGATAGAGAACCAGTAGAAAACTTGAATATCTACATAAATTGGACAAAGAAAGCTCATTTAGTCAAGTGAAACGTTTAATCAAGATACGAGTCAATAAAAGTAGACCTAGAATTGCTAATAAAGCAGAGAAATTAAGGAAGACACAATATGAGTTGTAGGAGCATCCAAAGATTTCTTTCCAAATTATTTCCCTCCAAATATTATCAAATACATTATCTGATTAAGATATGAGAAATTGGTAATCAAACATCATTACTAAAGAAAATGATATTTCTTGTTATCTAGTTTCACTGGAAAAATAGAAAGAAACACCATTTTTCCCATGGTCAATTTTTTTCTATTGATTTATTCAAGAAAATCATAGCTTAGCGATCCAGATACCATACCTTGACAATTGCTTAAAAATACTAGCAGAGGTTTGCTCATATAATGCTTTTAAGTCCCAAAAATGAATAATTGTCTAACAAATTTAAGTCTATCAATTCTAAGACAAATGACTCGATCTGGAAAGCAAACCACACCATAAACAAGTAAGAAAATAGAGTAAGATAATAAATTTGTTTTGAGTTGAGTTGATAATGTATATTAGCCTTTACTTTAGCACAATTCTAGTTACCATGTTATGATAATTATAAGCATTTATTTTCAAGTTTTTCACAAAGATAGCTAAAAACAACAAACTACCCATATGCATGTTGCTCCACTCTCACATTTCAATGCAGGACTGGACTTCAGGGTCTTAGTTTTTGCTATAGAATCCCGTGCTACGGAATGGATCTATTCAGCATCCAATTCAACTTTGCTGCCTAACGAAGCAAAGACTTGAAGTAGTATAGCTAAGCCGGCAGGAGTTACTAAAAACTGGAATGAACTTCCGAAGTGACTCCATTGATTGGCAGTAGAGTCCCAAATTTCTAAAACAGCAATTGATACATGCATAAGATATCTCTTAAGTTAATAAGCGCAAATACTTGTATTCAAAATTACATATCAGATTAGGACACACAATGATACAACCCAAATCATTGCCTCAGCTTCGCTCAATCGCCACCACGTTCAGGCCATCATCAAACTACTACTGCCCTAGCGTCGCTGCACCAATAGCCTTTGCTAAGTTGTGCATTGCCTCGTTTCGCCACTGTCAAGACTGCCCTGCTGCTTCTGTAACCAAACGACAACACCACAGCCTCTAAACACTAGCAGAAAACATTGTCACAGCCGCTACCTGAACGGACATCAAGCCACTGCCTAGTCTCACCATCGCTACCAAATCCACACTACGCTACTGCGTCATCAAACTAATACCACCATAGCAACACCCATCACCTCATATCAACACCACTGCTTTTCATTGAACCCAAAATCACAGCCCTCTCACGACACCCCCAACTCCCCCATGAAACTGCCTCGTCTCAGCCACAACATCACCATTGTAACATCGCTGCCCAGCTTCCAAACCAATAGCCAATCGATGTCACTGTTTCATTCCCACGGGTCACCATCGCTTCCCCTCATAATCAGCCTGCAAAACCAAAACTCATCCCCTCACTGTCTCTTCATCATCATCATTATTACAGTATCAAGACCACCCAAACAAATACTGCGTCACCCGTCACAACCCTCCATCGCTACTACGGAACCCCAAAAATAATGGAAACAGAGAGGGATTTTCAAGGAAGACAAGTTCAAATATGAGTAGGGAAAAAGGCGAACCTGAAGTCGTATAAATTCCGGCCGGAGAGAGGGTGGTATGCCGTGCGTCTCGAAGTCCTAATATGTGACGATTCAATGATTTTCTTACGAAATTGAGTCCAAATCGGGAACGACGAGGTGACAGGGAGTCTGGGATGTATTTTTCTCGATGGTTGTGCGATACCTCTCGGTGGTCCACAGCGGTGTATGGTTGTTTCCGGTGAGGGCCAAAATTTGGGGAGAGTTCTGTTTTGTTAAGAGGGATGTGGTTGTGAAGTGAATAAGGAAAAAGATGGGGCATACAATGTAAATAAAGTAGGTAGAATGGGCAATGGTGAAAACAAACTTTAAATGGGCATAAAAAAGTAAATAATTTATTTTTGTGGGCAGTGCGCGTAAAAATCCCATAAAAATATGTCATTGTGGTTAAAATAAAAAAAAACTAAAGTTGATTGTTTCATTTAGGAAGTTATATATCATTCTTTTTTATAGACAAAACAAAAGATTATCACAAAAAAATTTAACTGAAATGGTATCTTACTAGATTTAAAAAAATTTGGGATAAAGATTGGACCTTCATGTAAGAATAACAATAAAAAAGTAGTGTTAACTACAACTGGTTGGTATCGCAATAATCAGAATAGTTTAGTTGATCTGTTTTTCTCTTTTTTGGTTGGGAATAGAACATTTTCCCTAGTGGAGCTGTTAAGTTCATTTTGTTAATTTTAGTTAAGAGGTGCCAAAACGAGTCAAACAAAGGATAACCAAAAGCAATTAATATTGGGCGTGATGATATATGCTTTTGTCCATTTATCACCAAATTCGTTAATGCCCAATAAACTTATTTCGATTTATACTTCTTTATTCGCTATATTCTCATAACATAGTTGTTATAGATTACTTTAGCTTGTCTAGTTATCATGCATTAACCTATATATGCTCATCGTCTTTAGTTGTTAATTTTATGTATAAAACTCAAGTTGTCGTTTGATCCAGTTTATAAAAGAGAAAATATTAAAACAAAATAACGAGAGCAAAGCTCCAATTTAAGAGAATGACTTCGGAGAGGACCAAGTTAGATGGATCATACATTTATTAGCACTTTAGATTTGAAATGTTGACATTTATAGTTATTGGAGGAAGATGAGTGGATAGGTTGGTTCGAATTTTTTGGTGTAAAAGTGGTAAATATTGTGGGCTTTGTGGCAATATGAAGTTGAAGGCGGAAAATTACTACGTTTACACTAATACACTTTACACCAAATCAAGTGACTCCATCTTTTAGCTTGTTTGGCCAAGTTTATGCAAAGCCAAAAGTATTTTTTGTTTTTGTTTTGCTGAATAAAGTATTTTTGTGAAAATTTTAGGTATTTGATTAAAATTCAAAAGTGATTTTGAGAAGAAGCAGAAGTAATTTTTCTGCTGTTGGAGGAAAGCTACAAATGTTTGCTTTTTCAAAAGCAGAGATAATATATTATTTTTTATGACAAATATTTCTTTATTAAAAATCATTATTTACCAGACTGTTTTTAATTATTTTACCATTATATATTTAAAATATAAATATAAATTTATTTTCCTCTTTCCTCTTTGGTTTAGCTTTATTTTTATTGATTAGAAACGTCAATATATATGTTAGTTTATGTTTTATATTTTAACTAAACAAAAATAAAAATCTAAACTAAGTCTAGTTAAAAAAAAAATACTTTTTTATATTTAAATAATATTAGTCGCAAAATAAATTTTAAGGTTATCATTTTCGTAATTTGACACTCAAAAGTAATTTTTGTAAAGATTATCCAAACATAAATAAACACTTCTCAAATGAATTGTCAAATATAAATTGCTTATTATTCAAGAGCATTTCTCAAAAAAGTAATTGTGACAAGCATACCTCTCAAAATAAGTAGTTTTTTACCGCTTAACCAAAAATGCTTTAAAAGCAGAAAAATATTAAAACAAAATAACGAGAGAAAAGCTCCAAGATAAGAGAATGAATTCGGAAAGGACCAAATTAGATGGATAGTACATTTATTAGCCCTTTAGATTTGAAATGTTGACATTTATGGGCATTGAAGGAAGATGAGTGGATAAGTTGGTTCAAATTTTTGGTGTGGTAATTGTGGGTTTTGTGGCCTATATGAAGTTGAAGGAAGAAAATTACTACGTTTATATTAAATCAAATGATTTAATCTTAAAATATAAATTAAAATAATTATAGATATTACTGTATTGGATGAAAAATTACCGAGGTCTCGAGCAGAGTCCCGCAATCTGGCACGAGCCCACTCCACAAGGTAAACTCGCGAGGGGAGGTAGCATGATTCTTCCCCTCGAGGAATCATCTCAGGAGAACCAAGTAGGGGTGTGCAAAACCGAACCGGTACCGATATCCGAACCGTTACCGCTATCGATAAGCATAACGGTGTCGGTATAACGGTTATTGGTTCGGTAATGGTATAAATTTCTAATACCGATAAGATATCGGTATGGTAACGGTTTCTATATATCATTACGGTTACCGTACTGATAACCGATAAGGAATTTTTTTTATAATTTTTATGTATTTTATTTATTATTAGTATATTAATTTATAGGTTAAAGTATAAATATTATTGCTATTAGTGGCTATTTGTCATTACAAACATATGAGGCCTGGCCCATTTTGAATTTGTCATTACAATATTCTAAGATGGAGAATGTTGGGGAGAAAATATTGCAGAAGGTGTATAGATGTTGGCGGAGGAAACATTACTGTAAAATGATAATCCCTTTATTGAGGTTGCTAATGTTGATAAGTAATATTAATAGCTGTCTGTTTATGGAAGATATGAATGAAATTTACCTTCTTTTGGCTAATTTTCTTTTCTATAAGTTGTGCTGCTGATGGTAACAAAAGTTTATAAGTTGTACATTTAAGAGTAAAGCTAGTCTTTTATGTGCTTTTGTGAGATTTCTTATTAATCCAGCAAGCTTTCTTTGATTGCTTCCTTTCGTAAATCTGAGTTATTGTGGCTTCGGTATACCGCTTACCGAACCGTTAACTACCGATAACCGATAGCTTATCGGTACGGTATTGATTTTACATAATTACATAGCGTTAACCGATATACCGTTACCGATAAGCTTAAAACCGTACCGTACCATGAACACCCCTAGAACCAAGCTCGAAGCGTCGCGCTCGGGGAGACCACCATAATAGTGTGATCTCCGAGCAGACGCAACACCTCGTCAAACGAGGCCCGACCTTTGTAACCGCCGATCGTTGTTCCAACATTTAAGGGGAAGATCGTGAGCCAACCATGATCAAACGTGGAGTAATGGCCATAAAGGCACAGTTATGATATTTATAACATCATTCTTTCCCCTGATTATAAATAGGATTCATTTGTAAACAAGCAGGACATGAGAAATACGATATTCAACTTATACTTTTTTTCATTATCTCGTTTATCATTCTACTTATTCATTGTCTCGTTTACTTTTCTAAGCCTTTATCTAGCTCGAATTTAACCTTAGCTCGAACATCACTTTGATACAAGTAAATTACCAGTTAAACCCAATACAAATTCGATTTGTTGTCCTATCCCGATTTAGGCGAACACAAATTGGCGCCGTCTATGGGGAACTAGTAATAACATTTTTTCCAAAGTCTGCAGTTTCGATTTTTCACCAAAAATAAAAATATCCGATGCTGTTAACGACAACATGTCTATCTAAGTGCCAGATCAGGCAGTAGGAGCTACCGAGACCAGGGGGTCCCAACACTCCCAACTGGCTCGACACCACCTGTTAGCCCCATCTCAACAAATAATTCAGCTCCATTGATGAAGTTAATGCCCCCGAACGGATCCACTCCCCCGATCGGCCCGACCCCTCCCGTAGGAGCATTTTCAGCCGATCCAACCTCATCAAATTCTGGTGACCCTTTCCAGCAGTTCATGGAAAACTAGCTGCAACAAATGCGAGAACAGGCAGCCGCTCAAGCAGCCGCGCAGGCCCAGTTTAACGAGCAATTTCGAAGCTCCTTGCAGGCTCTCGCTGGGAATGGAAGAGCACATCCTAACCTCGGTGATACCTCCTTCGTGATGTTTAATGGAGGAAACCCCAGCGCTACTCCCATCGACACCAACATGCGAGGTCTCCCAAATGGGATCGCGTTTGGGGTATCGGGGACTGCAATCCCTACAATGTCTCAAACAAGCGTCGCGTCTGACTTCGAAAAGTGGAAAAAAGAGTTCGAGACTAGCATGGAAAAACGGTTTGAAAATGTGCCAGGGGTTCGAAAACCTCAACGAGCACTGGATATCGAAAATGTCGCCAACTACCCTTCAAGCCTGAAGCCGCTCCAGCACCCGTCCGAAAACATTTTAAATTGTAAATTTTGAAGAAATACGACGAGACAACAGTCCAGTCGACCATATTACGGAATATATGGCCATGGTTAAAAGTAATGATTTAACCCCAATTGAAAAAGAATCCATGTTCCTGAAGAAATTCGCCGACACCTTGGAAAAAGGGCATTACATTGGTACATGCTCCTCCCATCCGAGTCCATTTTCAGCTTTGATGAATTGGCTGATATGTTCATCAAAGCTCACACTGGGGACCAAAATATCCTCAAGAGAAAGGAGGATATCTTCGACGTAAAACAAGGGTACCTCGAGCCCATCAAGGATTTCCTCGAGCGCTTTCAGGCCGAGAGAATGGACCTGTCAAAGATGGATGACAGTTTCGCAGTCATGGCTTTCGAAAAAAACCTTAATGTGGGTATGATGGATATAATTATTCATGTAATTTTACTATATTAAAAGATAAGATTTTAAAATAAAACATGAATAATAATATCCTATTCGCGCACTTTTCTAACAAATCTTACAGGAAAAAGAATGCATGGACAAAGAGAAGAAAAGAAGCTAAAAGTCAAGGGTGATAATGATACAACTTCATCTGCAAATATGAAATACTACACAAAAGAAAGATGAATTTGTCATCCAAAGGCAACCATGAGAAATTGCCAAATTATCACCATGAGAAATGCATGAGAAATTGCCAAAGGCCACCATGAGAATTACCAAAACTTTGTGCAAAGTTTCATCAAGGCTACGTAAGAAAGATCTTCTCCAAATTTTCAATGACCCCACCATGATATTTGCCAAAGATCTTGTAAACTTTCACCAATTCATCCGTAGGAAATCTTCTATAAATAGCACATGTTGTAAAGGGAGAGGGGGACAACTTTTTCTTTCTCTTTCTATCTATACGCAGGTTTTTCAAAGAGCAGAGAACTTGCTCTTGCTCTCTTTTCCTTTCTCTTGTCTTTCTAAGTTCTTTTAGTTGTTCTTATTAGAAGAAATAATATTTCTTCAAAGTACTTTTATTTTCTTACTCCATAATGGAGTAATCTCTTTTAGTTGGGATAGTTGATGAAGCTTGATATCTTTATAATATTATCTCAGTTTAAACAGGTTCTTAGCTTGGTACTTTCTATTTTATATTTTATATTGTGCAGGGATGATGGCTTTCTATTAATTATTATCATCACATCTACATATTTTATCTCTAGGTTATTTTTATATTAATTTTGTAATTCTCACGGAGCAAAATTAATATATTATGACTAAATGATAAAATAGTAGAGTGAGAGTAATTTTTAGTATACTATTATTCCAAGTCTGTAATCTTGCTTGCCTCAGTTTTAATTCTCACGGAGGAATTGTTGTAGGCAGGATTATTGATTTCAGTAAGAATATTCTCACGAAGTTTTTACTATCTTGGTGCACAATTCAAGCAAGAAAATATTTCGGTTTAACTGTCACTAGTTATAACACAGTTAATTTACATAACCTCACGGAGTGTTATTAACTGATTATTTCTTAGTGAGCAAAATATAATTGAATTAGCAATAAGCAATTATTCTTAAGAGAAATACATGTAAAAGCTGAGATTTTATTATAATATTATCAAGTGAATTCAATAATTCCCAACTCTTTTTAAATTATAAATCTTCAAGAAGTTGTTTGTTTCATTTAAAGTAGATTATAAATTCAAAAAACTCACTTTTTCATCAACTTGATTCTCTCAGATAGTATACGAAATATTACAAGTCTGTAGCATAGATTTCCCAATCTCTGTGGGACGATATCTTAAACTATACTATAATTTGACAAAGCACGAGCAGGAAATTCCTATACACTTTGGCCTCGTCAAATTTTTGGCGCCGTTGCCGGGGATTGGCGTACATCTACTTCAGATTAAATATTTTGCTACTAATTTGAGAACTTATTACTATTATATTATTATTTTTCTCTTAAATTAATATTAATATTTTATTTTGATCTTTCTGGTTACTAAGTTAAAATAACTTTCTTAACTAGTATTGTATCACTTCTCCTCAGTTTCCATAGTCAGTACTAGTTCTTTTAACTATTTGTATCCATCATCACGTTTCATTTGCTATATCTATTAGTATATTATTATATTAATATTTTTATTATATTTTATTATTATTTTTATTACTTTATTATTATTATTATTATTATACTATATTATTTTATTGTACTACTTCTACTATTGTACTTCTTGCTACAAGTACTACACTTCTTGCTACAAGTACTTCTTACTACAAGTACTACACTTCTTGCTACAAGTACTACACTTCTTGCTACAAGTACTACACTTGTTTTTTTTTTTAATTTACTGCTTCTCTTGATTGTGAGTATCTCACCTAGATATTTTGATTAGTACACTACCGATCTTTTCATTTTATCTTTATTTTTTATTAGCAATTACTACACTTATTATTTGCTATATTACTTATTAATATTATAATTTTCGTTCTAATTTTTCTTTTTCTTGTTTTTTTTAATATCCACTTTCTTTAGTAAGTTTCTTTACTTTGTTACTAAATATTAATACATTACTATCACCACAGTTCTTATCTACATTTATATAATTATATTGCAACTCTTTTTATTTTCTTCTTTCAATAATAGTATTTTTATTTACTACTTTTCTTTCTATTTTTTTTCTCTCTCTACCATTGTTAGTACTACTACTATTATTATAGGAACTAACTTTCTCTAATTTCAGATAGTATATGACCCGCTCTTCTATAAAAGAGCTAGTCAATTACGATCCAGAAATTGAAAAATCTTTGCGGTTGCGCAGGAAAGAACAAACATCATCTTCTCAGAGCATAGTTTGTGAAAGAATGGAACACCAACTTGGAGATGACAACAACCCACTGGGAATTCTACCACCAGTCCATGTAGAGGAGCAATTTGATGAAGTGGTACCAAGACCAGCAAATAGAATCCTAAGGGATTATGCTAGACCAGACCGTTTCAACTGTGAATCTAGTGTTAGGAACCCACCTGTGGCAGCCAATAACTTTGAAATCAGGACAGGCCTGATTCAAACAATTCAACAGTCTTGCACCTTTACTGGTGATCCAAGTGAAGATCCACACAGTCATCTAATTGATTTTTTGGAACTAGTTGAAACTGCTAAATATAATGGAGTATCTCCTGAAGCAATAAAGTTAAGGCTATTTCCTTTTTCTTTGAAAGGAGATGCCAAGACTTGGTTGCGAAGTTTACCTCAAGGTTCTATTACTACATGGGACCAGATGACTCAGAAGTTTTTAAATAAATATTTTTTCCCTGCTAAAACAACAAAGTTAAGGCAAGATATTTCTAATTTCTTGCAGACTGACACTGAGTCAGTTTATCAGGCATGGGAAAGATTAAAAACAATGCTAAGAAAATGTCCTCATCATGACATTCCTGAACATATGCAGTTGTACATTTTCTATCACGGGCTAAAACCGTCTTCTAGAAATGTGATAGATGCAGCTGCAGGAGGTTCCATAATGGGAAAAACCACAATCGAAGCATTGCAATTGTTGAATGAAATTTTCGAAAATGCCATTCAATGGCCATCTGATCGTGTTGTAATAAAGAGAGCCGCAATGGTAAATCAGGCAGATGCTTTAAATACACTAACACAACAGATTGTTTCTTTGGCACAAAAGTTTGAATCTTTTCAGGTTAATACACAACAATCAAGCCAATCCGAGGCTTGCGACATGTGTGGAGGAAACCATCTGAACCATGAGTGCCAAGCAACCAATCAAAATGATGAACAGGTCAATGTCATCGGTTACAAACCGTACCCTTTTGGAAGTCCAATGGCACAAAAACACCCAGGATTTCAATGGAGCAATCCAAATGGTGCTGAGAATTCTCAAAGCTTCCAGAAGCAACCGGTACAGGGTCCACGAGGTTACCAGAATCAAAATCGCGGGCAATCGAATTTCAGACCATATCAGCAAGCAGTTCCCTATCAGCAAAGGCCTCAACAAGTCCATCCAAGTCTTGATGATCTCTTGTACAAGTATATTAAGACAACTGACGAGAAAATGGAAAGTCAAAAGTCTGCCCTCAAGAATTTGGAAATTCAGGTAAACCAATTGGCAACTCTTATGTCAGAAAAGATTCAAGGTCCTTTACCAAGCAATACAGAGAAAAATCCAAAGGAACACCTTAAGGCCATCGCCTTACGGTCAGGTAAGAATCTTGATGAACCTTATGCAGACAGACATGACAAGAGTTTGTCAGACCAACAGGTAGACAAGGGTAAGAATGTTGACACACCTTTTGAACCATTAGAAGAGAAAGAAGTCAAGAAAAAGGAAGAAAAAAATATAGAGAAAATGACTCCTTTCCCTGTGACAATTCCTTTTCCACAAAAAATGAAAAGAGAAAAGCTTGATGGTCAGTTTGCAAAATTTTTAGAAATTTTAAAGCAGATTCACATTAATATTCCTTTCACTGATGCTTTACTACAAATGCCTTCATATGCCAAGTTTTTAAAAGAAATTTTGTCAAGTAAAAGAAAATTGAAAGAAGTTTCTGTGGTAATGCTTACTGAAAAATGCAGTGCTATACTTCAAAACAAGCTACCACAAAAACTTGGTGACCCAGGCAGTTTTACAATTCCATGCACTTTGGGAGGAGTTTATATTGATAAAGCACTTTGTGATTCTGGAGCTTCAATTAATTTGATGCCATTTTCTATTTTTAGAAAATTGGATCTAGGTGAGATGAAAAATACAGTTGTTTCTCTTCAATTTGCAGATCAAAGTACTAAGAAACCTAAGGGAATAATTGAAAATGTTCTAGTGAGAGTGGATAAGTTTGTTTTCCCTGTAGATTTCATAGTACTTGAAATGGAAGAATGTCCTGATGAACCAATAATTTTAGGTAGACCTTTTCTTGCTACAGGCAGAGCAATCATAGATGTCCATCAGGGACAACTAATTTTGAGAGTTGATGAAGAAAGAGTCATCTTTGATATGCAAAAGATACTAAAGTTTTCAGGAGATGAGACGTCATCTTCATGTTTTTCTATTGACATGATTAGTGATCTTACAGATGAATTTAAAGATGACCAATTAATTTTGGACTCAATGGAAAGATGTTTGGCAAAATCTGGTACCACACAAGATGATGATCTAACTATCAAAAGTGAAGCTGAAATATTGGAAAAAGATCATGAGGATGAGGAGACGCAATCAAATGAAGTTCAACCAAAAATTGAACTCAAAACTCTCCCCTCCCATTTGAAATATGTTTATCTTGAACATGATTTATTTCCAGTAATTATTTCTTCTTCTCTGACTCTAAAACAGGAAGATAGTTTGATACAAGTACTGAGAGCACACAAAGGAGCCTTAGGGTGGACTATAGCAGATATCAAAGGAATTAGTCCAGCTATTTGCATGCACAGAATCCTCATGGAAGATAAGTACAAACCAATAGTCCAACCCCAAAGGCGATTGAATCCAGCAATGCAAGAAGTGGTGAAAAATGAAGTTATTAAGCTTTTGGCTGCAGGAATCATTTACCCAATTTCTGACAGTCCTTGGGTAAGTCCTGTACAGGTAGTACCAAAGAAAGGAGGTATGACAGTTATCAAAAATGAAAATAATGAACTCATACCTACCAGAACAGTTACAGGATGGAGAGTCTGTATTGATTACAGACGTCTGAATGATGCCACTAGAAAAGATCATTTTCCTTTACCATTCATTGATCAAATGTTGGAAAGAGTTGCAGGGTACGGTTTTTATTGTTTTCTTGATGGATATTCAGGGTATAACCAAATACCAATTGCACCGGAAGATCAGGATAAGACAACTTTCACATGTCCCCATGGAACCTATGCATATAGGAGAATGCTATTTGGTTTATGCAATGCACCTGCTACATTTCAGCGTTGCATGTCAGCAATTTTTTCAGACATGACTGAAAAATTTCTAGAAATTTTTATGGATGATTTCACCCTTTTTGGTAAAACATTTGATGATTGTCTTAATCACCTGACCTTAGTTCTTAAGAGATGTGAAGAGACAAACTTGATTCTTAATTGGGAGAAATGCCACTTTATGTTTACAGAGGGAATTGTTTTAGGACATAAAATCACTGCTAAAGAGATAGAAGTTGATAAGGCTAAAATTGATCTTATAGCAGGATTACCCCCTCCCACAACTGTTAAAGGCATTAGAAGTTTCCTGGGTCATGCAGGTTTTTACAGACGGTTCATAAAAGACTTTTCAAAGATTTCAAAACCGTTGACTAACCTTTTGATGAAAGATGTTAAGTTTGATTTTTCAGGTGATTGTTTAGAAGCATTTGACACCCTTAAGGAAAAATTGTCAACTGCCCCTGTAGTTGTGTCCCCTGATTGGAACAAACCTTTTGAGGTCATGTGTGATGCTAGTGATACAGCAGTTGGAGCTGTTTTAGGCCAGAGAAAAGATAAAATTTTTCGTCCCATTTACTATGCCAGTAGAACATTAAATGAGGCCCAACTGAATTATGCCACAACAGAAAACAGAACTACTGGCAGTGGTATTTGCTTTTGATAAGTTTCGATCCTATTTGATAGGAACCAAGGTCACTGTTTTTACTGATCATGCAGCTTTAAAATACTTCTTAACAAAAAAAGATGCTAGACCTAGATTGTTAAGATGGATTTTACTTCTCCAAGAGTTTGACCTTGAGATAAAAGATAAAAAGGGAACGGAGAATCAAGTAGCAGATCACTTGTCTAGATTAGAAAATTCTCCTCTTGAGTTGTGTGATATAAAAGAAGAATTTCCTGATGAACACATTTTTTCTATCAACTCAATTGTGACTCAACCACCCTGGTTTGCAGACATTGCAAATTACTTGGTTGAAAAATGGATACCCCAAGATCTCTCTTATCAGCAAAGGAAAAAATTGAAATCTGATGCTAAATATTATCTGTGGGATGACCCTTACTTGTTTAAAGTTTGTCCAGATAATATCATTAGAAGATGTGTACCTGAAGATGAGATGAACAAGATTTTGTATCATTGCCATGATGGATCAATTGGAGGACATTATGCAGCAAACCGAACTGCCTTTAAAGTTTTGGAAGCTGGATTCTTCTGGCCAACACTTTTTAAAGACGCTCGTGTTTACGTTGCACAATGCGACAGGTGTCAAAGAACAGGTAATATCACTAAAAGAGATGAGATGCCATTACAATTAATACAGGTATGTGAAATATTTGATGTCTGGGGAATAGATTTCATGGGTCCTTTTCCCGCATCTCACTCTTTTGAATATATACTTGTGGCTGTGGATTATGTTTCACGATGGGTTGAAGCTATTCCCACAAGAAAGAATGATGCTCGAACTGTGTGTAATTTTCTCAGAAAAAATATTTTTACTAGATTTGGCACACCACGAGTCATCATTAGTGACCAAGGGACCCATTTCATAAATAGACAATTTTCTTCTTTGCTATCAAAATATGGTGTGACTCACAAAACAGGAACACCATATCACGCTCAAACACAAGGGCAAGTTGAGGTTTCTAACCGTGAACTAAAACGGATACTTGAAAAAGCGGTTGGAATATCAAGAAAAGAATGGGCTTTAAAATTAGATGATGCACTATGGGCATACCGAACGGCGTTCAAAACGCCAATTGGTACATCCCCATACAGATTAGTCTTTGGAAAATCTTGTCATTTGCCTGTTGAATTGGAACATAAAGCCTTTTGGGCACTGAAAGCATTGAATTTTGACTTAACCGCTGCTGGTAAAAGTAAATTTTTACAGGTTAATGAATTGGAAGAATTGAGGATGGAAGCCTATGAAAATGCCAAGATTTACAAAGAAAAAATAAAAAGATGGCATGACAATTTGATTCGACCAAAAAATTTCAAAATTGGAGATCATGTACTTCTTTACAATAGCCGTCTCAGGCTATTTCCAGGAAAATTGAAATCTAGGTGGACAGGTCCTTACAAAGTTACTGATGTTACTCCATACGGAGCAATAGAAATTCAACAGACCAATGGAGGAGAGAAGT
The DNA here is from genome assembly GCA_037355625.1 of Petunia x hybrida. Lineage (NCBI taxonomy): Eukaryota > Viridiplantae > Streptophyta > Magnoliopsida > Solanales > Solanaceae > Petunia > Petunia x hybrida. The sequence goes on along the minus strand of JBBBVM010000421.1, from coordinate 607,802 downwards.
TTGAGGTCAATGGTCACAGGCTAAAATTGTATTTTGGAGGACAATTTGAGCAACAACCATCAGTAACCATGATAGACTGATGAATTTTACAGCTACTACGTCGAGCTGACGACGTTAAACTCAGAACTATGATTTCTTATCCGTAGCCATTGAGGGTGAAGCAATGGAGCCTCATAAGTCCAAGTTAGATCTGACTAATTAAATGCTTAACCAATTGATCTGGTCAATATCCAGATTATTGTACAACCGGAACATCTCATGAAGGCCTCTACAAAAACAGTGTCACCTAGACAGGAGTAACTCCATGGTGATCGGTATGCCTAAGTTACTGGTTGGTTAACCATTCATTTATGCAAATCTAATCTTGGCACAGGTAACTTTTTGGTTTATATTCAAACCAGGACCTCATGACTGTTAAGGTGCTAAATTAGTCAGTCTATTACACATAGAATATGTGTGATCACAGTTTCTTTCAAGCTTTCTTTTGTGATCGTAAATTTGAAAGCCAAAAATATTTTTAATATTAAGTAGTATGTACTATTTAAATTATCCTATTTTTTTTATTTTTTTTTAAAGTTTTACTCCCTTTTCACTCGTTTAGAAACGTGTTCTCATTCAGGAGAATGAAATGTTCAAGTGTGGGGGAGGATTATTTTGATTTATATTTTATAAATATAATATCTTGTTCTAAATTATGACTTTTTGTTTAATTAACAATATAAATTCTTTACATCATGTTCAATATTATTTCTTTTTAATTTTCACCAAATAATTTTTTTTTTTTGTGTATGATTTTGATTTTGTGAAAACAATAGCAAGCATCTTTGACTCAAGAAATCATTGGGATTGAGAAAATTTATGGTCACAAAAGCAGGATGAAACAAAAAACTTGGCTAGAACTTGCTCTGTATGTTTTTTGAGGCGAAATAATGGATGACACTGATTTTTAAAAAATGAATTTAGGCCTTCTTTGATTCCCAATTCTAGCATCTTATTTCTATCCAAATATACATATTTTATGTCTTAGAACCCTTCTTTGAGCCTTGACCTTTTTCTTTCAAACACCATAGTCCTCTAAAAAAAAAAAAAAAGAATATGCATATGCGGTCAACATTTCTTCCAGCTATGAGTGAGCAATTAAAAAAAAAAGGAGATTGTATTTTTATCTTTATAGATGCATATATATATAAATACAGTCATCATTTCTTCCAGCTATGAGTGAGCAATTGAAAAAAAAAAAAAAAGAAGAATATTTTGAATATGTTGTGTATGATATGGTAAAGAAGGGAAATAAAAAAAATCATGTCTACCAAGTAAAGTAAATAGTATCGAGAACAAGGAAATGTCTGCTCTAAGCTGGAAGAAAAGAAGTCACTATAAATATATCCCTTATCCAACCAGCCTAAAGCCTGACATTACAAGCCAAGAAAAGTCCTAAAAAGATTTTGAAAATCGATGTTGTATCTATATTAGTGGAGATAAACATGAGGAGCAAGCCTATGGACAATGTTATGATTTATAATGAATAAGTGATCATAAATCTATCAATTCTGAAAGATTCAAGAGAAAAGACTGCAAGCTTTTGTTGATCAAAAGAGAATTCAGAAATGAGGTAAAGGGTTTGGTGAATTTAAAAAGGATAATTTCATTGAGCATAATGAAAGATATTTATTTTGAATAAATTTTCTATCCTACAAGAGTCACAAGCTTTGAAGAGAAATTTTGAAAATTTTCTTTTTCCTCGAGGACGAGGAAAAGTTCAAGTGTGGGGGAATTTGATGGATATAATTATTCATGTAATTTTACTATATTAAAAGATAAGATTTTAAAATAAAACATGAATAATAATATCCTATTCGCGCACTTTTCTAACAAATCTTACAGGAAAAAGAATGCATGGACAAAGAGAAGAAAAGAAGCTAAAAGTCAAGGGTGATAATGATACAACTTCATCTGCAAATATGAAATACTACACAAAAGAAAGATGAATTTGTCATCCAAAGGCAACCATGAGAAATTGCCAAATTATCACCATGAGAAATGCATGAGAAATTGCCAAAGGCCACCATGAGAATTACCAAAACTTTGTGCAAAGTTTCATCAAGGCTACGTAAGAAAGATCTTCTCCAAATTTTCAATGACCCCACCATGATATTTGCCAAAGATCTTGTAAACTTTCACCAATTCATCCGTAGGAAATCTTCTATAAATAGCACATGTTGTAAAGGGAGAGGGGGACAACTTTTTCTTTCTCTTTCTATCTATACGCAGGTTTTTCAAAGAGCAGAGAACTTGCTCTTGCTCTCTTTTCCTTTCTCTTGTCTTTCTAAGTTCTTTTAGTTGTTCTTATTAGAAGAAATAATATTTCTTCAAAGTACTTTTATTTTCTTACTCCATAATGGAGTAATCTCTTTTAGTTGGGATAGTTGATGAAGCTTGATATCTTTATAATATTATCTCAGTTTAAACAGGTTCTTAGCTTGGTACTTTCTATTTTATATTTTATATTGTGCAGGGATGATGGCTTTTTATTAATTATTATTATCACATCTACATATTTTATCTCTAGGTTATTTTTATATTAATTTTGTAATTCTCACGGAGCAAAATTAATATATTATGACTAAATGATAAAATAGTAGAGTGAGAGTAATTTTTAGTATACTATTATTCCAAGTCTGTAATCTTGCTTGCCTCAGTTTTAATTCTCACGGAGGAATTGTTGTAGGCAGGATTATTGATTTCAGTAAGAATATTCTCACGAAGTTTTTACTATCTTGGTGCACAATTCAAGCAAGAAAATATTTCGGTTTAACTGTCACTAGTTATAACACAGTTAATTTACATAACCTCACGGAGTGTTATTAACTGATTATTTCTTAGTGAGCAAAATATAATTGAATTAGCAATAAGCAATTATTCTTAAGAGAAATACATGTAAAAGCTGAGATTTTATTATAATATTATCAAGTGAATTCAATAATTCCCAACTCTTTTTAAATTATAAATCTTCAAGAAGTTGTTTGTTTCATTTAAAGTAGATTATAAATTCAAAAAACTCACTTTTTCATCAACTTGATTCTCTCAGATAGTATTCGAAATATTACAAGTCTGTAGCATAGATTTCCCAATCTCTGTGGGACGATATCTTAAACTATACTATAATTTGACAAAGCACGAGCAGGAAATTCCTATACACTTTGGCTTCGTCAGGGTAATTCAGAGGCTGCGGCTGAGTTAAAGAAAGAGCTTCAGTAATGGCAAGCTCGAACTTGGGATGAATTACACGACCTAGCCACAGCAAAGATCAGGCTCGAGGAAGCAGAGTGGAGAAGGATAGGATGTGGCCACTCTTACCGAGGTCGATCTGAGTCCTCACGAAGCGCCGACGCGCCACGAGAGAATTCAAAAAATCGATACGAACCGTACCATGGATCTAAAAAACAGCACGTAAGTCAATGCCTCGGGGGGGGGGGGGCATCAACAAGTGAGCCAGAGACTCGGAGGAAAATCTGGATCATCCTCCAATAAAAAATCCTCGGGCTCGTCTCTGGTATCGAAGGAGAAAGATTTGCCTCGAATTTATGAGTACAATTTCAACATATCAACCTCTGAGCTGGTGTGTGAGATTGCCCAAAGACATGAGAACAACCCCGAGCAAAAGGGACCAAACTCAACATTGTGAATTCCACATGGACTACGGGCACGCAACTGAGGATTGTAAAGCGTTGCATCTCGAGGTGGCTCATCTGCTCAAAAAAGGAGTGCTAGCAGAATAGTTGACTGACAAAGGAAAACACAACTACTCGAAAAATAGAAGAGAAGAACAACCACCCCGAGCACAGTCACCGAAGATGGTAGTACATGTCATCAGTGGGGGCTCTGAGGTAAATGGAATAAATTTTGCTGCTGCAAAGCAAATTGCGAAATCATCCAGTACCACAGAGAAAAGAACCAGAGGTGGTGAATCAGGCAAAGAGATGGTGTTCAACAAAGAAGATTGCGATGGGATGATGTTCCCCCATCATGACGCGCTAGTGATCACGCTCAGGATCAATGACTGCGATGTCAAACGAGCTCTAGTTGATCCTGGCAGCTCGGTGAGCATCATCAACTATGGAGCAATCAAGAAGATGTGGCTGAAGGACCTGGTCGTCCCAAAGGCGACCATGTTGACAAGATTCAACAATTTCACTGAAAAAACTTTGGGGGAAATAACCCTCACAACCACTGTGGAGGGAGTAGACAAGCAAACCACCTTCCAAGTGATGGCCGAAGACATGGCCTACAATGTTATCCTTGGAAAGCCTTGGATCCACGAAATGGAGGCTGTGCCACCAGCCCTACATCAAATGATCAAGTTTCCAACCCCATGGGGAGTAAGAGCCATCCAAGGAGAGCAACGAATAGCGCGAGAATGTTATTCGATTGCAATGAAAAGTACGGTCGCCCCAATCGGGCCAAGGAAATGATGACAAAGGAAGACTCGACAACCGGGGACTTCACCAGGCAAAGCCCTCAGGAAACGAGCAATTACCTCATCAAGGATCACGCTTGGGGACTTGCTTAAATAAGTTCATACTATTCTAATCTCATAGCTTTTTCATCTAAGTCCTGTTATAACCATGCATTTATTGTAATAAAGATATGCAGACACATCCAATCAATGAAATAAACTTTGATTCAGCATCTCTTTATTGTCATTTGATATGCATGGCCAATCATAAGTTAAGCCTATGGCTCGAGGGCGAGACGTCCTAAGCTAGCTCGAAACAATGAAAAGTACTAAAAGTCTTGCAAGCAAATTCAATATTTCCACAGAAGGAATTTCCATTAATAAAAGAGCTCAGAGGCCCAAGTATTTACAAAATAAGCAGCACGAAGGCCTTACCCAAACAAAAAATAAACAAAAGCACTACTTTAAGCCTCCGCTTCGGAGTCATCACCTCCCTCGTCCGAGCTCTCGCTGCTCGAAGGGAGATTTTCCATCAGCTTTTGGGCCACGGCAGCATTGTTCTAGGCCTTGGCGATCTCGGCATTAAGGTCAACCCCGCCGCGACACTCCTTCAGAGTTTTCAACCTCGTTTGAATAACGGACTTGTTCTTATCGACTTTGGCCCGAGTCCTCCTCATTCCCCGCCTTGAGGAGAAAGAATTAACCTTGCCCCTAAAAAACTTAACCTTGCTTTCGAGCTGATCTTTCTCCTTAGCTAACAGCTCTTTCTCTCCAGCCATTTTCTTAAGTAACTTTTGCTTCAAGTCAGCATAGAATTTTTTGGCCCTCTCGCTAATAGCTGACTGAGCCTCAGTTCTCACCCTCTTTAGCTCGGCGTCACAAAGTTCCTTCAAGCAGGCCATTCTCTCCTCAACAATAGATTTAGCCTCGAGGGCTTTGATCATCTCGACGTCAGATTTATTGGCAGCATTTTTAGCTTGATCCAACTCGAGCCTCGCACTCAATAGCTTTTTTCAAGACCACTCATTTGGGCCTCAAGACCTACTCGCTCTCGCCTCCATCCTGCCTTCATTTGCCGAAGATTTTTATCTCGGCGACATTCGATCTCGGTAGCACTGATGGAGTTGATGTAGCACTGTGAAGGAAAAATCCAATGAGTTAAGAAAGGAAACAAATGCAAAGCTAAAAAAGGAAAAACTAAAGGGAGCGTACAGGAATGGCATGCTGAGTAGCATCAGCCTCAAATCAGAAATATGGGATTCCTTAAGGCAATCGCGTTCCTTAGGACCCAAGAGTCCACGGAGGCTAATCGGGACTTGGATATCGCCATCTAAGAGACAGAGCTCAGAAGGAATCTCAATATAACGGAACTGTCTCCAAGAAGATGCATCAGGAGTAGGCTCGGAAGCAGCTCGAGGAGTCTTGTCCCCCCACTCGGGATGGCCGAGCGTCATCCACCTCCATTGTCGCCCTAGATGGAGGTTGAATTCCCATCATGTCTTTATCAGCAACTTGAACCGGTTCAAGCTCATGAGTAGAGGGAGCCACAACCTCTTCCTGACTTTCCTTTTCCTCGCCAACAGGAGTTAGCTCGGGGAAGGGGACGGCCTATAATCTAGCTCGTTTCGCTTCGGGAGTTTTCTTCAAGGATGACTCTTTCTTTTTCAAAGCTGAAAGGAAAAAGAAAGAGGGTAATTTACAGTAAAACGAAACAAAAGGTAAAATCAAGAGGAAAAATACTCGACCTGTTTTGGCTCCTAGGTCCGGTGACCCCTCGGGCGCTGCCCTTTTCTTCTCTTCATCATTTCCTTTTTCCCCTTTTCCCTTTGAAAGATTCCTAATCAAATCTTGAAGGCCACGAGCATCACCTGCCTCAAGAACTTCCTCTTTCTTATCCTTTCTCTTCTTTTATCGTTTTCTCTCCTTCGACGCGGTGATCGCCCTCTTGGGGAGTCTTACAACAAAGAAGAGATAATGAGACGCCGAGAGGTGGGGCCTCGAGAAAGCTAGACCAGATTTAAAAGTGGTTGAAAGAATAACTCACCATGTCGTTTGCATGCCCATTGATTCTCATCCAAAGCGGCCAAAACCATCCACAACCTCTCTGACCTAGGCTTGGCATCGATAATAGCCCGAACCCATTAAGTCAAATTATTTAGATGAATAATTGGGGCCGCCTCGGCTAAAAAGACAGGAACGAAGAGTCAAAAAAGGAAAAAGTGAAGCAAAAATAAACAAAGAGAGAAACACTCACATGCTCGATTCCACCGCTCCGGGAAATCGGGCTTCGAGGACAGAAGGTTACTAGGATGGAGGACGAAGCGCTCGTTCCACCCACGGTCCTCGAGATCCTCACTCTTCGTGACCAGTGAGTACGAGCCTCACTTGTTGAGCTGAACAACTCCATCCTTATGAAGGGTGGGGGAAAATAGGTACAAAAGGTGATCGAGGGTGAAAGGGACCCCGGGTAATTTGCTCAAAAATTTGAGGCATTGAACATGCCTCCACATCCCAGGACCAATCTGGGCTATACATAGCTGGTAGGTACGACAAAAAAGTGTCCAACACCTCGGGGATAGGAAGAGAAAAACCAATTATGAAGGGGTAAGTGAAAACGAAGGAGCACCCTTCAACTCGATCGCACACTCGGCTCTCGGGGGTAGGAATACCAACCCTCACCTCAGGGCCCCAATTGCAATCAGAATGAACCAGATGAATGTTCGCCTGAGTAATCAGACTCGGTGTATCCCCTACGGGGATATTTCTTTTCCTCCTAGCCTCCGACTCAGTTTGAGGCTGCATAACGAAATCCTTCGAGAGATCGATTTTGGAGGGGATAACGTGGTGAGGCTTAAGCTCGAGTCAGTCTGAGAGAGGTCCATCATCACCAACATCCTTCATGGTAACATCCTCGTCCTCCACCACAACTGCTTTGACAGTTTCAGCCATAGTTGGGCGTTGTTCTTGAACCACGCCCCTGGAGCAAGAAAGATCCTCCATGATAAAGTCAAGGGAAAACGATTACATTCAGAAATTTAGGAACATTAACTAATTCTCCACCAACGATCATAGTGTCAGCAAAGGAAGGTGAAGAGTTTGGTGAATTCTGTCGAGACATTTTCTCAAAATTTTCTAGGCTGCAAAGGGGAGAAGATTCAAGGATTTTTACTGATTAAAAGCAAGAAGAAATATGGAAAAGAAGGAGAAGAGGCTCAAATATATATAGGTTAAAAGCACCTATGATTACAATTGCATGGGGAGGACAAAACATGAAAACACGACCAATCACTAATCGCCAAGCATGATTGATAGAGATATGGAGTGACAACCGCAACATTCAAAATTC
>JBBBVM010000420.1:0-114053 GCA_037355625.1 Petunia x hybrida | reverse complement strand
GCACATTGTCAACCATGGAATGAAGTTCTTGCTCCTTGCTCCTTTGCCTACCAAAGAAGGCGCACTAGTAGGCACTGGCTCTTCGCCCGGTAAGGCACAAAGTCATAAACTCTTTGCCCTACGCCCACAAGATTGCACCCTTCACCGCACTATATTGCACCCTCTTCCCCTCCAACCACCGGTCACCTATCCACACATCAATATGACGCATGGGATACACATCACACCACACATAGCATTTATAGTTCCTATGAGATATGAGTACCCGAGCCTCCTTAGAAACCCACACTCCATCATACTCATAAGGATGCTCTAGCTTGTGGCATGGTATCCTAAGCCTATCAACCAAAGAGGTGCTAATACAACTGGCATCGGTACCACCAATCTTGAGCAAGTATCCTCCAATACCATCTACCTCAACAACGAACCTACATCTACCCAAGTCTTGCACATTGGCCACCCAAATGAGAATTTGGACGCCCACAAGTGTCAACACCAACAACTTGGGTCTTCCTTATCCCTCCACTAGTGGCATCACCACTAGAAACAACCTCCACTTCCCGTCACTCTCCCAACATTAGAAATGTTGTTGGAAGTCGAGGAAGGAACCTTGCCATGGAACCCATAAGTGCCTCTCGCCTGGTTCCATAGCCCATAGCACTACTCCTACTACAACCATCCACGCCCCTCACGGCACATAACCCCTTTGTAGCAAAAGCAACACCATCTATCATACCACCCTCCACATGGAATTAGAAGCATTAGGCCGCTTAGCGTACCTAGAAGATGCAAGCTTCTTCTTCCCCATGGAACAACCACCACCACCTCCCATACTAATGGAAGGTCCTCCACTACTCCCTTGTACTCCATTAGCAACACCAAGAGAAGATGCATAAGAACAATTCATATACTCAACATCATCATCAACTCTATCTATGTCACTATCATGCTCAAATTCTTCACAAGAAGAGTAAGTAGGATCATCATACCTTGAAGCGTCACTATCCTCGGCTCTTGACTAGAAGCATAAGTATTCACACTCTTCATCACAAGCTTCATAGTCTTCACCACTCTCACGATCATCGTAGTGAACCGCTCATCATCATAGGAGCCATGGCTTCCATCATCATAGTAACGGCCTTCATCACCCTCATAGGAACCATAGTCTCCATCATCACCATACGAGTCATAGCAACTCGCATCATCGCCACATGAGCCACAATCTACTCCATCATCATTGTCCGACATTGTTGCAATCACCAAAGAACAACACCTCCCAAAAGTCACTCCCTCACGTGTATCACTCATATATGTACACTCAAGAGCGAGGCCTTATCAACTTGGGAACCAAGGTAATCACAACTAGCATTCAAGTTAAAGTTCGGAGTGGAATTAATGAGACTCGATGTACGGACGGCTATTTAAAGTGCGCACTTGAGGCCAAAAGGAGTTCTACGACTCTTCTTTGAATTCTAATCTCCTCTACGCACGAAACCTAATACGCTAAAGGATTAGTGTCTTTCAAGTAGGCCAATTACCTTCAAAACACTAACCAAGAGGTACGGTAGAAAACGGGACACAAAAGATTGACTCGAATCGGCACCAAACGGATTTGGAATCGGATGAAATTTTGTTTTGATCTACAAACTCATCATATTTAATGGTCCAATTGGAGTCATGATGTTTGGAAACTGTTCGGAAGCCGTTGCGAACATTCTGTCCCAAAACTGGAATTCTGAAATTTTTTTTGTTCTTCGCTATCGCGACCAGACGCGCGCGATCGCGAAGGGTTAAATTTTCAAAAAATAATTTTGTTCTTCGCGATCGCGAAGGGTTAATCCCTGCACTTTCACAGCAGCTCAAAAACGGGTTTTTGGGCGATTTTGGCCAAATTTTTGGCTCGATTCCAACCCGAAACACAAAACCAACGATACCCAAAGGTGTATACAACTATAACAACCAATCCCCAATAGTTTTCAACTCCAAACAAACAACAACAAGCTTCGATTCAAGATTGAAGCGTTTTCAAGAAATTTTCAAACTTTTGGATTTGATTTTGGAAATTTTGATTCGTAACACCAAACACGAGATATAGGTATCAAAACGACGGGAATACAACAAGGAAACAAAACCCCACTAACTTTTTAACACTCGGGGATTCGTATCCAACCCGCTCCACCAATTTTTTTTCAACTTTTCTAGTTTTTCAATTTTTTTGTTTTTCTTCAATTTTCAAGAACAAACAACAACACAATAACGATACTAACACGTTTGAACAAGAACGGGGGTTTGTAAGAAACATAACCCGAGCCTTGCTCTGATACCAACTGATGCACACCCAAAATACGCGGAAGCTAAAACGATACAAATATGCGGGAAGCGATAAATACTAGATAGATGATATCAATGATATCGGGGAAACAAGGATTGGGGAGTCAAGAACGAGAAGAAAGAAACGGATTAATGAATTCGAGACATGAATTAATAATCCAAAGGGAGAAAGTGAAACTCGAACCTTACAAGGAATTCACGCTAGTGGTGAATCTCCATAGATTCCAAGTCGATGAGATACATGAAGCCTCAGGCTTCGGACTAGAAAGGCTCGGCCTTCTCTAATTCTCTCTTCTCTCTATTCAATTCAAGCTAAACTAATGAAATAAAGAGCAATGTGCTATATACATTTACACTGAAAATGGACAAAAATGGCCCTTGAAGCTGATTCTGGTCCGCTGCTCAACTTCTCTTCATCGCGATCGCGCTAGGGAGGATCGCGATCGCGCAGAGCAAAATAATCAACATCGCGATCGCGCCAATAGGCTCGCGATCGCGCAAGTCTTCAGCAGCCTCACGATCTCTATCAACTTTGCCTTCGCCTTCGCGTTCAAGGGGCGCTATCGCGCAGGCCAAACCATTCCTCTTCGCGATCGCGTGAGACATGGTCGCGATCGCGAAGAACACTTGTTTTCCTCAGGCAGTGAGCTCCCAGTGTGCTCCCTTGTTTTGCCCTGTTTTGGGCTGCCTATTTCCTGCCCTGTTCCTCCGTCCTCGGCGCTCCAATGCATGATCTTCCAAGACGTTCCCGGAGGCCTTGACTCGTATCCGTTGTGCACTCGAGCTTGGCTTTTGATGGTTGTCGTTTAGGCCATTTTATATTGCATCAAAATCATAACAAAGAATGACAAAATTTTGAACAAACTAGGTGAATCTACGTTTTAAAGTCACGTAGGAGCAATAAGGAAACAAAAGGAAAATAGGGGTAGAGAGGGTACCGGTTAGGGTTTGAATTGGGTCGGGTCAAATCGACCCGCTTCTAATTAGGGTTGCAAGGAAGAACAAACTCACCTCTTCTCAATGTTCAAATTATCTCAAAACAATAGAGCCCCGCCGGAGGTATTTCCCCGTGGTGGCGTTACAGTTGTCAAGGTTCGCACCTCGCCCTTACCCAAACATCGCCAAAAATGCATGGTTTTTGTAGTGGACATCGAGGGGAATACGGCGGTGTCATTTTCCAAAATTTTCTCCGGTCACAATGGCCGAAAGTTGATCGACAGTGATGGCGATTGAAATCTCCAAGAGAGAGGAGAGAGAGGTTGGGCGTGGGAAAAATGAGAGAAGAAAGGAAGGGTTTGTTTGGGGGGGGGGGGTAAAACAAGGAAACTGAATTAGGACCGTTGGATCGCCTGCGTGGATGATCAGGATCGATCCATGTAGTCGTGACATGTAAAATAATAGCTGATGTGTGTGCTTTGTGTGCATATATGTGTATATGTATATATATTGTATAAATAGCATATAAATAGGTATAAAAATAGTGTAAAATGGATTAAAAATATAGAGAAATTAGGAAATTAATTTTAAAATATTAGGAGGGCTAAAACGCATAAAAATTATAATTTTGAGGCTTAAAATAGTTTTGGATAATTTTGTCAAAGATAGAAGCAATTGTAGAAATTATAAAATAGCTATGGTTTGAGATGATGCTTTTGAAATGGCCTCAATTTCCAGGCTATTATGAGAAATCAATTTGAAAAGAATAGACGAGGTGGGAATGAATACACAAGTGTGTGCAAAATTCAAGAACTGTTAATTTGAAAATAGGAGGGACAAAATTGGGTGTCAACAGATATATGGTTAGGTGAGCCATGGTTGCAAAACAAGAGTGTGCAATATAGTGCTGGGAATAATATGTATGTTGTGAGAATGGGTCGAAGGACTTATGAATTTGAACCCTTGGCGGACAAGGGACCCAATTGCTTACTAGTGCACTTCTCTTGGCTATTCAAACGAGAAAGGAGCGAGAACTTCATTCCATGGTTAAAAATTGAGCACAACGAGGAAAACCTACAAACACAAGAATGGTGGGACTCATGCAACAAAAGAGCTGACAAGTGTCAATAAGGTGAACCAGAAACCATAAGCTTCAAAGCCAAGTGGTTCACCAACAAAGAAGAAGGAGACCTGAAGTGATGAGTCTCTAAGTTCTAGATTCCGGATTGATGTTAAAAGTCCACCTACTCGGGCTATGGGTATTTTTGGGCCTCGTCCCAACTCATCCGAATATGAGAGATAAAAGATTGAGAAGAGTAAGGGAGTGACCGGTGACATTCCTCGAGTAGAAAAAGGAGAGGATGTGTTGAGTGATGTGAATGGGATGTCACCAGCCGAATCTACACCCGACCTTGAAACGAAAATGAGGGAGAAGAGAGTGGGAAAAAGAATCATTGAGAGTGAGGGCACCCCTTATTCTAACACTTACTCTTTATCTTCTTCTTCTACTTGTGTGAGTACTTGTGTAGGTATTCTTGGAGGCAAACCGATGGAGCCTCAATCATGTTCCAAGATAGAAGGACAAGGTGAAGAAGATCTTTAATGTGAGCTTCAAGGTGGAGAAACTAGCCATGATACTTCAAATGCATTGAGTGAGAAAGATGGCCACTCAAAGGTATGTGTTAGTTCTTTTTCCCATGAGCATGTTACTTCCTTGTCATGTGATAGTGTTTGTGAAAGCTCTATGCTAGTTGATGATTTGTATGATTACGATGTGTTTGCAACTAGTGCGGAGCCGGTTGGTCAACTTGTGTGTGCATGTGAACCACTAGTTGAGAGGGGTTTAAAGCCACATCATGATGTGAGTTCGATTTTTATTGAACCTCTCTTTAGTGAACATGGTGTAGTTGACCTTGTTTGTGAACCTTGCTATGACCACCTAGATTTGATATAGGGGAGGATGAGTTGAGTGAATATCCTATTCTTTCCCTCGATGGTTTGCTTGATAATGGTGAACCTAGGTATTGTAGTGAGAATAGTAGTGACCTTGAGGAGTCCCTAGTGGATGAGAAGGATCAGATTGTATTCGATGACTCCTCAAGTGTGGATGATGACTGTAGTTAGGATGCCTCACCTTTGATGTGTAGTGGACTTGTTTTCACTAACTGTTTGAAAGGAATTTAAAAGAGGTGGTGAAGTGTATCAAACTAGAGAAGAGTTTGGGTTTAAATCTCCATGGTTTAGAAAGCTTAACTCTATAGACAGTCCATTATTTGAAACTCCAAGTGAGATGAGAGACCTTTGTCTTAAATGTGGTGGTCCATCTTCTAGTAGTCCTAACCTTTATTGTGTAGGCTATGATGATGATAAGAATCAAATACGAAACGCGGAAATAAAGATAAAGAGCGAGACACTACTCGAACTCCCTACGAAGTAACTATGGAGAACTCGTTCCATAATACCCTCGTATCGGTGTCAAGGAGGACCTACACTATGCAACTACCCTCGAGCCACACTTGGGGCTCGCAAATAGAATGATCGGGTTTTCGGTTCAAGACTCAACTAGATTCCACTAGTGAATTCAAGCAACCAAGGCAAAGGGTTCTCCAAACAAGAGATAGTTTCTTTTCATCATTCATATAATTCAAGGTAGACTAAGGTTTGAATAGGTTTGTGAAGTATTTATAGACTTCACTTACATGTAATGGAAGCTCAAAAATACCCCCAAAGTGGGTTAAAACAATAAGGGCCTCATAGGGCTATAGTTGTCCAAAACATAGCAAATAAACTAGGAATCCCGCAACCCTTCACAAAAGTAGGCGCCCAGCCTACTTCAACTAGGCGCCCGGCCTACTCTTGGCAAGCTGAAGGAGTGGGCGGTCCGCCTGGTCTGGGAGCCCTACAGAGGCGGTCCGCCTAGTGAGATCCAGAGAGTGATCAAAAACTAGGCGGCCGGCCTAGTGGAGTAGGCGGTCCGCCTGGTGCTGTGGCCTCTTGAGTTGCTTCCAAAAGTGCTCCGGATGCCTCGACAAGTGTACTAGAAGGTTCTCCATCCATGGCACACCAAAGTATAGTCTTCAAGTTGGTCTTGGAGCCTTCTTCCATACCCTTCCATATCAAATGAAGATGGGTGTCTTGGATCAACTTGGCTTGACTCCGAGTGAAGGGTCTTGAGGGGGTTTGGGTCTTATCATCCTCCCCTTCTTGAGAAGATTTCGTCCTCGAAATCGAAGCATCATCCACGACCTCTTCATCATTAAGCACAGCCTCTTCATCACCTACATTCAAAGGAACCAAGTCACTAACATTGAAAGTATTTGAAACTTGATACTCACTTGGTAAGTCGACCACATAGGCATTGTTGTTTATCTTCGAGAGCACTTGGAATGGGCCATCTCCTCGGGGTGCCAACTTCCCTTTCCTAAGGTTTGGGAACCTTTCTTTCCGGAAGTGCACCCACACAAAGTCACCCTTCTTGAATTCCACCTTCTTGCGTCCTTTGTTCTTCTTGGCGGCAACCTTAGCATAAGCTTCCTCCAAGTTCTTCTTCGCCTTTGCATGGAGTTCAACCAAAGCCTTGGCTCTAGCTTTACCTTCAAAATTAACAACCATTTCCCTTGGCAAAGGGGTTAGATCAAGGGGAATCAAGGGGTTAAATCCATAAACACACTCGAATGGAGTCATGCCTATCATGCTATGCAATGTGCGATTGTAGGCAAACTCCATAAGAGGTAAACGATCAATCCAAGTCCCGGCCTTGCCTCGAGTCATGGCTCTAAGAAGAGCACCCAAGGTTCGGTTTACCACTTCCATTTGCCCATCGGTTTGGGGGTGGTGGGACGTGGAGAACAAGAGCTTGGTGCCTAAAGCACCCCATAAACACCTCCAAAAATGACTTAGGAACTTAGTGTCCCTATCACTCACGATAGTTTGAGGCACACCATGCAACTTCAAGACACTTTCAATAAACAAAGTTGCCACATGTTGTGCATCATCACATTTCTTGCATGGAATGAAATGAGCCATTTTGGAAAACCTATCCACAACAACATAAATGCTATCATGGCCCCCTCTAGTCCTTGGTAATCCCATCACAAAATCCATTGAGATATCCAACCATGGACTAGTAGGTACGGGGAGAGGGGTATACAACCCATGAGGGTGGGCTTTAGATTTGGCTCGCTTGCACTCAAGGCAATTAGCGCAAAACTTTTCCACATGCACCCTCATCTTTGGCCAATGGAATTGTTCTTGAAGAATGGCCAAAGTCTTTCTTGTGCCAAAATGTCCCATGAGTCCCCCGCAATGTGCTTCATGCACAAGCAATTCTCTCCAAGAGGACTCCGGAATGCACACTCTACCATTTCTAAAGATATAACCATCAAACCATTGGTATTTGTCAACTCTCTCCCCTCTCTCTAGAGTGTCATGGACACTCTTTAGCTTTGGGTCATGAGCATACATCAATTTAATGCTCTCAAAACCCATGAGCTTAGAGGTGAGAGTGGTGGCTAGGGCAAACTTTCTTGAAAGCGCATCCGCCACAACATTGTCTTTCCCTTTCTTGTATTGGATCACATAGGGAAAAGACTCAATGAATTCAACCCACTTGGCATGTCTTTTATTGAGCTTCTCTTGGCCTCTCAAATGCTTGAGTGACTCATGGTCACTCTTGATTACAAACTCACGAGGCCAAAGATAGTGTTGCCAATGGGCAAGGGCTCTCACAAGGGCATACAACTCCTTGTCATATGTAGAATAATTCAAGGAGGCCCCTTTCAACTTTTCACTAAAGTAGGCGATGGGTTTGCTATCTTGCATTAAAACACCACCAATTCCCACCCCCGAGGCATCACATTCAACCTCAAATGCCTTTCCGAAGTCGGGCAATTGCAATAGAGGGGCGGTACTCAACCTACTTTTCAACTCAAGGAAGGCCTTCTCTTGAGGCTCTCCCCAAACAAACGGTTGATCTTTCTTCACCAATTCGGTGAGTGGAGCGGCAATGGAGCTAAAGTCCTTCACAAATCGCCTATAAAAGCTTGCGAGACCATGAAAGCTCCTTACTTGAGTCACGGTAGTGGGAGTAGGCCAATCACGTATGGCCTCTACCTTAGACTCATCCACCTCCACTCCTTGGGCACTCACAACAAACCCAAGGAAGACAACCTTATCCACACCAAAGGCACACTTTTTGAAATTAGCATAGAGTTTTTCGGCTCTCAAAGCATCAAGCACTTGCCTAAGGTGGTCAACATGTTCATCCATTGTCTTACTATAGATCAAGATATCATCAAAATAGACAACAACAAACTTGTTGATAAAAGACTACAAAACATGATTCATGAGTCGCATGAAAGTGCTAGGTGCGTTGGAAAGCCCGAAGGGCATTACCAACCATTCATAGAGACCGAATTTGGTCTTGAATGCGGTTTTCCATTCATCCCCGGGTTTCATCCGGATTTGATGGTAACCGGACCTAAGGTTGATTTTGGAAAAGACACACGACCCACTCAATTCATCCAACATATCATCAAGCCGGGGAATAGGGTGACGGTACTTGACCGTTATCTTATTCACGGCTCGGCAATCTACGCACATTCTCCAAGTGCCGTCTTTCTTTGGGACAAGAATGACCGGTACGGCACAAGGACTCAAACTCTCCCTTACCAAGCCTTTGGAAAGCAAGTCATCAACTTGTTTTTGCAACTCCCTTGTATCCTCGGGATTTCTTCTATAGGCCGGCTTGTTCGGGATTTGAGAGCCCGGAATAAAGTCAATTTGATGTTCAATACCTCTCAAGGGAGGTAAGCCATCGGGCATCTCATCCGGGAACATGTCCCCAAAGTTTTCCAAGACATTTTTCAAAGCACTAGGCATAGGGCTAGAAGAGAAATCACAATTAGAGTTTAGAACCATACCTTTGTGCACTAGGCATATGAGAAGTTTGTTGCCATCATTTCCTTTTAGGATCTCGCCCGGTTGCATCATGGCACATATGCCACCGGTAGAAGTAGGTGGGATTGCCACCAAGCTTTTGGTCAAAGGGCTAGTCTCAACAACCGACTTAGCCTTTGCCACTTCTCTCAACTCCCGCATCCGCTTGTAATCATCGCTCACTTGTTTGGGAGTCATAGGTTGGAGCACAAACTTTTTCCCCTCATGCGTCACCGTATAGGTGTTGGCATGACCATTATGAACCACATGTCTATCAAATTGCCAAGGCCTACCAAAGAGTAGGTGGCATGCTTGCATAGGCACGACATCGAACATGTGTTCATCCACATAGTTCCCAATCTTGAATTTGATCAAACATTGTTTAACCACCCTCAACTCACCACACTCACTAAGCCATTGAAGCTTATAAGGACTTGGGTGTTTCAAGGTAGGTATTTTCAATTGGGTAACAAGTGTTTGGCTAATAACATTAGCACAACTTCCCGAGTCAATGATCATAGAGCAAATGAGACCCATGACTCGGCATTTGGAATGAAAAAGATTCTCTCGTTGCAAAGTCTCAACATCCTCTACACACATGACTCCTAGACTCCTCCTCACAACAAGGAAGGCATGGGATTCATCATCTTCAATCATAGTAATCTCCCCTTCATCTCCCTCATCCTCATCACCCTCTACTCCCTCTTCCTCCTCGGGCTCACTATCTTGCTCATATACCAAGTCACCAACAAGAACCATAGTTTTCCGGGTAGGGCAATCTTTAGAGAGATGACCATAACCTTTACACTTAAAGCATTGAGTAGAAGAAGAAATTGGATTACTCAATTGGGTTCTAGAATTACCTCCCACGGGTTGTGTTGACCTCTCAAAAAGCTTTTTCACTTCCTTGCTAGCACTTGCACCACTTGCACTTTGGAATTTGGCATTAGTTGTAGGAGACTTCCAATCCTTTGGCTTGTTCAATGGAGCAATAGCATTACTCTTGTAGCGTAGGGATTTCTCCTCTTTAAGCCACTTCTCGGCTTCAACCGCATCCTCACATAGCTTGTAGTGATCATTGTACTTGTGAAACTTAAAAAGTGAAGCTATGTCTCGGTTTAAGCCCCCTTTGAAACGGATCATGGCCGTCTCCTGGTCTTCCTCATCCAAGTCTAGAGTCATCCGGACTTGTTCAAACTCATTGAAGTACTCCCCAACCGACTTGGAACCTTGTTTCAATTCATAGAGACGCTTTTGTTGGTCCACTCGGTATTGGTTAGTCAAGTACTTTTCATCCATCACACGGATCAACTCATCCCAAGTAAGATTAAGAACCATCCCCATCCTCCTTCTATTCCTCTTTACCGACTCCCACCACGTAGAAGCAAAGGACTCAAAGGTAGAGATAGCATACTTAGTCTTCTTCAATTCGGGCATGTCATTGGTGTCAAATATACGTTCCATGGACAACTTCCAATCAATGTACTCCACCGGATCACTACTCCCTTTGAAAGGAGGAATAGTAATCTTCACACTATTAAGATTGTTGTTGTTGTCACGACCCCCACGGAATGGCTCCGGTTGGCCCCCATAGTGGTCTTCATTCACACCATACTCCCTTCTCGCATTCCCTCCAACAAATCCCATAGGTGGCCCTCGACCTCGGCCCCTACCTCGATCCACATTACGACCCCAATTCATACCACGTCTCGGTTGAAAGTGGTCATCAAGCCCATACATATCATCACCATACTCGGCTTCCTCCCCTTTTTGAGCTTCATCGACTTGCTCAAGAGGTTGCACATTTCGGATGGGTCTTGGTAATGGGTTGTCTCTTGGGGGATTATCCAAGATACGGGGAATGCCCGTTCGTTCAATTCTCTCTCGATCTTCCTTTACCCATTGTTGATTGAGCAATTCAACAACTTGCTCCGGGGTAAAGGTAGGGCTACTCGAGCCTTCACCGGTCTCAATTTGGACACTCGGGGTCCCCTTTTCAATTGGGACACTCGGGGTCCCTTGGTCTCCTTGGGTACTCGAAGCACCCTTTTCAAGTGACTCAATTCGTTGAGTCATAACATCCATCTTGGCAAGAAGGCTAGCCAAGGCTTCCTTGATGAAATCTTGACCTTCGTTGGCCATTGTACCTACAAAGAAAAGAAACAAGAGTTAGTTAAAACACCTCACTCGCTCCCTCACTTGTGTTCACTCGGATCACTCTTTTAGGTGGCGGTGGATATTTCACTCTTGCTTGAACTCAAAAGCTTCACAAAGTTGAATAGTAAACCTTAACCTAATCACTCGACTCAAGAGCCAAATGTACTCCGGGGTGAGTGGAGTTAATAGGACTCGATTGGAACGCTAAGCACTTTGAGTGAGGACTTGAGTCAAAAGGCACTACGGATCTTCTTTGAGTTCTAGTCTCCGTTCTAAGGCACGATGATCCTAGTAGCTTGAAGTAATTAGTACTAATCGAGTAGGATTATACTCTAATAATACTAATTAGAAGCGATGCAAACAACAAAACAAACGAACCTAGAAGAAACTACCCGATTCCCAACTCTCCAGGAAGTAGGCGCCCCACCTGTTTGGACTAGGTGGTCCGCCCAGCGTCTGCAGAGAGGAGTGGGCGGTCAGCCTACTCTGAGTAGGCGGTCCGCCTCTGTAAAGTCCAGAGAGCACTCAAAAATCAGGCGGTCCGCCCGTTTCCCTAGGCGCTCCGCCTACTGCAAGTTCCAGCACAGTTCAAACACGATTTTCTTGGTTTTGCACCCAAAAATTCATCAATCCACACGTTGTTTTGGCAAATCAAAGGTACCCCAATGTTGTTTCAAGCACAGAGATCAAACCCCAATCAATTTTATCAAACCCCAATCAAAATTCAACATTCCACCATGTTCATAGCTAGGGTTTCAAATTTTCAAATTCTTCAAGGGTTTCAAATTTTCAATCCTTGTGTTTCTACTTCAAATTCGATGCTCAGGGTACCAAAAGAACGGGTTTCCAACAAGGAACAAAACCCAATATCAATCAAGCAATGGGTCCAACAAACCAAGATTCTATGATCAAATTTTTGTGTTTTTCAACCTTTTTCTATTTTTTTGTGTTTTCTTCCTTTTCTTCAACAACAAATAAGAACCTAAGATAGAAACCAACCTAGGCACGAAGAATCAAGGGTCGGGGGTTTGTAGAAACAAAACCCGAGCCTTGCTCTGATACCAAGATGATAAGAATCAAATACGAAACGCGGAAATAAAGATAAAGAGCGAGACACTACTCGAACTCCCTACGAAGTAACTATGGAGAACTCGTTCCATAATACCCTCGTATCGGTGTCAAGGAGGACCTACACTATGCAACTACCCTCGAGCCACACTTGGGGCTCGCAAATTGAATGATCGGGTTTTCGGTTCAAGACTCAACTAGATTCCACTAGTGAATTCAAGCAACCAAGGCAAAGGGTTCTCCAAACAAGAGATAGTTTCTTTTCATCATTCATATAATTCAAGGTACACTAAGGTTTGAATAGGTTTGTGAAGTATTTATAGACTTCACTTACATGTAATGGAAGCTCAAAAATACCCCCAAAGTGGGTTAAAACAATAAGGGCCTCATAGGGCTATAGTTGTCCAAAACATAGCAAATAAACTAGGAATCCCGCAACCCTTCACAAAAGTAGGCGCCCAGCCTACTTCAACTAGGCGCCCGGCCTACTCTTGGCAAGCTGAAGGAGTGGGCGGTCCGCCTGGTCTGGGAGCCCTACAGAGGCGGTCCGCCTAGTGAGATCCAGAGAGTGATCAAAAACTAGGCGGCCGGCCTAGTGGAGTAGGCGGTCCGCCTGGTGCTGTGGCCTCTTGAGTTGCTTCCAAAAGTGCTCCGGATGCCTCGGCAAGTGTACTAGAAGGTTCTCCATCCATGGCACACCAAAGTATAGTCTTCAAGTTGGTCTTGGAGCCTTCTTCCATACCCTTCCATATCAAATGAAGATGGGTGTCTTGGATCAACTTGGCTTGACTCCGAGTGAAGGGTCTTGAGGGGGTTTGGGTCTTATCAGATGATGAAGAACCTATTATAGAGACCTCTCTTGGGAGTTTGTCTAGTGTGGAATATTGTCTTAGAGGTGAATTTGGAGGTGAGGAAGTCACTCTTGGTGTGTGTAAGAGTGCTTCCAAGAAGGAGAGTTGAGTGTTTGATGTTAGTTGTCAGTTGAACTATTTTGTTTACTCCACCCCACATGCTGATCACACCTTGGGTGTTGAGCATACCAAAGACAATCAGCCACAATGTGATAGTAATGCATTGAAGGTTCGTTGGCATGGAGTGAGATTGTGATAAACCTATGTTAGACATTCTATCTACACAAATATGCGAGTTAAGAATTGATGTAATGGAAAATACGCGGAAGCTACAAACGATATAAAAGTGCGGAAGCTAAAACCAGATAGGCGATATCGATAACGATATTGATGCCGGGCAAATTGGCCTAAACGACAACCATCAAGAACCAAGCTTGAAGAGCACAAAGGTTGCAAGTCAAGGGCTCCGGAAACATCTTGAAGATCATGCATTGGAGCGCCAAGGAAGGAGGACCACTTAGGCTACAAAGGAGAAGCGACCGGAGCACATTTTGAGGCATTTCAAGAAGCTTCAGGAAGAGGCGGACCGCCTACTCAAAGAGGCGGACCGCCTACATTGCTTCAGCTCTCAGGAACTCAAGAGGCGGACCGCCTCAAGCCTAGGGCGGACCGCCTAGGTGGCTGCCAATCTCTGGATTTGCAACAAGAGGCGGAGCGCCTAGAGGGGGTGGGCGGACCGCCTCCCCCTGATGGTTGCACACGGGATTTTGTGTAGTTTTCCTATTTTGCCCTTAAGTGACCTTGTATGTCTTATTTCACTTTGGGGGCATTTTAGACATTTCACCATGTCTTATGAAAGACTATAAATAGGACACTTAGTCATTTTTCTTCATTAGTTTTACATTGTATGAACATTTGAGAAGAGGGAATTAGAGAAGGCCGAGCCTTTCTAGTCCGAAGCCCGAGGCTTCAAGAATCTTGTACGACTTGGAATCTATGGAGATTCACCACTAGTGTGAATTCCTTGTAAGGTTCGAGTTTCATTTCTCCCTTTTGGATTATTAATTCATGTCTTGAATTCATTAATCCGTTCTTTCTTCTCGTTTCTTGACTCCCCAATCCTTGTTTCCCCGATATCTTTGATATCATCTATCTTGTGTTTTTATCGCTTCCGCATAGTTTATATCGTGTTTAGCTTCCGCTCGTTTTGCCCTGCATCAGTTGGTATCAGAGCACGGATCGGGTGTTGTTCTTACAAACCCTCGTTCCTTGTTCGTAGTATCCTTATCTTTGTTATTGTTGTGTTTGTTCTTGAAAATTTGAAGAAAAACAAAAAAAAAGTAGAAAAACTTGAAAATTTCACAAAATTTGGTGGAACTTGTTGGATCGGAACACCCATACATTAAAAATCATTGGGGTTTGTTCCTTATTGTATTCCCGTTCTTTTGGTACCAAAATTACAAGATTTGGTGGTGTATTTCAAAAATTGAAGAATTCAAATCTCCAAATTTTTCAAGAACCCTAGAATTTTGCTCAAGAATCAAAATCGATTGATTGTTGTTTGTTTGGGGTTTAAACCTATTGGGGATTGTTTAGAATCATCAAATACATCTTTGGGTATCATTAGAATCGAAAACAAGTCGAAAAACGTTGGATTTTGGGTGCACAACGAGCCAAAAACGCGTTGTGCAAAGTTGCAGGAAAATGCACTAGGCGGACCGCCTAGATTTTGAGGCGGACCGCCTCCCTCTGGGCTGCCCTCTGGAATTTTGGAGGCGGAGCGCCTCTGGTTTGAGGCGGAGCGCCTCTTGTCCTGAGGCTTTCCCGGGTAGTTTTTTGCCTAGGTTTCCATTGTTAATCGCCCACGGGCTTCTTGGTTAGTGTTTCTAAGGTAATTGGCCTACTTGAGAGACACTAATCCTTTAGCGTATTAGGGTGTTCGTGCGTAGAGGAGACTAGAATTCAAAGAAGAGTCGTAGATTCTCTTTTGGCCTCAAGTGCGCACTTAAAATAACCGTCTGTCCATTGAGTCTCATTAACTCCATTCCGAACTTTAACTTGGACATGCTAGTTGTGATCACCTTGGTTCCCAAGTTGTAAAGGCCTCGCTCTTGAGTGTTCATATATTGAGTGATACACGTGAGGGAGTGACTTTCGGGAGGTTTTGTTCTTTTGGTGTTGCAACTAT
This sequence comes from Petunia x hybrida, assembly GCA_037355625.1. Taxonomy (NCBI): domain Eukaryota; kingdom Viridiplantae; phylum Streptophyta; class Magnoliopsida; order Solanales; family Solanaceae; genus Petunia; species Petunia x hybrida. Next base: position 98,585 of record JBBBVM010000420.1, on the reverse strand, counting down.
GTCGGATAATGAATGTGGAGGTTATGGCTCATGTGGAGACGAGGGAGACTATGGTTCCTACGATGGTGATGATGGGTCTTGCTATGATGACTCGGGGAACTATGGCTCCTATGATGATGAAGCGGTTCACTATGATGATCGTGAGGTTGAAGAAGACTATGAAGCTTGTGATGATGAATTTGATGAATCTAATGCTTCAAGTCAAGAATACGAAGATGGTGACGCTTCAAGGTACATTGATCCTACTTACTCTACTTGTGATGAAAATGAGCATGATAGTGACATAGATAGATTTGATGATGAGGTTGAGTATATGAATTATTCATTTGCATCTTCTCTTGGTGTTGCTAGTGGAGTACAAGGGAGTAGTAGAGGACCTTCCATTAGTATGGGAGGTGGTGGTGGTTGTTCCGTGGGAAAGAAGAAGGTTGCATCTTCTAGGTACGCTAAGCGACCTAATGCTTCTAATTCCCATGAGGAGGTTGGTATGATAGATGGTGTTGCTTTTGCTACAAAGGGGTTATCTGTCGTGAGGGGCGTGGATGGTTGTAGTAGGAGTAGTACTATGGGCTATGGGACCAAGGCGAGAGGCACTTATGGGTTCCATAGCGAGATTCCTTCCTTGACTTCCAACAACATTGCTAATGTTGGGAGAGTGACGGGAAGAGGAGAATGTTCTAGTAGTGTTGCCACTAGTGGAGAGATAAGGAAGACCCAAGTTGTCGGAGTTGACACTTGTGGGCGTTCAAGTTCTCACTTGGATGCCAATCTACAACACTTGGGTAGATGTAGGTTCGTTGTTGAGGTAGATGGTATAGGAGGATACTTGCTCAAGATTGGTGGAACCGATGCCAATTGTATTAGCACCTCTTTGGTTGATAGGCTTAGGATACCATGCCATAAGCTAGCGCATCCTTATGAGTATGATGGAGTGTGGGTTTCTAAGGAGGCTCGGGTACTCATATCTCATTGGAGTTATAGATGCTATGTGTGGTGTGACGTGTATCCCATGCGTCATGTTGATGTGTGGATGGGTGAGCCGTGGTTGGAGGGGAAGAGGGTGCAATATAGTGTGGTGAAGGGTGCATATCTTGTGGGCGTAGGGCAAAGAGTCTATGACTTTGTGCCTTACCGGGCGAAGAGCCGAGTGCCTACTAGTGCCCTTTCTTTGGCTATGCAAAGGAGCAAGGAGGAAGAACTTCATTCCATGGGCAACAATGTGCAAACAAGAAGTCCTACAAACACAAGCAATGGTGGGACTAGTGCTACAAAAGAGTTGGCAAATGTCAACAAGGTGAGCCCGAAGCCACTTCCAAAGCCGAGTGGTTCACCAACAAAGAAAAAGGAGACATCAAGAGATGAGTCTCCTAGTCCTAGATTCCGGGTTGACGTGAAAATTCCACCTACTCCGGCTATGGGCATTCTTGGGCCTCGTCCCAATTCGCCCGAATTTGAGAGACAAAAGATAGAGAGGAGTAAGGGAGTGACCGGTGACATTCTTCGAGTGGAAAAAGGAGAGGATGTGTTGAGTGATGAGAGCGGGATGTCACCACCCGAATCTATACCTAGCCTTGAAAGAAAAATGAGGGAAAAGAAAGAGGGAAAAAAGAGTGAGGACACCCCTTATTCTAACCTTAACCCTTTTACTTTTTCTTCTACTTGTGTGAGTGCTTGTGTAGGTGTTCTTGGAGGCAAGCCGATGGAGCCTCAACCATGTTCCGAGATGGAAAGACAAGGTGAAGGAGATGCCGAATGTGAGCTACAAGGCGGAGACGTTCATGACACTTCAAAGGTATGTGTTAGTTCTTCCTCCCTTGAGCATGATACTTCCTTGTCTTGTAATGTTGTTTGTGAAAACTCTAGGCTAGTTGATGATTTGCATGAGTACAATGTGTTTGCAACTAGTGTAGAGCCATTTGGTCAACTTGTGTGTGAAAATGAACCACTAGTTGAGAGGGTTGAAAAGCCACATCATGATGTGAGCTCGATTTTTATTGAACCTCTCTTTAGTGAAAATGTTGAAGTTGACCTTGTGTGTGAACCTTGTTATGACACCCCACCCATATTTGATAAAGGAGAAGACGAATTGCATGATGATCTTATTCTTCCCTTTGATTGCTTAATTGATAGCGGTGGTTCCTTGTGTCGTAGTGAGGGTGGATTTGACCTTGAGGAGTCTCTTGAGTGTGAGATGGATCGATTTATTTTTGATGACTCCTTGAGTGAGAGTGAAGGACCTAGTCTTGATTCTATGCTTTTATGTAACCATGAATTAGAGGTGCACGCCTTTACATTTCTATTGTTTGAAGGCAATCTCATTTGTGGTGGTGAATTGTATCGGACTAGGGTCGGTAGTAGAGTCGAACCTCCATGGTTTGTCAAGTTAGGCTCTATGGATGATCCAACGTTTGGAACTCCGAGTGAGGAGAGTGGTCTTGGTATTGGTCGTGTTGACCTATCTTCTAGTAGTCCTAGCCCTCGTTGTGTGGACTATAATGATGAAGGACCTATTTTGGAGACTTTCCTTTGGAGTTTGTCCAATAAGGAGGATTGTCTTGGGGTTGATTTGGGAGGTGAGGAGGTACCTCTCGGTGTGTGTATGAATGCTCTTAAGAAGGGGAGTGGAGTAATCGATGTTAGTTGTAAATTGAACTACTTTACTTACTCCGTCACATATGTTGAGCACACCTTGAGTGTTGGACATGCCAAAGCCCATGTGTCACATTGTGATAAAATTGATTTGAAGGCTTGGTGTGTTGGTCATAAGCTTAGGGGTTATAGGGAATTGGATTGCGACCTATTGCATGACCTTAATCTCTTTGCTTGTTATGAATTTGAGTGCTTGTTCTTGTTGAGCCAAGAACTTATTGTGTCCTTTGGGGATATATGCTTTTTCATGAGTATTGATGCTTGGCTCTATCACAAGAGTGTGTTTTCCACAGAACTTGCACTTTTCTTGTTAAGCTAACCTACTTGTGAAGTAGGAAATTTTGGTTGTGCTTGCTTTGATTGTAGGTTTTGATGGTTCGATTTCGAGGACGAAATCCTTTCAAGAAGGGGAGGATGATGCCGGGCAAATTGGCCTAAACGACAACCATCAAGAACCAAGCTTGAAGAGCACAAAGGTTGCAAGTCAAGGGCTCCGGAAACATCTTGAAGATCATGCATTGGAGCGCCAAGGAAGGAGGACCACTTAGGCTACAAAGGAGAAGCGACCGGAGCACATTTTGAGGCATTTCAAGAAGCTTCAGGAAGAGGCGGACCGCCTACTCAAAGAGGCGGACCGCCTACATTGCTTCAGCTCTCAGGAACTCAAGAGGCGGACCGCCTCAAGCCTAGGGCGGACCGCCTAGGTGGCTGCCAATCTCTGGATTTGCAACAAGAGGCGGAGCGCCTAGAGGGGGTGGGCGGACCGCCTCCCCCTGATGGTTGCACACGGGATTTTGTGTAGTTTTCCTATTTTGCCCTTAAGTGACCTTGTATGTCTTATTTCACTTTGGGGGCATTTTAGACATTTCACCATGTCTTATGAAAGACTATAAATAGGACACTTAGTCATTTTTCTTCATTAGTTTTACATTGTATGAACATTTGAGAAGAGGGAATTAGAGAAGGCCGAGCCTTTCTAGTCCGAAGCCCGAGGCTTCAAGAATCTTGTACGACTTGGAATCTATGGAGATTCACCACTAGTGTGAATTACTTGTAAGGTTCGAGTTTCATTTCTCCCTTTTGGATTATTAATTCATGTCTTGAATTCATTAATCCGTTCTTTCTTCTCGTTTCTTGACTCCCCAATCCTTGTTTCCCCGATATCTTTGATATCATCTATCTTGTGTTTTTATCGCTTCCGCATAGTTTATATCGTGTTTAGCTTCCGCTCGTTTTGCCCTGCATCAGTTGGTATCAGAGCACGGATCGGGTGTTGTTCTTACAAACCCTCGTTCCTTGTTCGTAGTATCCTTATCTTTGTTATTGTTGTGTTTGTTCTTGAAAATTTGAAGAAAAACAAAAAAAAGTAGAAAAACTTGAAAATTTCACAAAATTTGGTGGAACTTGTTGGATCGGAACACCCATACATTAAAAATCATTGGGGTTTGTTCCTTATTGTATTCCCGTTCTTTTGGTACCAAAATTACAAGATTTGGTGGTGTATTTCAAAAATTGAAGAATTCAAATCTCCAAATTTTTCAAGAACCCTAGAATTTTGCTCAAGAATCAAAATCGATTGATTGTTGTTTGTTTGGGGTTTAAACCTATTGGGGATTGTTTAGAATCATCAAATACATCTTTGGGTATCATTAGAATCGAAAACAAGTCGAAAAACGTTGGATTTTGGGTGCACAACGAGCCAAAAACGCGTTGTGCAAAGTTGCAGGAAAATGCACTAGGCGGACCGCCTAGATTTTGAGGCGGACCGCCTCCCTCTGGGCTGCCCTCTGGAATTTTGGAGGCGGAGCGCCTCTTGTCCTGAGGCTTTCCCGGGTAGTTTTTTGCCTAGGTTTCCATTGTTAATCGCCCACGGGCTTCTTGGTTAGTGTTTCTAAGGTAATTGGCCTACTTGAGAGACACTAATCCTTTAGCGTATTAGGGTGTTCGTGCGTAGAGGAGACTAGAATTCAAAGAAGAGTCGTAGATTCTCTTTTGGCCTCAAGTGCGCACTTAAAATAACCGTCTGTCCATTGAGTCTCATTAACTCCATTCCGAACTTTAACTTGGACATGCTAGTTGTGATCACCTTGGTTCCCAAGTTGTAAAGGCCTCGCTCTTGAGTGTTCATATATTGAGTGATACACGTGAGGGAGTGACTTTCGGGAGGTTTTGTTCTTTTGGTGTTGCAACTATGTCGGATAATGAATGTGGAGGTTATGGCTCATGTGGAGACGAGGGAGACTATGGTTCCTACGATGGTGATGATGGGTCTTGCTATGATGACTCGGGGAACTATGGCTCCTATGATGATCAAGCGGTTCACTATGATGATCGTGAGGTTGAAGAAGACTATGAAGCTTGTGATGATGAATTTGATGAATCTAATGCTTCAAGTCAAGAATACGAAGATGGTGACGCTTCAAGGTACATTGATCCTACTTACTCTACTTGTGATGAAAATGAGCATGATAGTGACATAGATAGATTTGATGATGAGGTTGAGTATATGAATTATTCATTTGCATCTTCTCTTGGTGTTGCTAGTGGAGTACAAGGGAGTAGTAGAGGACCTTCCATTAGTATGGGAGGTGGTGGTGGTTGTTCCGTGGGAAAGAAGAAGGTTGCATCTTCTAGGTACGCTAAGCGACCTAATGCTTCTAATTCCCATGAGGAGGTTGGTATGATAGATGGTGTTGCTTTTGCTACAAAGGGGTTATATGTCGTGAGGGGCGTGGATGGTTGTAGTAGGAGTAGTACTATGGGCTATGGGACCAAGGCGAGAGGCACTTATGGGTTCCATAGCGAGATTCCTTCCTTGACTTCCAACAACATTGCTAATGTTGGGAGAGTGACGGGAAGAGGAGAATGTTCTAGTAGTGTTGCCACTAGTGGAGAGATAAGGAAGACCCAAGTTGTCGGAGTTGACACTTGTGGGCGTTCAAGTTCTCACTTGGATGCCAATCTACAACACTTGGGTAGATGTAGGTTCGTTGTTGAGGTAGATGGTATAGGAGGATACTTGCTCAAGATTGGTGGAACCGATGCCAATTGTATTAGCACCTCTTTGGTTGATAGGCTTAGGATACCATGCCATAAGCTAGCGCATCCTTATGAGTATGATGGAGTGTGGGTTTCTAAGGAGGCTCGGGTACTCATATCTCATGGGAGTTATAGATGCTATGTGTGGTGTGACGTGTATCCCATGCGTCATGTTGATGTGTGGATGGGTGAGCCGTGGTTGGAGGGGAAGAGGGTGCAATATAGTGTGGTGAAGGGTGCATATCTTGTGGGCGTAGGGAAAAGAGTCTATGACTTTGTGCCTTACCGGGCGAAGAGCCGAGTGCCTACTAGTGCCCTTTCTTTGGCTATGCAAAGGAGCAAGGAGGAAGAACTTCATTCCATGGGCAACAATGTGCAAACAAGAAGTCCTACAAACACAAGCAATGGTGGGACTAGTGCTACAAAAGAGTTGGCAAATGTCAACAAGGTGAGCCCGAAGCCACTTCCAAAGCCGAGTGGTTCACCAACAAAGAAAAAGGAGACATCAAGAGATGAGTCTCCTAGTCCTAGATTCCGGGTTGACGTGAAAATTCCACCTACTCCGGCTATGGGCATTCTTGGGCCTCGTCCCAATTCGCCCGAATTTGAGAGACAAAAGATAGAGAGGAGTAAGGGAGTGACCGGTGACATTCTTCGAGTGGAAAAAGGAGAGGATGTGTTGAGTGATGAGAGCGGGATGTCACCACCCGAATCTATACCTAGCCTTGAAAGAAAAATGAGGGAAAAGAAAGAGGGAAAAAAGAGTGAGGACATCCCTTATTCTAACCTTAACCCTTTTACTTTTTCTTCTACTTGTGTGAGTGCTTGTGTAGGTGTTCTTGGAGGCAAGCCGATGGAGCCTCAACCATGTTCCGAGATGGAAAGACAAGGTGAAGGAGATGCCGAATGTGAGCTACAAGGCGGAGACGTTCATGACACTTCAAAGGTATGTGTTAGTTCTTCCTCCCTTGAGCATGATACTTCCTTGTCTTGTAATGTTGTTTGTGAAAACTCTAGGCTAGTTGATGATTTGCATGAGTACAATGTGTTTGCAACTAGTGTAGAGCCATTTGGTCAACTTGTGTGTGAAAATGAACCACTAGTTGAGAGGGTTGAAAAGCCACATCATGATGTGAGCTCGATTTTTATTGAACCTCTCTTTAGTGAAAATGTTGAAGTTGACCTTGTGTGTGAACCTTGTTATGACACCCCACCCATATTTGATAAAGGAGAAGACGAATTGCATGATGATCTTATTCTTCCCTTTGATTGCTTAATTGATAGCGGTGGTTCCTTGTGTCGTAGTGAGGGTGGATTTGACCTTGAGGAGTCTCTTGAGTGTGAGATGGATCGATTTATTTTCGATGACTCCTTGAGTGAGAGTGAAGGACCTAGTCTTGATTCTATGCTTTTATGTAACCATGAATTAGAGGTGCACGCCTTTACATTTCTATTGTTTGAAGGCAATCTCATTTGTGGTGGTGAATTGTATCGGACTAGGGTCGGTAGTAGAGTCGAACCTCCATGGTTTGTCAAGTTAGGCTCTATGGATGATCCAACGTTTGGAACTCCGAGTGAGGAGAGTGGTCTTGGTATTGGTCGTGTTGACCTATCTTCTAGTAGTCCTAGCCCTCGTTGTGTGGACTATAATGATGAAGGACCTATTTTGGAGACTTTCCTTTGGAGTTTGTCCAATAAGGAGGATTGTCTTGGGGTTGATTTGGGAGGTGAGGAGGTACCTCTCGGTGTGTGTATGAATGCTCTTAAGAAGGGGAGTGGAGTAATCGATGTTAGTTGTAAATTGAACTACTTTACTTACTCCGTCACATATGTTGAGCACACCTTGAGTGTTGGACATGCCAAAGCCCATGTGTCACATTGTGATAAAATTGATTTGAAGGCTTGGTGTGTTGGTCATAAGCTTAGGGGTTATAGGGAATTGGATTGCGACCTATTGCATGACCTTAATCTCTTTGCTTGTTATGAATTTGAGTGCTTGTTCTTGTTGAGCCAAGAACTTATTGTGTCCTTTGGGGATATATGCTTTTTCATGAGTATTGATGCTTGGCTCTATCACAAGAGTGTGTTTTCCACAGAACTTGCACTTTTCTTGTTAAGCTAACCTACTTGTGAAGTAGGAAATTTTGGTTGTGCTTGCTTTGATTGTAGGTTTTGATGGTTCGATTTCGAGGACGAAATCCTTTCAAGAAGGGGAGGATGATGCCGGGCAAATTGGCCTAAACGACAACCATCAAGAACCAAGCTTGAAGAGCACAAAGGTTGCAAGTCAAGGGCTCCGGAAACATCTTGAAGATCATGCATTGGAGCGCCAAGGAAGGAGGACCACTTAGTGGTGCAATGCAATTCCCGAAGGGAAGCTTAGCACAAACGCGGAACAAGAACAATTAAAGAAGAAGATAAAAGCAAGACAAAACTTGCTTCTTTCGAAAGAACAGAGGGGAACCTGTCCCTAAGCTCGATCAAAAGGGAGACAAGAATCACCCTAACTATGCAACAATCCTCAAGAGAACATTGCCTCTTGCAAACTGAATGATCAAGAGGAATGTTCAATCGGACTAACCGAAAGCCACAAGTCCTTAAAAGCCCTCACCGAGGTTTTGCTCACGACGGAGACAAGAAATGTGCTCGGCACTTTCATTCAATTTCAATATCCAAAAACTAGCTACTTACAGTGTAAGGGAATAAGGTTTTTATAGGGACTACTAAGGGTAAACTAGTAAAAGGGTCACAAGCGACCAATAGAAATAAGCCACGCAGGGCTGAACTAAAATGTGTTCGGCAGCTTTTGACTTCGGTCAGCCTTGGCTTCGATTCTCGATTGTCTGCTCGAACACACACCTCATCGGGCGCTGACTTAGCATCGAACACATGTTGTTGTGTTCGGCTCTATGCTGCCCGGGGCCAAGAGCTGCTGTTCGGTAACCTTGTCCTCGGGCTCAATTTTGAAGATGTGGCCCTTGGTTTCAACACCTTGCAATTCCCTCTCCGAACACATGCTACTTCCCATCATGGTCAGCTGTACGTGCATGTCATGGAGCAGCTTAGCTTGGCTTCGAGTGATTCGTCTCCCCGGTAGATCAGTCATTGCCTTCGGTGGAGATCTCCTCGGTTGATTGTCATCGGGTCCTTGATCAGCACTTTGAGCTGCATCATCCTCCCCTTCTTGAGAGGATTTCGTCCTCGAAATCGATTCATCCTCGTTCTCCGAAGTTGGACCTACAACACAAGGAACTAAGTCAGCAACATTAAAGGTGTTGGACACGTTATACTCACCAGGGAGGTCGATCACGTAGGCATTGTTGTTGATCTTGGTCAACACTTGAAATGGACCATCCCCTCGAGGAGCCAACTTTCCTTTCCTTTGGTTCGGGAAGCGTTCCTTTCGAAAGTGAACCCAAACCCAATCTCCCTTCCTTAATTCCAACTTTTTTCGCCCTTTGTTTTTCTTTAAGGCAACCTTTGCATAGGCCTCCTCGAGGTTCTTCTTCACCTTTGCATGCAATTCGATCAAGGCAGCTGCTCGTCGAGTACCTTCAAAATCAAGAACAGAATCTCGAGGCAATGGGGTTAAATCAAGTGGAATTAAAGGATTAAAGCCATACACACATTCAAACGGGGTCATGTTGATCATTCTATGCACCGTTCGATTGTATGCAAACTCCATCATGGGCAAACGATCAGCCCAGTTTCCAACCTTCCCTTTGGTCATTGCCCGAAGCAAAGATCCCAAGGTTCGGTTAACTACCTCGGTCTGTCCATCAGTCTGTGGATGGTGAGACGTCGAGAAGAGTAGTTTGGTGCCGAGGGCACCCCATAGACACTTCCAAAAATGACTCAAGAATTTTGTGTCTCGATCACTCACAATAGTACGAGGTACACCATGCAATTTCAACACATTAGAAACAAACAATGTAGCTACATGCTGTGCATCATCACACTTCTTGCAAGGAATAAAGTGAGCCATTTTCGAAAATCGATCAACCACAACGAAGATGCTATCATGTCCTCCCCCCGACCTCGGTAACCCCAAGACAAAGTCCATGGATATATCAACCCAAGGTCGATCAGGCACAGGCAACGGGGTGTACAAACCATGAGGGTTGGACTTCGATTTTGCTTTCTTGCAAACGAGACAAGCGTTGCAAAGCTTTTCCACATCTCGTCGCATTTTGGGCCAATGGAACTGCTCGGTCAAGATACCAAGAGTTTTATCGACACCGAAGTGCCCCATCAGTCCACCAGAGTGAGCTTCTCGAACCAAGAGCTCTCTCCACGATGACACTGGCACACAAACCCTCCCATTCTTGAAGAGGTAGCCATCGTGCCACTGATACTTCTCAACCCTTCGGCCACTCAAGATTGCGTCACGAACGCATTTCAGCTTGGGATCGTCATCGTACATTAGCTTGATGCTTTCGAATCCCATGAGCCTCGAGGCGAGAGTGGTCGCTAAGGCAAATTTCCTTGATAGCGCATCGGCCACAACATTATCTTTTCCCTTTTTGTAATGAATTACATAGGGAAAGCTTTCAATGAATTCAACCCACTTGGCATGTCTTCGATTCAATTTCTCCTGACCTCGGAGATGCTTCAAGGACTCATGATCACTTCGGATCACAAACTCTCGAGGCCACAAATAATGCTGCCAATGGGCGAGTGCTCGAACGAGGGCATACAACTCTTTGTCATATGTTGAATAATTCAGAGTTGCACCCTTAAGCTTTTCGCTAAAGTAAGCGATCGGCTTCGATTCTTGCATCAGCACTCCTCCGATCCCAACTCCAGACGCATCACACTCGACTTCGAATGCCTTGCCGAAGTCAGGGAGTTGCAACAACGGGGCATAACAAAGCCTCCATTTCAACTCTTGGAAAGCCCTTTCTTGGGACTCTCCCCACACAAATGGATTGTCTTTCTTAACCAGCTCGGTCAAAGGAGCTGCCACGGTGCTAAAGTCACGAACAAACCTTCGGTAAAAGCTAGCTAACCCATGGAAGCTACGAACTTGAGATACCGAGGTTGGAGTTGGCCAATCTTAGATGGCTTCGACTTTTGATTCGTCGACTTCGACACCATTAACACTGACAACAAATCCAAGAAAGACTACACGATCGACACCAAAGGCGCATTTCTTGAAGTTGGCATACAACTTCTCTTCTCGAAGCTGTTCGAGCACTTGCCTTAGGTGTTCGACATGTTCATCCACGGTTCTGCTATAAACAAGTATGTCATCGAAATAAACGACAACAAACTTATTTATGAACGGCTTGAGCACATGGTTCATCAGTCGCATGAATGTGCTCGGTGCATTGGATAAGCCAAAAGGCATCACCAACCATTCATAGAGACCGAATTTGGTCTTGAATGCGGTTTTCCACTCGTCCCCGGGTTTCATTCGGATCTGATGGTAACCGGACCTGAGGTCTATCTTCGAAAAGCATGAAGAACCACTTAACTCATCTAGCATGTCATCTAATCGAGGGATAGGATGACGATACTTTACCGTTATTTTGTTGACTGCTCGACAGTCAACACACATTCGCCATGTTCCATCCTTCTTCGGGACAAGGATAACAGGAACGGCGCAAGGACTCAGGCTCTCACGAACGAGGCCCTTGTTCAGCAATTCATCAACCTGCCGTTGGAGCTCTTTGGTGTCTTCGGGATTACACCGGTATGTAGGTTTGTTAGGGATTTGAGACCCTGGTACGAAGTCAATTTGGTGCTCGATTCCTCTCAACGGAGGTAATCCACCTGGCATTTCCTCGGGAAACATGTCCTCGAAGTCCTGCAAAACTTTTTGAACAAACAAAGGCAAAGGGTTATCATTAGAAAAATCATCATTAAAGTTTAGAAAGATACCCTTGTGCACGAGGCAAATCATCATCTGACCGTGGTCGTTGCCTCGTAAGACCTCACCGGGTTGCATGATTGCACAAATTCCTTTCTCTTCGGTAGGTGAGTTTGTCTCATCGGCTCCCAATTTTGCTCCCATCGGAAGCTTAGCTTTGGCCGCTTCTTTCAATTCTTTCATCCGTTTATAGTCCTCGGAGACTTGTTTCGGAGACAATGGTTTGAGGATGAAACTCTTCCCATCAAGCTTTACGGTGTAAGTGTTGGATCTGCCATTGTGAACAGCTGTTCGGTCATATTGCCACGGTCGACCCAGTAGCAAATGACAAGCTTGCATCGGCACCACATCGAATACCATTTCATCTTGATATTCGCCGATTCTAAACTTGATCCACACTTGTTTGACAACCCTCAATTCTCCACACTCATTCAGCCATTGTAATTTGTAAGGGTGGGGATGCTTCATCGTAGGTAGTCCCATTTGTGAAACCAAAGTTTGGCTCACTACATTTGCACAGCTACCAGAGTCAATGATCATCGAACACACCTTTCCCCTCACTCGACATCGGGCATGAAAGAGGTTTTCTCTTTGGTTGTCCTCTTCTTCAAGAGTCATGCAGCTCAAATTCCTTCGAACCACAAGAAACATTTCCGGATGATCAGCTTCGGCAGCCTCATGATCATCATCACCTTCAGCTCGATCAGTCTCCTCGATAATTTCCTCCTCGGTGTCACTCGCTTGCTCATGGACGGTTCCATCTTCGAGCAGAAGCATAACCTTGCGAGTTGGACACTCTTTTGCCATGTGACCATAACCTTTGCATTTGTGACACTGAATATTTGAAGCACTAGGAGAGTTGAGTTGAACTTTACCTCCCACTTCTCTTGGTTGGTTAACGGTCACACCTCTTTCGAAGGGTCTCTTCGAATCTCGAACAGTGTTGGCACTTGTTTGGTTTGGACTCTTCCATTCTTTACTTCGGTTCAAAGGAGTAGAAGTAGTGACTCCTCGATACCGGTTTGCCTTGTCGTCCTTCACCAACTTTTCAGCTTCGGTGGCAGCATCAAACAAATCTTCCAACGTGTGATACACGTGGAGTCTCAGCTGAGATGACACATCCCTAGCCAAGCCATTTTTAAATCTGATAATGGCTTGCTCTTCGTCTTCGACCAGATCAAGATTCAATCGAACCTTTTCAAACTCATCGTGGTACTCTTGGACGGACTTGGACCCTTGCTTTAACTCATAGAGTTTTTGCATTTGAGTCTGCCTGTATTTGGCACTCAAGTACTTACCATCCATCGCTCTCATCAACTGTGGCCATGTATTGACTACTGGATAGTCATTTCTTCTTCTATGCCTCTTGTCAGATTCCCACCATGTTGATGCATAAGCTTCGAACGAAGCAATGGCATGGGCAGCTTTTCTCTCATCGGTCATCTCATTTGTTTCAAAGATGCGCTCCATTTTAAGCTTCCATTCAAGATACTCATCGGGATCACTAGTTCCTTTAAAGGGTGGAATAGTGATCTTGACACTGTTCAAATTTGAGTCTCGAACAGCTCTAGCCTGTTCGGGAAACTCATCTTCTCGATCATAAGCCTCACGCTCAATATTTCTTTCAACATTTGCGCCTCGGCCTCGACCTCGGAAATTTCCACGTCCTCGGGGAGCTTGCCTTCGTTGAGCGAATGGCGGCTCACGCTCATATTCGTCCTCGGGAAATTCCTCTTCATCAACCTCTTCGGTCACAGCTCCAAGATCTCTTCGGGTCCTTGGAAGTGGCAACCTCTCTCCTCGGGGAATGCCCAAGTTTTGATTTCCAGCTTGGGGATTGCCCAAGTTTTGTTGTGCTTGGGGATTGCCCAAGTTAAGCTCTCTTCGAATTGCTTCACTTGTCAACTGATGTTGTCGTACAAGCTCAGCATACAGTTCAGGTTTCATCGGAGTGGATTGGCTCGTTCCCACGCCGGACCCATTCATGGCCACGGACGCGTTTCCCTGCTCGAGGTTAGCTACTCGAGCACTCACTCCTCTTAATTCGGCACTGATGCCTTGTATCGCAGCCATGAGATCGGCTAACGACAATTCAGGCTTTTCAATGCTTTTGCCATCGTTTCCAGCCATTGTACCTGCACAAGTCAAAGATCAAACAAAGATTAGGGTTAGAAATCACCTCACACACTCCCTCACCTTTGATGGGTGGCACTCGGGTCCACTCAATTTATGGGTTCGGTTTTTGATCACTCAAGGACTTGTTAACAGTGGCTCGTCTGATTGATCGGTCCTCTAAGATCCTTCAAGTTCGACAATAGTCACTGCCTCTTCGGGAAGAGTGAAGTGATGTTCGACTCGATGGAACGGACGCTTTTTAACTGAGCTCGGGGAGTCAAAAGAAATTCTACGATAGTTTGGACTTCGGTCACCCCTTCGCACGAGTTCCTATCAGCTCAAATGAGTTGGTACGACCTCGAGTAGGACAATTACTCAAAAGATCCACCAACCAGAATTTGACACGAAAGAAAGTGAGAACCTAGGAGAATCTACCCTTTGATTCCCTTTGGAATCTTTTTCGATCACACCCACTTCTGTTCGTACAAAAGTGGTCCCCTTTGGTACGGATAGGGTTTTACCTTATCCACTTTCCCTTTTTCAGCCGACAATTTTCACCTGGGGCTTTGATGTTAAAATTTTAACCCCTTTCTTCTTCAATGGAACAGTGACCTTGCTCCGGCGTACGGACGCAACAACTTCGGTTCACTGACCACGAAATTCAACAGATCTGAGTTGCTTCTTTCAACTCCGGTTCCAAACAACAACGGAGGAAATCAAACGAAGCTCCTTGAGCTAAGATCCAGCTCGTTCGAGTCGTACACTGTTACGATTTGTAACAAGTTTCCGGCGTACGGACTTCGAATTGAACCCAGAACTTCGATTCTTAAGCAACAAACAAACCCAAATCACTCAAGAACCACCAATCTTCATCGGTTTCTTCCAAACACAGTGGGGTTCGAGTTCAGTCACCATTAAAGCTCAAAACAGTCCAAAAATTCACCAAGAAACCCTAGTCACGAAATCAGTACGTCGGGTACTCGATGGAATCAGGCAACAATGGTGAACAAGAATCCAAGATTGTTTTTCCCAAACATCCAACAATTAAACACAATTTTGAATTTTCTTTTAAACACCTTTTTTTTTTTTTTTTTTTTGTAAGATAACACCACAGTAACAAAACAAACAGGAACACGAAATGGAAAACAAAGACTCAACGCACGAAAATAAAGATAACTTGAACAGGATTGGGGTTGTAGAAACAAGCCCAAACCGTGCTCTGATACCAAGATGGTGCAATGCAATTCCCGAAGGGAAGCTTAGCACAAACGCGGAACAAGAACAATTAAAGAAGAAGATAAAAGCAAGACAAAACTTGCTTCTTTCGAAAGAACAGAGGGGAACCTGTCCCTAAGCTCGATCAAAAGGGAGACAAGAATCACCCTAACTATGCAACAATCCTCAAGAGAACATTGCCTCTTGCAAACTGAATGATCAAGAGGAATGTTCAATCGGACTAACCGAAAGCCACAAGTCCTTAAAAGCCCTCACCGGGGTTTTGCTCACGACGGAGACAAGAAATGTGCTCGGCACTTTCATTCAATTTCAATATCCAAAAACTAGCTACTTACAGTGTAAGGGAATAAGGTTTTTATAGGGACTACTAAGGGTAAACTAGTAAAAGGGTCACAAGCGACCAATAGAAATAAGCCACGCAGGGCTGAACTAAAATGTGTTCGGCAGCTTTTGACTTCGGTCAGCCTTGGCTTCGATTCTCGATTGTCTGCTCGAACACACACCTCATCGGGCGCTGACTTAGCATCGAACACATGTTGTTGTGTTCGGCTCTATGCTGCCCGGGGCCAAGAGCTGCTGTTCGGTAACCTTGTCCTCGGGCTCAATTTTGAAGATGTGGCCCTTGGTTTCAACACCTTGCAATTCCCTCTCCGAACACATGCTACTTCCCATCATGGTCAGCTGTACGTGCATGTCATGGAGCAGCTTAGCTTGGCTTCGAGTGATTCGTCTCCCCGGTAGATCAGTCATTGCCTTCGGTGGAGATCTCCTCGGTTGATTGTCATCGGGTCCTTGATCAGCACTTTGAGCTGCATCACTTAGGCTACAAAGGAGAAGCGACCGGAGCACATTTTGAGGCATTTCAAGAAGCTTCAGGAAGAGGCGGACCGCCTACTCAAAGAGGCGGACCGCCTACATTGCTTCAGCTCTCAGGAACTCAAGAGGCGGACCGCCTCAAGCCTAGGGCGGACCGCCTAGGTGGCTGCCAATCTCTGGATTTGCAACAAGAGGCGGAGCGCCTAGAGGGGGTGGGCGGACCGCCTCCCCCTGATGGTTGCACACGGGATTTTGTGTAGTTTTCCTATTTTGCCCTTAAGTGACCTTGTATGTCTTATTTCACTTTGGGGGCATTTTAGACATTTCACCATGTCTTATGAAAGACTATAAATAGGACACTTAGTCATTTTTCTTCATTAGTTTTACATTGTATGAACATTTGAGAAGAGGGAATTAGAGAAGGCCGAGCCTTTCTAGTCCGAAGCCCGAGGCTTCAAGAATCTTGTACGACTTGGAATCTATGGAGATTCACCACTAGTGTGAATTCCTTGTAAGGTTCGAGTTTCATTTCTCCCTTTTGGATTATTAATTCATGTCTTGAATTCATTAATCCGTTCTTTCTTCTCGTTTCTTGACTCCCCAATCCTTGTTTCCCCGATATCTTTGATATTATCTATCTTGTGTTTTTATCGCTTCCGCATAGTTTATATCGTGTTTAGCTTCCGCTCGTTTTGCCCTGCATCAGATATCGAGATAAAAAGCAAGACGAGGCTTGAATGTTTACCTAAGTAGCACCGAGGAACTCGTCTCGATACACCCCGGGTGAAGTCAAGGATCACCTATACTACGCAACTACCCTCAAGACACACTCGGCTCTCTCAAATAGAATGATCAAAGAGGTTTCGATGTTCAACTTGGAATCCACCAAGTGAAATCATGCCCGCTCACGGGTTCTTCATTGAGATTCACTCAAGAAATATATCATTCTACATTCAAGGTTTGTTAAAAATGCAATAAATGATCAAAGGGGGTATTTATAGTTTCCCATTACAACATTTGCCAAGTTTCTGGTCCGCACTGCTCCACTGGTCTTCGCGATCGCGTGAATGGAATAGCGATCGCGTGGGCACTTGGTGGCTGAGGCGCGCGATCGCGCGGAGGGTGGCGCGAAGGCGAAGAGCAGAGATTTCCTCATCGCGATCGCGCAGACATGCACGCGATCGCGAAGAACAGATCTCCCTCGTCAGGCAGTAAGCTCAGAAAGTGCTGCCCTGTTTTGCCCTGCTTTGGCTCCCCTGTTTCCTGCACTGGTTTCAGCCCTGCCTCCACTTTGATTGAGCCTCCACTTTGATTGAGCTCTAATGCATGGTCTTCAAGTTGTCCCCGAGCTCATATCATCCATGTCTTGACTTCCAGACCGAGTGTGGGTGTCGATGCAATTTGCCCCGCATCATCCTCCCCTTCTTGAGAAGATTTCGGCCTCGAAATTAAGGCGTCCACCTCCAAGGTAGCATCACCTACAACAAAAGGCAACAAAAACAAAAGTTCCTACTACAAGAGTAGGTTAGTGCACCAAGTGTGGGGAAAACACACTCTTATGATATAACCAAGCATATATAGCGCTAAAGAAGTCCATGTTCCCAAAGGAACTAGAAAGTACTTGGTTCCACAAGTAAGTGCATCCAACACAAGAATAAACAAAGAGATCAATAGGGTATGGCATATGCAAGATTAAGCTATCACAATCCCTACAATCCCTAAGTTCATGATAAGACCCAAACCCCCTCAAGACCATTCACTCGGAGTCAAGCCAAGTTGATCCAAGATATCCATCTTCACTTGATATGGAAGAGTATGGAAGAAGGCCCCGAGAGCAACTTGAAGACCATGCTTTGGTGTGCCGTGGATGGAGGATCCTTTAGGACACTTGGAGAGGCCCAAGAGACTCAAAATGAGACACCCCAAGGGGTTCCAGAACAAGGCGGAGCGCCTCCCAGCTGAGGCGGGGCGCCTCCCTAAATCCAGAGAGCAGGAAGTCAGGAGGCGGAGCGCCTCAGACAAGAGGCGGAGCGCCTCAGGAAAAGTCCAGAGAGTGGAAGGCTGCTAGGCGGACCGCCTACCCACCCCAGGCGGACCGCCTCCCCCTGTGACAAGCTGCGGGATATTTTACTACTTTTGTCTTGGACTTCCAACTTTAGCCCTGCGTGGCCTTATTTGTTTTAACCCACTTTGGGGGTATTTTAGACCTTTTATTACGCCTAAGTGAAGCCTATAAATACTTCACTTAGCCTCTTTGAAACATTACCTTACCTTTGAATCTTATGAATGATGAATAGAGTTTATCTCTTTTTATGAAGAAACCCTTCCTTGGTTGCTTGAATTCACTAGTGGAACCTAGTTGAGTCTTGAACCGAAAACCCGATCATTCTATTTGCGAGCCCCAAGTGTGGCTCGAGGGTAGTTGCATAGTGTAGGTCCTCCTTGACACCGATACGAGGGTATTATGGAACGAGTTCTCCATAGTTACTTCGTAGGGAGTTCGAGTAGTGTCTCGCTCTTTATCTTTATTTCCGCGTTTCGTTTTTGATTCTTATCATCTTGGTATCAGAGCAAGGCTCGGGTTTTGTTTCTACGAACCCCCGACCCTTGATTCTTCGTGCCTAGGTTAGTTCTATCTTAGGTTCTTGTTTGTTGTTATTAAAAGAAGAAAACTACAAAAAAATTGAAAAATTGAAAATCTAAAAATTTGGTGTAACTTGTTGGTTTGAATGATTCATGATATGGGTGTTATAGATTCTTGATCGTGGTTGAAATCCCGTCGTTTGGATACCAAAAACACTTGGATTGGTGAAGATTGAAAATCAAAACCCCAAAACCCCTTAAGACCCTTGATGAACTTGTTCTTGATGACTTTTGATTGATTCTTAGGTTGGATTGATATTGGATTGAGATTTGATATTGGGGTTTGATCCTTGTGTGATTCCCGTTCTTTTGGTACCTTAAACACCCAATTTGGAGTTGTATTGCATGAATTGAAATTTTGAAACCCCATGAGAATTTGAAAATTTTGAAACCCTAGCTTTGAAGAAGGTTAACATGGTGGATTGCTTGATATTGATTGGGGTTTGATAAAAGTTGTTGGGGTTTGGTCTTTGCGACTCATAGAACATTTGGGTACCTTGGAATTGCTAAAACAACGCTTGATTAGTTGAATTGTTGGGTGAAAAACCAAGAAAAACGCGTTGTTGAACAGTGCTGAAGGTTGCAGAGGCGGAGCGCCTATAATCTGAGGCGGAGCGCCTCAAGTCTGTGACCTCTCTGGAATTAGCTGAGGCGGAGCGCCTCCCTGCTGAGGCGGAGCGCCTCCACCTGAAGCTTTAACCTGGGCGGACCGCCCACTCTCTGAGGCGGGGCGCCTACTTCCTGAACGTTGGGAATAGGGTAGTGTCTTCTAGGTTCTCGTGTTTTGTTGTTTGCATTGCTTCTAATTGGTACTATTAGAGTATAATCCTACTTGATTAGTACTAATTACTTCGAGCTAATTAGGATCATCGTGCCTTAGAAAGGGGACTAGAACTCAAAGAAGAACCGTAGTGCCTTTTGACTCAAGTCCTCACTCAAAGTGCTTAGCGTTCCAATCGAGTCCTATTAACTCCACTCACCCCGGAGTGCATTGGGCTCTCGAGTCGAGTGATTAAGTTTAGGTTTACTATTCAACTTCGTGAAACTTTGAGTTCAAGCAAGAGTGAAAAAGCCATCACCACCAAACGAGTGATCCGAGTGAACACAAGTGAGGGAGCGAGTGAGGTGTTTTGACTAACTCTTGTTTCTTTCTTTGTAGGTACAATGGCCAACGAGGGTCAAGATTTCATCAAGGATGCCTTGGCCAGCATTCTTGCCAAGATGGACGTCATGACTCAAAGGATTGAGTCACTTGAAAAGGGTGCCTCAAGTACCCAAGGTGACCAAGGGGCCCCGAGTGTCCCAAATGAAAAGGGGACCCCGAGTGTCCCAATTGAGACCGGTGAAGTCTCAAGTACTCCTAACTTTACCCCGGAACAAGTGAGCCATGTCATTGAGTTGTTCAATCAACAACGGGTAAAGGAGGACCGGGAGAGAATTGAACGAACGGGCATTCCCCGTATCTTGGATAATCCCCCAAGAGACGTTCCATTACCAAGACCCATCCGGAATGTGCAACCTCTTGAGCAAGCCGAAGAGGCTCAAGAAGGGGAGGAAGCCGAATATGGTGATGATATGTATGGGCTTGATGATCACTTTCAACCGAGACGAGGTATGAATTGGGGTCGTAATGTGGATCGTGGTAGGGGCCGAGGTCGAGGGCCACCTATGGGATATGTTGGAGGGAATGCGCGGAGGGAGTATGGTGTGAATGAAGATCACTATGGGGGCCAACCGGAGCCGTTCCGTGGGGGTCGTGACAACACCAACCTCAATAGTGTGAAACTTAGTCTCCCAACCTTCAAAGGGAATTGTGATCCGAATGCTTACATTGAATGGGTGCTACAAATGGAAAGATTGTTTGACACAAACGAGATGCCCGATGAGAAGAAAGGCACCTATGCTATTTCATCCTTTGAATCCTATGCATCTACTTGGTGGGAATCCGTCAAGAGATCAAGGAGAAGGGCGGGAATCCCCGTGAATGTGGGTTGGATCGACTTGAAGGGTATCATGAGTATCAAGTATATCACTCCTCGATATCGTCAAGAGCAACTCAAGAAGCTTTATGAGTTGAAGCAAGGTGTCAAGACGGTGCATGAATATTATGATGAGTTTGAAAGAACTCGAATGGCTTTGGATATGGACACCGAAGATGAGGAGCAAGCCGTGATCCGTTTCATGAATGGGTTGAGCTATGGTATAGCTTCACAATTGAGATTGCGTGCTTATCTATCACTTCAAGAGGTTCTTGATGCCGCTATCCAAGCCGAGCAATGGCTTGAGAAAGAGAAGTCCAACCGTTACAAGAGCAACACTTCTACTTCCATGAACAAACCAAAGGATTGGAAAGCTCCCACAACGAATGCCAAATTCCCAAGTGCAAATGCTAGCAAGGATGTGAAGAAGCCTTTTGAAAGGTCTACACAACCCGTGGGAGGTAATTCTAGAACTCAATTGAGTAATCCAATCTCTTCTTCTACTCAATGCTTCAAGTGTAAGGGATATGGTCATCTCTCTAAAGATTGCCCGACCCGGAAAACTATGGTCCTTGTTGGTGACTTGGTCTATGAGCAAGATAGTGAGCCCGAGGAGGGAGAAGAAGATGGAGTAGAGGGTGAGGAGGAAGGAGATGATGGGGAGATTGCCAAGGAAGAAGATGATGATTCCCATGCCTTCCTTGTTGTGAGGAGGAGCCTAGGAGCCATGTGCGTAGAGGATGTTGAGACCATACAAAGAGAGAACCTCTTTCACTCCAAATGCCGAGTCATGGGACTCCTTTGCTCTATGATTATTGACTCGGGAAGTTGTGCTAATGTTATTAGCCAAACACTAGTTACCCAATTGAAAATACCTACCTTGAAACACCCAAATCCTTATAAGCTTCAATGGCTTAGTGAGTGTGGTGAGTTGAGGGTGGTTAAACAATGCTTGATCAAATTCAAGATTGGGAACTACGTGGATGAACACATGTTCGATGTCGTGCCTATGCAAGCATGCCACCTACTCTTTGGTAGGCCTTGGCAATTTGATCGACGTGTGGTTCATAATGGTCATGCCAACACCTATACGGTGACGCATGAGGGGAAAAAGTTTGTGCTCCCACCCATGACTCCCAAAGAAGTGAGCGATGATTACAAACGGATGCGGGAGTTGAGGGAGGTGGCAAAAGCTAAGTCGGTTGTTGAGACTAGCCCTTTGTCCAAAAGCTTGGTGGCAATCCCACCTACTTCTACCGGTGGCATATGTGCCATGATGCAACCGGGCGAGATCCTAAAAGGAAATGATGGCAACAAGCTTCTCATATGCCTAGTGCACAAAGGTATGGTTCTAAACTCTAATTGTGATTTTTCTTCTAACCCTTTGCCTAGTGTGTTTGAGAATGTTTTGAAGGATTTTGGTGACATGTTCTCGAATGAAATGCCGGAAGAATTGCCTCCTTTGAGGGGCATTGAGCATCAAATAGACTTTGTCCCGGGATCCCAAATCCCGAACAAACCGGCCTATAGGAGCAACCCGGAGGATACAAGGGAGTTGCAAAAGCAAGTTGATGAATTGCTCACTAAAGGTTTGGTAAGGGAAAGCTTGAGTCCTTGTGCCGTGCCCATGATCCTTGTTCCCAAAAAGGACGGCACTTGGAGAATGTGTGTTGATTGTCGGGCCGTGAACAAAATAACGGTAAAGTACCGTCATCCTATTCCCCGACTTGATGATATGTTAGATGAATTGAGCGGTTCATGTGTGTTTAGCAAAATTGACCTTAGGTCCGGCTACCATCAAATCCGGATGAAACCGGGTGATGAATGGAAAACCGCATTCAAGACCAAATTTGGTCTCTATGAATGGTTGGTGATGCCCTTTGGGCTCTCCAATGCACCTAGCACTTTCATGAGGCTAATGAACCATGTGCTAAAGCCATTCATCAACAAGTTTGTGGTCGTCTATTTTGACGATATATTGATCTATAGCAAATCAATAGACGACCATGTTGAACACCTTAGGCTTGTGCTTGAAAAGTTGAGAGCCGAAAAGCTCTATGCTAATTTTAAAAAGTGTGCCTTTGGTGTTGAGAAGGTGGTCTTTCTTGGGTTTGTTGTGAGTGCCCAAGGAGTGGAGGTGGATGAGTCTAAGGTAGAGGCCATACGTGATTGGCCTACTCCTACTACCGTGACTCAAGTGAGGAGCTTTCATGGTCTCGCAAGCTTTTATAGGCGATTTGTGAAGGACTTTAGCTCCATTGCCGCTCCACTCACCGAATTGGTGAAGAAAGACCAACCGTTTGTTTGGGGAGAGCCTCAAGAGAAGGCCTTCCTTGAGTTGAAAAGTAGGTTGAGTACCGCCCCTCTATTGCAATTGCCCGACTTCGGAAAGGCATTTGAGGTTGAGTGTGATGCCTCGGGGGTGGGAATTGGTGGTGTTTTAATGCAAGATAGCAAACCCATCGCCTACTTTAGTGAGAAATTGAAAGGGGCCTCATTGAATTATTCTACATATGACAAGGAGTTGTATGCTCTTGTGAGAGCCCTTGCCCATTGGCAACACTATCTTTGGCCTCGTGAGTTTGTAATCAAGAGTGACCATGAGTCACTCAAGCATTTGAGAGGCCAAGAGAAGCTCAATAAGAGACATGCCAAGTGGGTTGAATTCATTGAGTCCTTTCCCTATGTGATCCAATACAAGAAAGGGAAGGACAATGTTGTGGCGGACGCGCTTTCGAGGAAGTTTGCTCTAGCCACCACTCTCACCTCTAAGCTCATGGGTTTTGAGAGCATTAAATTGATGTATGCTCATGATCCAAAGCTAAAGAGTGTCCATGACACTCTAGAGAAAGGGGAGAGAGTTGACAAATACCAATGGTTTGATGGTTATATCTTCAAAAATGGTAGGGTGTGCATTCCGGAGTCCTCTTGGAGAGAGTTGCTTGTGCATGAGGCACATTGCGGGGGACTCATGGGACATTTTGGCACAAGAAAGACTTTGGCCATTCTTCAAGAACAATTCCATTGGCCAAAGATGAGGGTGCATGTGGAAAAGTTTTGCGCTAATTGCCTTGAGTGCAAGCGAGGCAAATCTAAAGCCCACCCTCATGGGTTGTATACCCCTCTCCCCGTACCTACTAGTCCATGGTTGGATATCTCAATGGATTTTGTGATGGGATTACCAAGGACTAGGGGGGGCCATGATAGCATTTATGTTGTTGTGGATAGGTTCTCCAAAATGGCTCATTTCATTCCGTGCAAGAAATGTGATGATGCACAACATGTGGCAACTTTGTTTATTGAAAATGTCTTGAAGTTGCATGGTGTGCCTCAAACCATAGTGAGTGATAGGGACACTAAGTTCCTAAGTCATTTTTGGAGGTGTTTATGGGGTGCCTTAGGCACCAAGCTCTTGTTCTCCACGTCCCACCACCCCCAAACCGATGGGCAAACGGAAGTGGTAAACCGAACCTTGGGTGCTCTTCTTAGAGCCATGACTCGAGGCAAGGCCGGGACTTGGATTGATTGTCTTCCTCTTATGGAGTTTGCCTACAATCGCACATTGCATAGCATGATAGGCATGACTCCATTCGAGTGTGTTTATGGATTTAACCCCTTGATTCCCCTTGATCTAACCCCTTTGCCAAGGGAAATGGTTGTTAATTTTGAAGGTAAAGCTCGAGCCAAGGCTTTGGTTGAACTCCATGCAAAGGCAAAGAAGAACTTGGAGGAAGCTTATGCTAAGGTTGCCTCCAAGAAAAACAAAGGCCGCAAGAAGGTGGAACTCAAGAAGGGTGACTATGTGTGGGTGCACTTCCGGAGAGAAAGGTTTCCCAACCTTAGGAAAGGGAAGTTGGCACCCCGGGGAGATGGCCCGTTCCAAGTGCTCTCGAAGATAAACAACAATGCCTATGTGGTCGACTTGCCAAGTGAGTATCAAGTTTCTAATACTTTCAATGTTTGTGACTTGGTTCCTTTGAATGTAGGTAATGAAGGGGTCGTGCATGATGATGAAGAGGTCGTGATTGACACTTCGATTTCGAGGACGAAATCTCCTCAAGAAGGGGAGGATGATAAGACCCAAACCCCCTCAAGACCATTCAGTCGGAGTCAAGCCAAGTTGATCCAAGATATCCATCTTCACTTGATATGGAAGAGTATGGAAGAAGGCCCCGAGAGCAACTTGAAGACCATGCTTTGGTGTGCCGTGGATGGAGGATCCTTTAGGACACTTGGAGAGGCCCAAGAGACTCAAAATGAGACACCCCAAGGGGTTCCAGAACAAGGCGGAGCGCCTCCCAGCTGAGGCGGGGCGCCTCCCTAAATCCAGAGAGCAGGAAGTCAGGAGGCGGAGCGCCTCAGACAAGAGGCGGAGCGCCTCAGGAAAAGTCCAGAGAGTGGAAGGCTGCTAGGCGGACCGCCTACCCACCCCAGGCGGACCGCCTCCCCCTGTGACAAGCTGCGGGATATTTTACTACTTTTGTCTTGGACTTCCAACTTTAGCCCTGCGTGGCCTTATTTGTTTTAACCCACTTTGGGGGTATTTTAGACCTTTTATTACGCCTAAGTGAAGCCTATAAATACTTCACTTAGCCTCTTTGAAACATTACCTTACCTTTGAATCTTATGAATGATGAATAGAGTTTATCTCTTTTTATGAAGAAACCCTTCCTTGGTTGCTTGAATTCACTAGTGGAACCTAGTTGAGTCTTGAACCGAAAACCCGATCATTCTATTTGCGAGCCCCAAGTGTGGCTCGAGGGTAGTTGCATAGTGTAGGTCCTCCTTGACACCGATACGAGGGTATTATGGAACGAGTTCTCCATAGTTACTTCGTAGGGAGTTCGAGTAGTGTCTCGCTCTTTATCTTTATTTCCGCGTTTCGTTTTTTATTCTTATCAGTTAAAGATTAGCACAGCAAGATGTCCCACTACGCGAGTAGGCAAGTCCAACAAGAGTGAAAGCAAGTGGTGTGGAAAATTCACTCTTGTGATAGAGCCAAGTATCAATGCAAATCAAAAAGCTTATGTCTCCAAAGGAGAAAACAAGTTCTTGGCTCCATAGTGACAAGCACTCACCAACATGACAAGCAAAGAGACCAATAGGACATGGAACATTCAAAATTAAGCAATCAAAGTCCCTATGACCCCTAAGCTCATGATAAACATACGAACCCTTCGATGCAATATTTTCACGATGCGGCACAATGGTTTTGGCATGCTCAAGTCTCAAAGTGTGGTTAACATATGGGATGGAATAGGCAAAGTAGTGCAAGTCACAATTAGCACCAAACAACCCACTCCCCTTCTTAAGAGCTCTCATACTCACACTAAGAGATACCTCCTCACCTCCAATTTCATCCTCGAGACAACCCCCCTCACAAGGTAAGCTCTCAAGGAAGGCATTGTTAATGGCCTCTCCATCATCATAACCCAAACCAACAAGAGTAGGGTCACTAGAAGAATCATCTACCTCGCTCGAAGCTTCAAACAAAGAGTTGTCTATGGGATCAAATCCCTCACACCACGGAGGTTCCAACTCATTCCTAACTTTAGCTCGATACAACCCACCACCACAATTAAGGATGCTCTCGAACAAAGGATTAGTAAAAGCATGCATCTCAATTTCATGGTCAAGTAAAGGCATAGTATCAAAGCTAGGTTCATCATCCGTACTTGAGGAGTCATCATAGACAACTTTGTCCAATTCATGCAATTTGGACTCCTCAAGGTCACCATCATCCTTACTACGACACACAAATCCACTAAAATCAATTATGTCAACAAGGGTAGAGTCCCATAACTCATCTTCCCCTTTGTCAAATACGGGTGGGGTGTCATAACAAGGGCCACAAGCAAGGTCAACTACTACATTTCCACTAAAGAGAGGTCCTTTGCATTTCGGGCTCACATCATGATGTGGCTTCTCATGCCTCTCTACTAGCGGTTCACAAGCAAACACAAGTTGACCATTCGACTCTACACTAGTTGTAATTTCATCAAATGCATTACAAGCACCAACTAGCATTGAGTCTTCACAAGACAAGGAAGAATCATGTTCATGAGAAGGTGAAGGAACACTTACTTTTGAGTAGCTCCCGTGAGTACTCACATCGCTTGAAGTGTCTTGTTCAAGTCCTCCTTCATGAAACTCACAATGGAGAGCTCCATTCTCTTGCCTTTCTTTCTTATCATCCGGTTGAGGCTCCACAAGCTCGCCTCCAAGAGTACCTACACATAAGCCAATACAAATAGAAGGAGAAGAAGAATAATCATGGTTAGAACAAAATGTGTCCTCACTCTCACTCGAGATTTCCTCTTCCCTCACTTCTTTCATCTTTCGCTCAAGGCCAATTGTAGGTCCGGGTGATGCTTCACTCTCATCTCGCAAGGGCATGACCATAAGATTGTTGGTTCCGGGCTCAAGCACCATGGGTGACTTGGCTTTAGCGGCTTCCCTCAACTCCCTCATAATCCTATAGTCATTACTTACTTGCTCGGGCGTCAAGGGCTTGAGTATATACTTCCTAGAACCATGCAAGACCGTATAGGAATTGGTTTTACCATCGTGCACTACGCTCCGATCATATTGCCATGGCCTTCCAAACAAGAGATGGCAAGCTTGCATAGGTACAACATCGAACATTACCTTATCTCGATAATTTCCAATGCTAAACTCAATCAAAGCTCGCTTCACCACCCTCAACTCTCCACATTCACTCAACCATTGTAACCGGTAGGGATGCGGATGTTTTATGGTAGGCAACTGCAATTGGGAAATCAAGGTCTCACTTACTATGTTAGCACAACTTCCCGAATCAATCATCATTGAGCACACTTGCCCCATCACTCGACACCTAGCATGGAAAATATTCTCTCTTTGCACATGCTCCGACTCCGCAAGACTCATGGCACCCAAACTCCTCCGTACCACAAGTGTCGTTTTAAGCTCATCACCTTGCTCAACATTACCTTGGGGAATGCCCAAGTTGTGGGGAGTGCCCAACGGTTGGGAATTGCCCAACATTTCATCACTAGTACCTCCTTGGGTACCCTTTTGGGCACTCGGGGCCCATTCCTCTTTGAGGTTATCTAACCTCGAACTTATGGATCTCACCTCGGCCAAGAGGTAGGCCAAAGTGCTTACCGGAACTTCAACGGTATCGTATACGTCTCCGGCCATGTACCTACAAAAGTAAAACAAGAGAAAGAGGTTAGAGTAAAAACCCTCACTCGCTCCGTCACCTTTGGAGTGTCACTCGGGTACACTCAATTTAGTGGGTTATAGGATCACTCAAGCTTGATCTCAAAGGCTTCCTCGTAGTTGAACAACCACCTCAATAACCACTCAAGTCACAAGAACCAAATACTTTTCGGGGTGAGTGGAATTGATGGGACTCGATGGGCGAACGGCTTTATGAGTGAGCACTTGAGCCAAAATATACTACGAGTCTTCTTTGAGCTCTACTCTCCTTCTAGGCACGAGTATCCTATACGCACAATGAATTAGTACTAATTGGGTAGAAGTGTTACCCTCAAAGTACTAACCGGAAGTGACGCGATCAAATGTTCAAAGATCGAATCATCACTAAACGGATTCGGAATTGGATGACTTTTGGTTAGTGATCTACAAACTCACCATATTTGATGATACAATTGGAGTTTTGGTGAGCGGAAACTGTTACGAACGCTTTGCGAACAATCTGTCCCAATTCAGGATTTTCTGGAAATGAGAACCCTTCGCGATCGCGTGAGGTAAGGCGCGATCGCGATGAACAAATTGGTGGAATTGACGCGACAGCGTGAAGCAGGGCGCGATCGCGCAGGCCTGCGTTCCAGAACTAGAACCCCGACTGCAAACTCAGTTTTTGGCACACAAATCACCCCAATTCAACTTGTTGTTCAGTTCTAAGGCTTCCAAAGGGTGTTTTCAACTGAAGTAAACAATCCCCAATGGTTTTATCAAACAAACAATGAACGAACAACTCGTTTCAAGAATTTTGGAGTAAATTCTTCAAATTCTCAAGAACTTCAAAATTTTCAAAGTTCGATTTTCAATCCGCTACTCCAAATGACGATATGGGGATATCAAAATGACGGGAAAACTATAAGGAACAATCCCCGATACCAAACAACCAAGAATTTACAACACAAAACAAGTTTTAGCAAATTGTGTGAATTCTTCAACTTTTGAGATTTGGTTTTCAAGATTTTGATTCACGACTTCAAATCGTGTTTTGAGGGTACCAAATCAACGGGATTATGATAACAAACAAACCCCAATAACAAACAACAACAAAATCGTTACAACTAACAATTTCTAGCAATTTTTTTATGGTTTTCAAGTTTTGAATTTTTTTGTGTTTTCTTCTAAACAAGAACAACAAACAACACAATGATAACAACAACAAGAACAAGACCGAGGATTCGTAAGAACGAAGCCTAGCCGTGCTCTGATATCAACTGATGTAATGGAAAATACGCGGAAGCTACAAACGATATAAAAGTGCGGAACCTAAAACAAGATAGGCGATATCGATAACGATATCGAGATAAAAAGCAAGACGAGGCTTGAACGTTTACCTAAGTAGCACCGAGGAACTCGTCTCGATACACCCCGGGTGAAGTCAAGGATCACCTATACTACGCAACTACCCTCAAGACACACTCGGCTCTCTCAAATAGAATGATCAAAGAGGTTTCGATGTTCAACTTGGAATCCACCAAGTGAAATCATGCCCGCTCACGGGTTCTTCATTGAGATTCACTCAAGAAAAATATCATTCTACATTCAAGGTTTGTTAAAAATGCAATAAATGAACAAAGGGGGTATTTATAGTTTCCCATTACAACATTTGCCAAGTTTCTGGTCCGCACTGCTCCACTGGTCTTCGCGATCGCGTTAATGGAATAGCGATCGCGTGGGCACTTGGTGGCTGAGGCGCGCGATCGCGCGGAGGGTGGCGCGAAGGCGAAGAGCAGAGATTTCCTCATCGCGATCGCGCAGACATGCACGCGATCGCAAAGAACAGATCTCCCTCGTCAGGCAGTAAGCTCAGAAAGTGCTGCCCTGTTTTGCCCTGCTTTGGCTCCCCTGTTTCCTGCACTGGTTTCAGCCCTGCCTCCACTTTGATTGAGCTCTAATGCATGGTCTTCAAGTTGTCCCCGAGCTCATATCATCCATGCCTTGACTTCCAGACCGAGTGTGGGTGTCGATGCAATTTGCCCCGCATCAAGAATGAAGAGCAGGTCAAGACTGATTCGTACGAGAATCGATTGGAAAGACTAATTATACATGCTTACGAATGAATTATAAGATGTATGTAATGCCATATATGAGACTTGTGAAAATTATTTCAAACAAAATAGAGAAGATGGTTATAAAGCACGTGCTATGAATGGAAAAAAAAAGGTTCGTCTATCAAGTTAGTTTAAGAATCATACTAGTTTCATATCACCATATAATATTTGGGAATGATCCCACAAGTAGTGACCAAAATAGACGGTCATGATGTATGTGTATCGTCACTTAAGCATATCGCACCAAAAAAAAGGTGTATTGGTGTGGTTAGAACATTGAATCACAATAGTTCTTAAATTGAAAAGGACATTTGGTGACTCAGAACGAAACAAACAAATATTCATAAAAGCTGATGCCCTATTATTTGAGGTACTACTATCACCTCTTTTGGTAAATGTGTTCATGATAGCTACTATGGAGGGATACCTGACTAGAGTGAATGTTGTAAGTAACCGTAGAGTTGAGAATCTCATTAATACACCCTTACAAAGTGATATGAGTAAGACATTCAATTATTCCAAGTAAACTTGAAAATAATGAAGTTGAGGGTATAAAAAAAGTTATAAGTTGAAACTTATGTATTTATTTTGGGTGACTAATTTGACATATTCTTAGAAAAAATGGTAAATTACATTCATACATCTTTCTTAATTAATACTCAGAACTAGAGGGATCGCCTAGTTAGAATTGACTTCTTTTGTGTAAGCATGTAAAATATTTGGTCATGGCTAGAAATACATCTGTTTAGATACTGAGGTTAGACAAAGTACTAGTTTCGCAAGAAAACTTATGACATATTCTCAAATAAATTGGAAAGAAAGCCCTCTGGGAAGAAAAGGTCATGTGGGGTATAACTTGTTATTCGGGTCGATCCGTTCGAGTTAGACACGATTTATTTTACATGTTCATAAACACGGATTGTTCACATCATGTCATGCCATGATAACGGTCATTCCAACATAGTTCATTTGGTAGTCAATGCGAGTCAGGATTTTCCCTATATACCAAGCAAGGATCTAATCCAATCAACTTGATATCGCTTATGGGAGGAAAAAAATGATTACTAAATATGTTGTAAAGGATTTCAGGGATATGTATTCGCAAGAAAAAAAAAGAAGAAGAGGAATTTCAAGCATATGTACCAGATGCAAGGGTAGTAGAGCCCGAGTTAGATAAGATGTATGTTGTCATAAACTTTTTCATACGTATATTCAGAGGATCTGCCTTGGTTACTATGACAAAAATATTGCCTTGGGCATTGAAAAATTACTTAGCACATTGTCTTTATTGATTCAACTGTCACATATAATATCGGTAGAACTAAGAAACTAACATAGCAATTGCAAGGAGTTCTTGATAAGGTTTGTTAGACTGATACCTCACCTTGGGTAGCACCAATTTTAACTTATAAGAAAAAGGTAGGAAGAACCAGTCAATGAGATTACACGTTGACCACAAATGTGGAATAAGACGACGGTTACAATAAGTATTATTATCTAGTATTAACAATTTATTCGGCCAACTCTATGGAACTATGGTCTTTTCAAATATTATTTGAGGTCAATGTATCATTAGCTACGAGGCAGGAACGAAAATATATAGAATACGACCTCTCGGATGGGATACAATCACCTTGAGTTTGCTGTAATGTTAATTAAGTTGATAATGGATTTGATGCATTTACGGACATGATGAACAGGGTGTAGAAGTCATGTCTAGACAAGTTTGTGAGTATACTCATTTATAATATATTTATATGTTCCAAGACTTATGATGAACAAGAGTAACATATATGATTAGTCTTACAGAAACTACACTTTTGGGGTATAGCTATGTGATAAGTTCTTGAAGAGTAAGCTTTTGTTAGACATGATTCCTTTCTCCGGCAAGTTTTGATAAAGGTAGGATTAGGGGTTGAACATAAAAAAAAAAAAGAAAATAAAAGCTGAACGTAAATGGTCGAAGTCCGCCATCGCAGTCGAGACACGTAGTTCCTAGCTGTTGTAGGTTATCACAAGCGATTCGTATGTGATTTCTTTATTATTTCTCAAAGATAACAACCATTTGACCAAGTTGGTATAAAACAATGTGAAGATTCAATAGCTCAACGGGTGGCAAAGGATTTCTCAGAAGCTTAATGAACGTTTGGCTACAACTCTGGTGTTTGTGCTTCCATCAGGAACCAATGGGTTTTCAGTTTATAGTGATGCCTTCTAAGTAAGACTTAGATGTGTCTTGAACCTTAAGAATAGAAATGTTAAAATTTATGAATCGTGGAAATTTAAGAAGCCTGACTAGAACTAACCTAAGTATACCAAGAAATGGTCATTGTTATCTTAGAAATTATAATTTGGCGATTATTCTTAGGCTGAGACATGTAAGATTTACCTTGATCATAAAAAGCCTCTAATACATTTTCGAACAAAAAAGAATAAAAAAAAATATATGAGCCCTTGACAGCGATGATGGTGGAGCTGCTAAGGGCTATTAATGCACTAAGTTTTACTATTCAGGTAAAGGCCAAAATAAGTTCATCATTGGCATGTATTTACCTGAAATAGTCCTTCATAGAGGGCTTTAAGGAAACACAATACTTGTTCAAAGTTATCCAAACCTAGAGGTGAGAGTGCTACCGATAAGAATTGAGATTTTCTTTTAGAAGTTACTGAGAACTACATCTTAGTGATCAAATTAGTATATTTGATGTTTGGAGACAAACTATGCTTGAAGAAGCATCTATGGCTTTAGATACTTCGTTCATCTTTGATCTGCAAGGATGTATTAGGACCTTAGACAGTTATATCAATGGCGATGCAAAAAAAAAAAAAAATATTGCAAGCAAGTCAGAGATGAAAATCAACAACCTGTAGGGCTATTACAACGACTTGACATCCTACAATGAAAGCGGGAGAGGATTTTGATGTACTTTGACAAGATTACCATAAACTCTCTAGTATATACATATGGCGCCTGGTATGCGTACACTTACACGTGGATAAGATTGTTCGATGTCATAAGGTTCTAGTGTCACAAGGCCACAATAAGTCACTCATGACTTCTGTAAGACATTCCAAAGAGAAAATGAGTACACGACTGGAGCTAAATACATACGAATAACAATCTAAGCGGAGCATACAAGTACCAGAGGATATGTTAAGGTCTTGTATACTTAATTTCGGCGGTAGCTGAGACAATTATCTACACCTTTGGCAGAGTTTGCTTAAAATGGACTTACTAAACTGATATTCAGATGGCATCATAAGATGCTTCAGATAGTAGACTATGTCGGTCCTTGTATTAGTTGGTTCGAGGTCTATAGGACTTTATAAGATACTTGTTCAAGCAAGATGTGTACCTTACCATTTGGAACTTCATCCTAAGCTGTCTTTTATTCATCCTATGTTTCACGCATCTATACTACAAAAATATGTACTAGACACTTCTCATGTGCTTGAGGCACTGATGCAAGCAAACCCGTGGGTTTACACCTTGCAATCGGAGACAACAAACAAGACGTGGAAACGATAAAGATGGAGATGCGGAAGCAACAAAAGCAACACGGATAACAAGAAATTGGGGAAGGGGGAGAACAGAAATAGAAGAAAGAATGGAAAATTCGAATCAAATCATGATTGATTATCCAAGGGAGAAAAGGAAACTTGAACCTAACAAGGATTCATACTAGTGATGAAATCCATTTCGGTTCCAAGCCTAAGAAGGCATACACGAAGCCTCGGGCTTCAACAAGAATGGCTCGGCCAATTCTATCTCTATTCTCTTAATTCAATATCAGCTAACATCCCTCCTAATGAGCTATGCTAGGAGTTTATATAGAGAACATTAAAAGGGCAAAATAGTAAATGGTTACAAGTGACCAATGAAATAAAGCCACGCAGGGCTGGAGTGTTCGGCAGCTTGGCTCGAACATATTGTCTTCGGACGCTTGTTTGCCTCGGCCACGTTTGGAATCGAACGCTCTGGCCTCGGGCACACTTGCAGCCCTTTGATCGATTCTCTGCTCGGCGTCGCTCTTCCTTTGCTCGGTTGCTTTCAGCTTTGGGCTCAAACTTGATCGTTAGTTGTGCTCGATCTCACAGCTCCCCGAAGTCAGTGTCAGCAACGGTCACTTGTTGTCTGCTCGGTGGATTTCCAAAGTTGTTGCACATCTTCCATTCCGTCCACACTTTGATCGTGGGCGCCATGTGACTCCTCGGTGGACTTGCTTGATGAATCGAACAAGGTGAGCCTAGTTCGTATTGCATCATCCTCCCCTTCTTGAAAGGATTTCGTCCTCGAAATCAAACCGACAAGACCTGCAACAAGGTAAAGACAAACAAAGATTCCTACTTCGAAAGTAGGTTAGTGTTTAACAGTGGAAAACACACTCTTATGATAGAGCCAAGCATCAATACAAATCAAACAGCCTATGTCTCCGAAGGAGACAACAAGTTCTTGGCTCAGGTGCACGAAGAGATCAATAGGACACTTTATATGCAAGATGTAACGATCAAAGGCCCTATCATCTCTAAACTCGTAGTCAACATACCGAGCCCTCAATTCACTTTATCAACATGGGGCTTGTGGACTTCGGTACGCACTGTACTCGAAGTGTAATCAACATGTGGAATGGAGTAAGTGAAGTGATTGACTCGATAACTAACATCGAATACTCCACTCCCCTTCTTAAAAGCAAACTTGTTCAAACCAAGAGGTAGTTCTTCACCTCCAAAATTATCTCCAAGACAATCCTTCTCATTAGACAGGCTTCCGAAGAAGGTCTCAAATAACGGATTATCTATGGGGTTAAGCTTCTCAAACCGAGGTGGTTCATACTCTCCCCGAGTCGGATGCACATTACAATCTCTTTCG
The DNA here is from genome assembly GCA_037355625.1 of Petunia x hybrida. Lineage (NCBI taxonomy): Eukaryota > Viridiplantae > Streptophyta > Magnoliopsida > Solanales > Solanaceae > Petunia > Petunia x hybrida. The sequence goes on along the minus strand of JBBBVM010000420.1, from coordinate 64,067 downwards.
AACAAAGGGTTGGTGAAAACAAGTTCACTACCCATCAAAGGGGCATCCCAACCAAGGTCATCATCCACACTTGAGGAGTTATCGAATATAATCCGATCCAACTCATCCACTAAGGACTCCTCAAGGGTATCATCATCCTCACTACAACACATAGATCCACCATAGGCAATAATATCAACAAGGGTTTGATCAAACAACTCATTTTTCCCTTTATCAAAGATTGGTGGTATGTCATAACAAGTGTCAGAAGAAAAGTCAACTACAATTGCATCACTAAGAGAGGTTCGGTGAAGATCGAGCCTACATCATGATGTGGCGTATCATTCCTCTCAAGTAGTGATTCACATCCACTCACAAGTTGACCATTCGACTCTACACTAGTTGCAAACACATTGTAACCATACAAATCATCAACTAGCATAGGAGTTTCTCTAGTAATTTCACAATACAAGGAAGTATTATGCTCACGGGAAGGAAATCGAACAATTACCTCGGAGTGGTCTTCGGCTTCTCTCACTGTTTCCGAAGTCTCACAAGTAGTGTCTTCTCCGTGGAGCTCACATGAAAGATTTTCTTCAGCTTGCCTATTTACTTCGGCACATGGTTGAGGCTCCTTCGGTTTGCCTCCAAGAGTTCCTGCACAAGATTTCGAACAAGTAGAAGGAGAAGATAAAAGGTTAATGTTAGAATAAGGGGTGTCCTCACTCTCATCGATTCTTTTTCCCTCTTTCTTTTCCCTCATTTTTCTTTCAAGGTCAGGTGTGGGTTTGGGTTGTGACAACTCACTCACATCACTCAACACAGCCTCTCCTTTTTCCTCTCGAGAGTTGTCACCGGTCACTCCCTTACTCCTCTCATTCTTTTGTCTCTCATATTCGGGTGAGTTGGGTCGAGGCCCAAGAATACCCATAGCTGGAGTAGGTGGACTTTTAACATCGACCCGAAGTCTAGGGCTCGAAGACTCATCAACCGAGGTCTCCTCTTTTGTTGTCGAACATGGTTCCGAAGCTGGTGTCCTCGGGAACCTTCCTGGATCAAGGTTAGCAAGTCGGTCATCCAAACTTTGAAGTTCGGCTCCGAGCCCCATTAGTTCAGCCATAAGATCGGCCACGGTGACCTGAGGCTCGTTCGCCATTCGATGTCCCTTTAAGACATTAACCTTGTTGACTTCGGTCGGCTCTTTTTTTGCACTTGTCCCATGATGCAAGAATAACAACGAAGAACGAAAATAAAGGATAAAAGCAAGACACTCAATGATCTACCAAGAATTGCAAGTAGGAACTAGTCTACTTACCTTCTTGATGAAGCCAAGGAGGACCTATACTAAGCAACAACCCTCAAGACAACTAGGAATTGAAAGTTGAATGATCAAGAATTGGAACAAGCTCAATTTTGAATTCACCAAAAAAGAACAAGTTTTCCAACTAGTACTAGGTTTAGCAAAAGCTGCGTTTCTTTTAATAATGAAGTAAGGTGCTGAAAATAAACTAAGTGTTAGGCTTATATAGGTGAGTCTCACACGCCTAAAAGGTAAAGAAATAGGCCCCAAGTGGGCTAAATGTCAATAGCCACGCAGGGCTAATAAAGCACCATAAAATAAATAAGTCTAGCTACGCAAAAGCATGAAAAGGTGCTAAAAAATACAGCGCATTAAGGCTAATAAACGAGCCCTCCACGCGGTTGAATTGTCTAGAAAATATAGGCCGCGTGCCACGCGAGTACCACGCGCCAAGCATTCTTCTAGAACGCCCCTTCTCCAATGCTAACTAATGAATCCAAAGGCTCTTTTAACATACGCCTCCCTTCCTCAACACTTGCACAACCATGGCTCATTATCACCATCAAGTGAGCATCATGAAGCTCCTTAGCTTGGCTCCTCGTGAATGGTCTTGAAGGCATGAACGTAGCTTGATCAGGCTGGACTGCATCATTCTCCCCTTCTTGAGAAGATTTCGTCCTCGAAATCGCGCCATCATCATCTTTCAAAGCAGCATTACCTGCAACACAAGGAGTTAAGTCAGAAATATTGAAAGTTTTAGAGACATTATACTCACCAGGCAGATCTATAACATAGGCATTATTATTGATCTTTTGAAGCACTTGGAATGGACCATCGCCTCTCGGGGCTAGCTTCCCCTTCCGTTGGCTCGGGAACCTCTCCTTTCGGAAGTGCACCCAAACCCAATCACCCTTCTTCAAGTCCAGCTTTTTTCGCCCCTTATTCTTCTTGGTCGCCACTTTCTCATAAGCTGCTTCCAAGTTCTTCCTTACCTTAGCATGCAACTCGAGCAACGCGGCTGCCCGGTTTTCACCATCAACATTAATAACTGCATCTCTAGGCAAAGGAGTAAGATCAAGTGGAATCAAGGGGTTAAAGCCATAAACACATTCAAATGGAGTTATGCTAGTCATCCTATGCACGGTTCTATTATAAGCAAACTCCATAATAGGCAACCTATCAGCCCACGTCCCCGCCTTACCTTTTGTCATAGCCCTAAGAAGAGCTCCCAAGGTTCGATTAACAACCTCAGTCTGACCGTCAGTCTGTGGATGATGAGACGTGGAAAACAACAATTTGGTACCAAGGGCACCCCACAAACACTTCCAAAAGTGACTCAAAAATTTCGAATCCCTATCACTAACAATAGTACGAGGCACACCATGCAGCTTTAACACATTAGCAATAAACAAAGAAGCAACATGTTGTGCATCATCACATTTTTTACAAGGAATGAAATGAGCCATCTTAGAGAACCTATCAACAACCACATAGATACTATCATGACCACCCCTAGAACGAGGCAGCCCCATCACGAAATCCATGGAGACGTCTACCCAAGGACTAGTAGGGACGGGTAAGGGAGTGTACAAACCATGATTACTAGACCTAGACTTAGCCCGTTTGCAGTCTAAACAAGCACCACAGACACGCTCAACATCACGCTTCATCTTAGGCCAATGAAACTGCTCCCCAAGTATAGCCAAGGTCTTATCTATCCCAAAGTGACCCATCAAGCCCCCACAATGTGCCTCACGCACCAGCAACTCACGCCATGAAGACTCGGGTATACAAACTCTCCCCTTCTTAAAAAGGTACCCATCATGCCATTGATACTTCTCTATTCGCTGTCCACTGGCTATAGCATCACACACACTCTTAATGATGTAGGGAAAACCTACGAAAGCGATAAAAGATAAAAGTGAGACGAGACTTACACTAAAGTCGAGTAGCAACGGAGAACTTGTTCCGTTACACCCCGAACGATTGGAAAGAATCACCTAGCACTATGCAACTATCCTCAAGAATCACGTGGTCCTTGCAAATAGAATGGTCGGGGAGGTTTGAGGTTCAACTTGGATTCGTCCAATTGAAATTCAAGCCAAGAATCAAAGGTTTCAATAGAGAGTATTTCTCTTGTGTTTTGCATTCGAGATAGGTTAAAAATGAGTTCAAGACCTAATGAAGGCTTTTATAGCCTTCTACAACATGTAATGAAGTGTCTAAAATACCCCTAAGTGGGTTTATACAATAGAAGTCACTTAGGGCCAAAGTTGGAATTATACACACAAAATAGGCAAAATCCGGATGGGGTCAAAACAGGGGTAGGTGGTCCGCCCACCCCTAGTAGGCGCTCCGCCCTGTCTAAGCTTCCTGAGGCCTTCAGTCAAGGAGGCGGTCCGCCTCTGTGAGGTAGGCGGTCCGCCCCTCCTAAATCCAGAGAGTGTGCATTTTGTAGGCGGTCCGCCTCTTCAGGTAGGCGGTCCGCCTCTTCCTGAAGCTTCTTGGGGTGCCTCCTTTTGTGTCTCTTGAGCCCCTCCAAGTGTCCTAGATGGTTCCCCTTCCACGGTGCTCCAATGCATGATCTTCAAGGTTGTTCCGGAGCTTCCATCTTCCTCGTTCAAGCCTCTCCATACCAAGTGAAGGTGAGCATCATGGATAGCTTTGGCTTGGCTTCTTGTGAAGGGTCTCGAGCTAGTTTGCCCGGCATCATCCTCCCCTTCTTGAGAAGATTTCGTCCTCAAAATTAAGGCGTCATCCTCCACTGCATCACCTACATCACAAGGAGCCAAGTCACTAACATTGAAAGTACTTGACACATTGTACTCACCCGGTAGATCAATCACATAGGCATTGTTGTTGATCTTGGATATCACTTGGAACGGGCCATCTCCTCGGGGTGCCAACTTCCCCTTTCTAATGCTTGGGAATCTCTCTTTGCGGAAGTGCACCCACACCCAATCTCCTTTCTTGAATTCCACTTTCTTCCTCCCCTTGTTCTTCTTGGCGGCCAACCTTTCATAAGCTTCCTCCAAGTTCTTCTTTGCTTTGGCATGGAGGTCCATTAAGGCCTTAGCTCGGCTTGTACCTGCAACATTAACAACCATTTCCCTTGGCAAAGGGGTGAGATCAAGTGGAATCAAAGGATTAAAACCATAAACGCACTCAAATGGAGTCATGCCAATCATTCTATGCAAAGTGCGGTTATATGCAAACTCCATGAGTGGTAACTTCTCCACCCACGTCCCGGCCTTACCTCGGGTCATAGCTCTAAGAAGAGACCCCAAGGTTCGGTTCACCACCTCGGTTTGGCCGTCCGTTTGAGGGTGGTGGGACGTAGAGAACAACAATTTGGTGCCAAGGGCACCCCACAAACATCTCCAAAAATGGCTTAGGAACTTAGTGTCCCTATCACTTACAATGGTTTGAGGCACGCCATGCAATTTTAACACATTATCAATGAACAAGGAAGCTACATGGTGTGCATCACTACTCTTCTTACAAGGAATGAAGTGAGCCATTTTGGAAAACCGATCCACGACAACATAAATGCTATCATGGCCCCCTCTAGACCACGGCAAACCCATAACAAAATCCATCGAAATGTCCATCCACGGGCTAGTAGGAATAGGCAAAGGAGTATACAAGCCATGGGGATTCGACTTAGACTTGGCGTGCTTGCAATCTAAACAAGCATTGCATAGCCGCTCAACATGCATTCCCATCTTAGGCCAATGGAATTGCTCCATAAGAATGGCCAAAGTCTTATCCCTCCCAAAGTGACCCATCAAGCCTCCACAATGTGCTTCACGCACTAGCAATTCTCGCCAAGAGGACTCGGGGACACACACTCTCCCTTTCTTGAAAATGTAGCCATCCACCCATTGGTACTTCTCCACCCTTTCCCCACTCACTAGAGCATCATGAATGCTCTTGAACTTTGGGTCATGTTCATATAAGGATTTTATACTCTCAAAACCCATAAGTCTAGAAGCAAGAGTGGTAGCAAGGGCGAACTTTCTAGAAAGCGCATCGGCTACAACATTGTCCTTACCCCGTTTGTAATGAATTACATAAGGGAAGGACTCAATAAACTCCACCCATTTGGCATGTCTTTTGTTTAACTTCTCTTGACCTCTTAGATGCTTGAGTGACTCATGGTCACTCTTGATCACGAATTCCCAAGGCCATAGATAGTGTTGCCAATGGGCCAAAGCTCTCACTAGGGCATACAACTCCTTGTCATACGTGGAGTAATTCAAGGTTGCGCCCTTCAACTTCTCACTAAAGTAGGCAACGGGTTTCCCTTCTTGCATGAGAACACCCCCAATACCCACCCCCGAGGCATCACATTCTACCTCAAAAGCCTTCCCGAAGTCGGGCAATTGCAACAAGGGGGCGGTACTTAACCTACTTTTCAATTCTTGGAAAGCCTTTTCTTGCGGCTCTCCCCAAACAAAGGACTTGTCCTTTTTCACCAACTCGGTGAGTGGTGCGGCAATGGTGCTAAAGTCTCTAACAAAGCGCCGATAGAAACTAGCAAGGCCATGAAAACTCCGCACATGAGAAACGGTGGTGGGAGTAGGCCAATCTCTAATGGCTTCAACTTTGGACTCATCAACTTCTACACCATTGACACTAACAACAAAGCCCAAAAAGACAACCTTTTCAACACAAAAGGCGCACTTCTTAAAGTTGGTATAGAGCTTTTCGGCTCGTAGCACTTCAAGCACTTGACTCAAGTGGCCAACGTGGTCGTCTATAGACTTGCTATAGATCAATATGTCATCAAAGTAGACGACCACGAATTTGTTGATGAAGGGTTTTAGCACATGGTTCATCAATCTCATGAAAGTACTAGGCGCGTTGGAGAGGCCAAAGGGCATCACCAACCATTCATATAGACCAAACTTGGTCTTGAATGCGGTTTTCCATTCATCTCCGGGTTTCATTCGGATTTGATGGTAACCGGACCTAAGATCTATTTTTGAAAAGATGCTAGAACCACTAAGCTCATCTAACATATCATCCAAACGAGGTATGGGATGTCGATACTTTACCGTGATCTTGTTGACCGCTCGACAATCCACACACATCCTCCAAGTGCCATCCTTCTTCGGAACAAGGATCACGGGCACGGCACAAGGGCTCAAGCTCTCCCTCACCAAGCCTTTGGTGAGCAACTCATCAATTTGCTTTTGTAGTTCCCTTGTGTCCTCGGGATTGCTCCTATATGCCGGCTTGTTGGGGATTTGAGATCCCGGGACAAAGTCAATTTGATGTTCAATGCCCCTCAAAGGAGGCAATCCATCCGGCATCTCATCCGGGAACATGTCCTCATAAACCTTCAAAACATTTTCAATGGCACTAGGCAAAGGGTTAGGGTTAGATAAATAATCACTTTCGGAATTTAAAACCATACCTTTGTGCACTAGGCATATGAGCATTTTGGTGCCATCATTACCTTTCAAAATCTCACCCGGTTGCATCATGGCACACATGCGACCGGTGGAAGATGGTGGAGTCTCGGCCAAAGGTTTGGCCACAACCGGGGACTTGGCCTTAGCCGCTTCCCTCAACTCTTTCATGCGCCGATAGTCTTCACTTACTTGCTTTGGGGACAAGGGTGTGAGCACAAACTTCTTCCCCTCATGTCTAACCGTGTAAGTGTTGGCCCGGCCATCATGAACCACTTGTTTGTCGTATTGCCACGGCCTACCAAATAAAAGGTGGCATGCTTGCATTGGCACTACGTCAAACATGTGTTCATCTTGATAGTTCCCAATCTTGAACCTAATCAAGACTTGCTTCAAGACCCTCAATTCGCCACACTCACTCAACCATTGCAAACGGTAGGGATTAGGGTGCTTTTGGGTAGTCAATTTCAATTGTGAGACCAAGGATTGGCTCACCACATTCGCACAACTACCCGAGTCTATGATCATGGAACACACTTGCCCCTTCACTCTACACCGAGCATGGAACAAGTTTTCCCTTTGTTCATCTTCCCTCCCTTCACTCACCATGGTTCCCAAAATGCGGCGAACCACAAGGAACATATTAGGATCATCCCCCTCCGTCACTCTCTCTTCACCCTCACCCTCAACTTCCTCACTCTCCTCCTCAACTTCTCCCTCGGACTCACTTTCCTCATAGACCAACCCATCATCCATCACAATCATTGTTTTCCGGGTAGGGCACTCTTTGGCAAAGTGGCCGTAACCCTTAGCGAGGAGTGGTAGTGGTGGTACTCCTATAGCGAGGAGCCTTTTCTTCTTTGAACCACTTCTCGGCCTCAACCGCGGCATCACACACGTCTTGTAGAGAGTGGAAGGTGTGTAGCCTCAATTGGGAAGCAATCTCCCTACTCAAGCCACTTTTGAAACGGATGATAGCTTGTTCCTCATCCTCCGTTTCCATGTCAAGAGCCATCCGGTTCTTCTCAAAATCATTGAAATATTCATCAACGGATTTGGAGCCTTGCTTCAATTCATAGAGCCGTTTGAGTTGCTCTTGTTGGTACTTGGGAGTCACATACTTGTTGCTCATTATTTCTTTCAACTCTTCCCAAGTGATGTTCATCCGCAACCCAAGTCGTCTCCTCGAACGCTTCATGGATTCCCACCATGTAGAGGCATAAGATTCAAAGGAAGCAATGGCATATGTAGCCTTCTTCTCCTCGGACATATCATTCGTGTCAAAGACCCGCTCCAATTGAACCTTCCATTCTAAGAAAGTCTCCGGATCACTAGTTCCCTTGAAAGGCGGGATAGTGATCTTTACACTATTGAGGTTAGTGTCACGACCCCCACGATGTGGTCCCGGTTGACCCCCGTAGTAGTCTTCAACCTCATCATACTCCCTTCTCAAGTCCCTTCCCATGAAAGCCCTTGGAGGTCCTCGACCTCGCCCACGACCTCCGTCCATCCCTCGGCCTCCGTTCATTGCTCTCCTAGGTGGATAATGAGCATCAAAATCATCATCTAAACCGAGGCCCTCCCCTTCTTGAGCTTCATCAACTTGCTCAAGAGGAATCACATTTCTTCGGGGCCTTAAGAGTGGGACATCTCCTTGGGAATTGCCCAAGGGTTGGGGAGTGCCCAACGACCTTTCTCTAGCAAGAGCCTCGTCCCTCAACCGTTGTCGACGAACTAACTCCACATATTGATCCGGCTTCATGATTGAATCATCACTTGTGCCTTCATTGGCATCCTTTTGGACACTCGGGGTCCTTTCCTTTTCAAAGACCTCCATTCTAAGGTTCAAGGTTTTCACCTCGGCCAATAGACTAGCCAAGACGTCAACGGGAACCTCAATGGTTGATTTGGCCTTCTCATCCGCCATTGTACCTACAACAATCAAAAACAAGTAAAGAGATTAGAGTAAAAGCTCTCACTCGCTCCCTTACCTTTGATTGTCCCTCGGGTTCACTCTTGTTTTTGGGGTAGGTTCACTCAAGCTCGAATTCAAAAGTCTTCCTCGGGGTTGAACAACTACCTCAACAACCAAACAATCCAACAAGTACCCAATGCTCTTCGGGAAGAGTGGAGTTAATGGGACTCTATGGGCGTTTGGCTTTTAAGTGAGCACTTGAGCCAAAGAAATTCTACGAGTCTTCTTTGAAGTTATCAACACCAACACGCACGAATATCCTAAGCGCTCAATGAATTAGTACTAGTTGAGTAGAAGAATTACTCACAAAGTACTAACCGGAAGTAATGGAAACAAAGAAAGCACGAAAACTTAAGAAACAAACTACCCGGACACCTTCCCAGAGGGAGGCGGTCCGCCTATGGACTGAGGCGGAGGGCCTCAAAATTTTCCAGAGAGCAAGCAGTGGGGAGGCGGTCCGCCTATGGGAAGGGGCGGTCCGCCTATGACCTGTTCCTGCAAACTTTCAACTCCGTTTCTTGGTTTTTGGCACTCGATTTTTCAATGTTTTCAAGGAGTTTTTGATATGTAATGGTACCCAAAGTTGTTTTGGACTATAACAAGCAAACCCCAATGGTTTAATCCAACAAACAACCAACAAACAACTTGATTCGAAGATTTGGAGCAAATTCTTCAAAAACTTCAAGAACACCAAGATTTCAAAAATTCGATTTTCACTCCGCTACTCCAAATGATGTTATAGTGGTATCAAAATGACGGGGTAACTATAAGGAACAATCCCCGATACCAAACAACCACAAAATCATAACATCAAACAAGTTTTGGCAAATTTTGCAAAGTATCCAACCTAGGGTTCAAATTTTTTCAACTTTTGATTTTCAACTCCAAAACGTGTTTTGTTGGTACCCAATTGTCGGGTTCACGTAAACAAACAATCCCCGATAATCAAAACCAACAAAATCGTAACAACCAACGATTTCTAGCAAATTTTTGGGTTTTCTAGTTTTTGACTTTTTTTCTTCTTTTTCAATGAAACAAGAACAAGAACATGAAAATAAACACGGAACATAAAAGACAAGCACGAAGAGTAGGACGAGGGCTCGTAAGAACGCAACCCTAGCCTTGCTCTGATACCAACTGATGTAGGGAAAACCTACGAAAGCGATAAAAGATAAAAGTGAGACGAGACTTACACTAAAGTCGAGTAGCAACGGAGAACTTGTTCCGTTACACCCCGAACGATTGGAAAGAATCACCTAGCACTATGCAACTATCCTCAAGAATCACGTGGTCCTTGCAAATAGAATGGTCGGGGAGGTTTGAGGTTCAACTTGGATTCGTCCAATTGAAATTCAAGCCAAGAATCAAAGGTTTCAATAGAGAGTATTTCTCTTGTGTTTTGCATTCGAGATAGGTTAAAAATGAGTTCAAGACCTAATGAAGGCTTTTATAGCCTTCTACAACATGTAATGAAGTGTCTAAAATACCCCTAAGTGGGTTTATACAATAGAAGTCACTTAGGGCCAAAGTTGGAATTATACACACAAAATAGGCAAAATCCGGATGGGGTCAAAACAGGGGTAGGCGGTCCGCCCACCCCTAGTAGGCGCTCCGCCCTGTCTAAGCTTCCTGAGGCCTTCAGTCAAGGAGGCGGTCCGCCTCTGTGAGGTAGGCGGTCCGCCCCTCCTAAATCCAGAGAGTGTGCATTTTGTAGGCGGTCCGCCTCTTCAGGTAGGCGGTCCGCCTCTTCCTGAAGCTTCTTGGGGTGCCTCCTTTTGTGTCTCTTGAGCCCCTCCAAGTGTCCTAGATGGTTCCCCTTCCACGGTGCTCCAATGCATGATCTTCAAGGTTGTTCCGGAGCTTCCATCTTCCTCGTTCAAGCCTCTCCATACCAAGTGAAGGTGAGCATCATGGATAGCTTTGGCTTGGCTTCTTGTGAAGGGTCTCGAGCTAGTTTGCCCGGCATCACTTAAGCTTAGGGTCATGAATGTACATAGACTTAATACTCTCAAAACCCATCAGCCTAGATGCTAAAGTGGTAGCCAAAGCAAACTTCCTAGAAAGTGCATCAGCCACTACATTCTCCTTTCCCCTTTTGTAATGAATTACGTAAGGGAAACTCTCAATGAACTCAACCCATTTGGCATGCCTCTTATTCAGCTTCTCTTGACCCCTAAGATGCTTGAGAGACTCATGATCACTCCTAATGACAAACTCCCTAGGCCATAGATAATGCTGCCAATGGGCTAAAGCTCTCACGAGGGCATACAACTCCTTGTCATACGTAGAGTAATTCAAGGCAGCCCCCTTCAACTTCTCACTAAAATAAGCAATAGGCTTCCCATCTTGCATTAGGACGCCACCTATCCCAACCCCCGAGGCATCACACTCAATCTCAAATGCCTTGCTAAAATCGGGCAATTGCAACAATGGGGCAGAACTAAGCCTATGCTTCAACTCTTGGAAAGCCTTCTCTTGAGACTCTCCCCACACAAAGGGTTGATCTTTCTTTACTAACTCAGTGAGTGGTGCTGCTATAGTACTAAAATCCCTCACAAAACGTCTATAGAAACTAGCTAGACCATGGAAACTCCTAACTTGTGTCACACTAGTTGGAGCAGGCCAATCTCTAATAGCTTCAACCTTAGACTCATCCACCGCAACACCATTAGCACTAACTACAAAGCCAAGAAAGACAACTCTCTCTACACAAAAGGCACACTTTTTAAAATTAGCATAGAGCTTTTCAGCCCTCAACACATAAAGTACTTGCCTTAGGTGATCAACATGGTCATCTACACTTTTGCTATAAATCAGAATATCATCAAAGTAAACGACCACAAACTTATTAATGAACGGCTTAAGTACATGATTCATTAGTCTCATAAATGTACTAGGTGCATTGGAGAGGCCAAAGGGCATCACCAACCATTCATATAGACCAAACTTGGTCTTGAACGCAGTTTTCCACTCATCACCCGGTTTCATACGGATTTGGTGGTAACCGGACCTAAGATCAATTTTAGAGAATACACTTGAACCACTTAACTCATCTAGCATGTCATCTAATCTAGGAATGGGATGACGATACTTTACCGTTATTTTGTTGACTGCCCGGCAATCAACACACATCCTCCAAGTGCCGTCTTTCTTAGGAACAAGGATCACGGGCACGGCACAAGGACTTAGACTCTCACGGACCAGCCCCTTAGTTAACAACTCATCCACTTGACGCTGCAGCTCCTTGGTATCGTCTGGGTTGCTCCTATAGGCTGGTTTGTTAGGTATTTGTGAGCCCGGTATGAAATCTATTTGATGCTCAATTCCCCTCAAAGGAGGCAGCCCACTCGGCATCTCCTCGGGAAACATATCCTCATATTCCTGCAAAACGTCATTAACAACACTAGGCAAAGGGTGAACATTAGTAGTAACATCATCATTAGAGCTCAAGTAAACACCCTTATGTACAAGGCAAATTAACAATTTAGAATCATCATTACCTCGTAAATACTCACCTGGCTGCAACATTGCACAAAGATTACTAGGCAAGGATGGTGTAGTAGCATTAGGTTCGGCCTCTAGCTTAGCCTCCGTAAGAGACTTTCCTTTAGCCGCCTCTTTCAGCTCTCGCATGCGCCTATAATCATCACTAACCTGTTTGGGTGTCAAGGGCTTGAGTGTATAACTCTTTCCATCTAACTTGCCGTGTAAGTGTTGGCCTTACCATCATGAGTGACACCCCTATCAAATTGCCAAGGCCTGCCCAACAACAAATGGCAAGCCTGCATCGGTACTACATCACACATGAACTCATCTTGATAAGCTCCCACCTTAAACTTAATAAGCGCTTGCTTCACCACCTTCAACTCACCACACTCACTCAACCATTGCAGCTTGTAGGGATGGGGATGCTTAATTGTGGGCAGCTTAAGTTGAGTCACCAACGTCTGACTCACTACATTAGTGCAACTACCCGAATCAATTATCATAGAGCACACCTGATGCAGCTCAAAGTGCTGATCAAGGACCCGATGACAATCAACCGAGGAGATCTCCATCGAAGGCAATGACTGATCTACCAGGGAGACGAATCACTCGAAGCCAAGCTAAGCTGCTCCATGACATGCACGTACAGCTGACCATGATGGGAAGTAGCATGTGTTCGGAGAGGGAATTGCAAGGTGTTGAAACCAAGGGCCACATCTTCAAAATTGAGCCCGAGGACAAGGTTACCGAACAGCAGCTCTTGGCCCCGGGCAGCATAGAGCCGAACACAACAACATGTGTTCGATGCTAAGTCAGCGCCCGATGAAGTGTGTGTTCGAGCAGACAATCGAGAATCGAAGCCAATGCTGACCGAAGTCAAAAGCTGCCGAACACATTTTAGTTCAGCCCTGCGTGGCTTATTTCTATTGGTCGCTTGTGACCCTTTTACTAGTTTACCCTTAGTAGTCCCTATATAAACCTTATTCCCTTACACTGTAAGTAGCTAGTTTTTGGATATTGAAATTGAATGAAAGTGCCGAGCACATTCCTTCTTGTCTCCGTCGTGAGCAAAACCCCGGTGAGGGCTTTTAAGGACTTGTGGCTTTCGGTTAGTCCGATTGAACATTCCTCTTGATCATTCAGTTTGCAAGAGGCAATGTTCTCTTGAGGATTGTTGCATAGTTAGGGTGATTCTTGTCTCCCTTTTGATCGAGCTTAGGGACAGGTTCCCCTCTGTTCTTTCGAAAGAAGCAAGTTTTGTCTTGCTTTTATCTTCTTCTTTAATTGTTCTTGTTCGCGTTTGTGGTAAGCTTCCCTTCGGGAATTGCATTGCACCATCTTGGTATCAGAGCACGGTTTGGGCTTGTTTCTACAACCCCAATCCTGTTCAAGTTATCTTTATTTTCGTGCGTTGAGTCTTTGTTTTCCATTTCGTGTTCCTGTTTGTTTTGTTACTGTTGGTGTTTTTTTTACAAAAAAAAAAAAAAAAGGTGTTAAAATAAAAAAATTCAAAAATTGTGTTTGATTGTTGGTTGTTTGGGAAAAACAATCTTGGATTCTTGTTCACCTTCGAGTTCTGATTCCAACGAATACCCGACGTACTGATTTCGTGACTAGGGTTTCTTGGTGAATTTTTGGACTGTTTTTGAGCTTTAATAGTGACTGAACTCGAACCCTACTGTGTTTGGAAGAAACCGGTGAAGATTGGTGGTTCTTGAGTGATTTGGGTTTGTTTGTTGCTCAAAAATCGAAGCTCTGAGTTTAAATCGATGTCCGTACGCCGGAAATTGTTACAAAATCGTAACAGTGTACGACACGAACGAGCTGAATTTTAGTTCAAAGAACTCAGTTTGATTTCCTCCGTTGTTGTTTAGAACCGGAGTTGAAAGAGCAACTCAGATCTGTTGAATTTCGTGGTCAGTGAACCGAAGTTGTTGTGTCCGTACGCCGGAGCAAGGTCGCTGTTCCATTGAAGAAGAAAGGGGTTAAAATTCTAACATCAAAACCCCCAGGTGAAAGTTGTCGGCTGAAAAAGGAAAGTGGATAAGGTAAAACCCTATCCGTACCAAGGAGGGACCACTTTTGTACGGACAGGAGTGGTGTGATCGAAAAAGATTCCAAAAGGGAATCAAAGGGTAGATTCTCCTAGGTTTTCACTTTCTTTCGTGTCAAAATTCTGGTTGGTGGATCTTTTGAGTAATTGTCCTACTCGAGGTCGTACCAACTCATTTGAGCTGATAGGAACTCGTGCGAAGGGGTGACCGAAGTCCAAACTTTCGTAGGAATTCTCTTGACTCCCCGAGCTCAGTTAAAAAGCGTCCGTTCCATCGAGTCGAACATCACTTCACTCTTCCCGAAGAGGCAGTGACTATTGTCGAACTTGAAGGATCTTAGAGGACCGATCAATCAGACGAGCCACTGTTAACAAGTCCTTGAGTGATCAAAAACCGAACCCATAAATTGAGTGGACCCGAGTGCCACCCATCAAAGGTGAGGGAGTGTGTGAGGTGATTTCTAACCCTAACATTTTGTTTGATCTTTGACTTGTGCAGGTACAATGGCTGGAAACGATGGCAAAGGTATTGAAAAGCCTGAATTGTCGTTAGCCGATCTCATGGCTGCGATACAAGGCATCAGTGCCGAAGTAAGAGGAGTGAGTGCTCGAGTAGCTAACCTCGAGCAGGGAAACGCGTCCGTGGCCATGAATGGGTCCGGCGTGGGAACGAGCCAATCCACTCCGATGAAACCTGAGCTGTATGCTGAGCTTGTACGACAACATCAGTTGACGAGTGAAGCAATTCGGAGAGAACTTAACTTGGGCAATCCCCAAGCACAACAAAACTTGGGCAATCCCCAAGCTGGAAATCAAAACTTGGGCATTCCCCGAGGAGAGAGGTTACCACTTCCAAGGACCCGAAGAGATCTTGGAGCTGTGACCGAAGAGGTTGGTGAAGAGGAATTTCCCGAGGACGAATATGAGCTTGAGCCGCCATTCGCTCAACGAAGGCAAGCTCCCCGAGGACGTGGAAATTTCCGAGGTCGAGGCCGAGGCGCAAATGTTGAAAGAAATATTGGGCGTGAGGCTGATGATCGAGAAGATGAGTTTCCCGAACAGGCTAGAGCTGTTCGAGATTCCAATTTGAACAGTGTCAAGATCACTATTCCACCCTTTAAAGGAACTAGTGATCCCGATGAGTATCTTGAATGGAAGCTTAAAATGGAGCGCATCTTTGAAACAAATGAGATGACCGATGAGAGAAAAGCTGCCCATGCCATTGCTTCGTTCGAAGCTTATGCATCAACATGGTGGGAATCTGACAAGAGGCATAGAAGAAGAAATGACTATCCAGTAGTCAATACATGGCCACAGTTGATGAGAGCGATGGATGGTAAGTACTTGAGTGCCAAATACAGGCAGACTCAAATGCAAAAACTCTATGAGTTAAAGCAAGGGTCTAAGTCCGTCCAAGAGTACCACGATAAGTTTGAAAAGGTTCGATTGAATCTTGATCTGGTCGAAGACGAAGAGCAAGCCATTATCAGATTCAAAAATGGCTTGGCTAGGGATGTGTCTTCTCAGTTGAGACTCCACGTGTACCACACGTTGGAAGATTTGTTTGATGCTGCCACCGAAGCTGAAAAGTTGGTGAAGGACGATAAGGCAAACCGGTATCGAGGAGTTACTACTTCTGCTCCTTTGAACCGAAGTAAAGAATGGAAAAGTCCAAACCAAACAAATGCTAACACTGTTCGAGATTCGAAGAGACCCTTCGAAAGAGGTGTGACCGTTAACCAACCAAGAGAAGTGGGAGGTAAAGTTCAACTCAACTCTCCTAGTGCTTCAAATATTCAGTGTCACAAATGCAAAGGTTATGGTCACATGGCAAAAGAGTGTCCAACTCGCAAGGTTATGCTTCTGCTCGAAGATGGAACCGTCCATGAGCAAGCGAGTGACACCGAGGAGGAAATTATCGAGGAGACTGAACGAGCTGAAGGTGATGATGATCATGAGGCTGCCGAAGCTGATCATCCGGAAATGTTTCTTGTGGTTCGAAGGAATTTGAGCTGCATGACTCTTGAAGAAGAGCACAACCAAAGAGAAAACCTCTTTCATGCCCGATGTCGAGTGAGGGGAAAGGTGTGTTCGATGATCATTGACTCTGGTAGCTGTGCAAATGTGGTGAGCCAAACTTTGGTTTCACAAATGGGACTACCTACGATGAAGCATCCCCACCCTTACAAATTACAATGGCTGAATGAGTGTGGAGAATTGAGGGTTGTCAAACAAGTGTGGATCAAGTTTAGAATCGGCGAGTATCAAGATGAAATGGTATTCGATGTGGTGCCGATGCAAGCTTGTCATTTGCTCTTGGGTCGACCATGGCAATATGACCGAACAGCTGTTCACAATGGCAGATCCAACACTTACACCGTAAAGCTTGATGGGAAGAGTTTCATCCTCAAACCATTGTCTCCGAAACAAGTCTCCGAGGACTATAAACGAATGAAAGAATTGAAAGAAGCGGCCAAGGCTAAGCTTCCGATAGGAGCAAAACTGGGGCCCGAAGAGACAAACTCACCGACCGAAGTGAAAGGAATTTGTGCAATCATGCAACCCGGTGAGATCTTACGAGGCAACGACCACGGTCAGATGATGATTTGCCTCGTGCACAAGGGTATCCTTCTAAACTCTAATGATGATTTTTCTAATGATAACCCTTTGCCTTTGTTTGTTCAAAAAGTTTTGCAGGACTTCGAGGACATGTTTCCCGAGGAAATGCCAGGTGGATTACCTCCGTTGAGGGGAATCGAGCACCAAATTGACTTCGTACCAGGATCTCAAATCCCTAACAAACCTGCATACCGGTGTAATCCCGAAGACACCAAAGAGCTCCAACGGCAGGTTGATGAATTGCTGAACAAGGGCCTCGTTCGAGAGAGCTTGAGTCCTTGCGCCGTTCCTGTTATCCTTGTCCCGAAGAAGGATGGAACATGGCGAATGTGTGTTGACTGTCGGGCAGTCAACAAAATAACGGTAAAGTATCGTCATCCTATCCCTCGATTAGATGACATGCTAGATGAGTTAAGTGGTTCTTCATGTTTTTCGAAGATAGACCTCAGGTCCGGTTACCACCAGATCCGAATGAAACCCGGAGACGAGTGGAAAACCGCATTCAAGACCAAATTCGGTCTCTATGAATGGTTGGTGATGCCTTTTGGCTTATCCAATGCACCGAGCACATTCATGCGACTGATGAACCATGTGCTCAAACCGTTCATAAATAAGTTTGTTGTCGTTTATTTCGATGACATACTTGTTTATAGCAGAACCGTGGATGAACATGTCGACCACCTAAGGCAAGTACTTGAAAAGCTTCGAGAAGAGAAGTTGTATGCCAACTTCAAGAAATGCGCCTTTGGTGTCGATCGTGTAGTCTTTCTTGGATTTGTTGTCAGTGTTAATGGTGTCGAAGTCGACGAATCAAAAGTCGAAGCCATCAAAGATTGGCCAACTCCAACCTCGGTATCACAAGTTCGTAGCTTCCATGGCTTAGCTAGCTTTTACCGAAGGTTTGTTCGTGACTTTAGCACCATAGCAGCTCCTTTAACCGAGCTGGTGAAGAAAGACAATCCATTTGTGTGGGGAGAGTCCCAAGAGAGGGCTTTCCAAGAGTTGAAGCGGAGGCTTTGTTCTGCCCCGTTGTTGCAACTCCCTGATTTCGGCAAAGCATTCGAAGTCGAGTGTGATGCGTCTGGAGTTGGGATCGGAGGAGTGCTGATGCAAGACTCGAAGCCGATCGCTTACTTTAGCGAAAAGCTTAAGGGTGCAACTTTGAATTACTCTACGTATGACAAAGAGTTGTATGCCCTCGTTCGAGCACTCGCCCATTGGCAGCATTATTTGTGGCCTCGAGAATTTGTGATCAAAAGTGATCATGAATCTTTGAAACATCTCCGAGGTCAGGAGAAATTGAATCGAAGACATGCCAAGTGGGTTGAATTCATTGAAAGCTTTCCCTATGTAATTCATTACAAAAAGGGAAAAGATAATGTTGTGGCCGATGCGCTATCAAGAAAATTTGCCTTAGCGACCACTCTCGCCTCGAGGCTCATGGGATTCGAAAGTATCAAGCTAATGTACGATGACGATCCCAAGCTGAAATGCGTTCGTGACGCAATCTTGAGTGGCCGAAAGGTTGAGAAATATCAGTGGCATGATGGCTACCTCTTCAAAAATGGGAGGGTTTGTGTGCCAGTGTCATCGTGGAGAGAGCTCTTGGTTCGAGAAGCTCACTCAGGTGGACTGATGGGGCACTTCGGTGTCGATAAAACTCTTGGTATCTTGACCGAGCAGTTCCATTGGCCCAAAATGCGACGAGATGTGGAAAAGCTTTGCAACGCTTGTCTCGTTTGCAAGAAAGCAAAATCGAAGTCCAACCCTCATGATTTGTACACCCCGTTGCCTGTGCCTGATCGACCTTGGGTTGATATATCCATGGACTTTGTCTTGGGGTTACCAAGGTCGGGGGGAGGACATGATAGCATCTTCGTTGTGGTTGACCGTTTTTCAAAAATGGCTCACTTTATTCCTTGCAAGAAGTGTGATGATGCACAGCATGTAGCTACATTGTTTGTTTCTAATGTGTTGAAATTGCATGGTGTACCTCGTACTATTGTGAGTGATCGAGACACAAAATTCTTGAGTCATTTTTGGAAGTGTCTATGGGGTGCCCTCGGCACCAAACTACTCTTCTCGACGTCTCACCATCCACAGACTGATGGACAGACCGAGGTAGTTAACCGAACCTTGGGATCTTTGCTTCGGGCAATGACCAAAGGGAAGGTTGGAAACTGGGCTGATCGTTTGCCCATGATGGAGTTTGCATACAATCGAACGGTGCATAGAATGATCAACATGACCCCGTTTGAATGTGTGTATGGCTTTAATCCTTTAATTCCACTTGATTTAACCCCATTGCCTCGAGATTCTGTTCTTGATTTTGAAGGTACTCGACGAGCAGCTGCCTTGATCGAATTGCATGCAAAGGTGAAGAAGAACCTCGAGGAGGCCTATGCAAAGGTTGCCTTAAAGAAAAACAAAGGGCGAAAAAAGTTGGAATTAAGGAAGGGAGATTGGGTTTGGGTTCACTTTCGAAAGGAACGCTTCCCGAACCAAAGGAAAGGAAAGTTGGCTCCTCGAGGGGATGGTCCATTTCAAGTGTTGACCAAGATCAACAACAATGCCTACGTGATCGACCTCCCTGGTGAGTATAACGTGTCCAACACCTTTAATGTTGCTGACTTAGTTCCTTGTGTTGTAGGTCCAACTTCGGAGAACGAGGATGAATCGATTTCGAGGACGAAATCCTCTCAAGAAGGGGAGGATGATGCAGCTCAAAGTGCTGATCAAGGACCCGATGACAATCAACCGAGGAGATCTCCATCGAAGGCAATGACTGATCTACCAGGGAGACGAATCACTCGAAGCCATGCTAAGCTGCTCCATGACATGCACGTACAGCTGACCATGATGGGAAGTAGCATGTGTTCGGAGAGGCAATTGCAAGGTGTTGAAACCAAGGGCCACATCTTCAAAATTGAGCCCGAGGACAAGGTTACCGAATAGCAGCTCTTGGCCCCGGGCAGCATAGAGCCGAACACAACAACATGTGTTCGATGCTAAGTCAGCGCCCGATGAAGTGTGTGTTCGAGCAGACAATCGAGAATCGAAGCCAAGGCTGACCGAAGTCAAAAGCTGCCGAACACATTTTAGTTCAGCCCTGCGTGGCTTATTTCTATTGGTCGCTTGTGACCCTTTTACTAGTTTACCCTTAGTAGTCCCTATATAAACCTTATTCCCTTACACTGTAAGTAGCTAGTTTTTGGATATTGAAATTGAATGAAAGTGCCGAGCACATTCCTTCTTGTCTCCGTCGTGAGCAAAACCCCGGTGAGGGCTTTTAAGGACTTGTGGCTTTCGGTTAGTCCGATTGAACATTCCTCTTGATCATTCAGTTTGCAAGAGGCAATGTTCTCTTGAGGATTGTTGCATAGTTAGGGTGATTCTTGTCTCCCTTTTGATCGAGCTTAGGGACAGGTTCCCCTCTGTTCTTTCGAAAGAAGCAAGTTTTGTCTTGCTTTTATCTTCTTCTTTAATTGTTCTTGTTCCGCGTTTGTGCTAAGCTTCCCTTCGGGAATTGCATTGCACCAACACCTTTCCCCTCACCCTACATCTAGCATGAAACAAGTTCTCACGCTGCACATCTCCCTCTTCTTCTACACTCATTGCGCTCAAATTCCTACGCACCACTAAAAACATGTTCACACTCTCATCTTCCACTACATCTTCCTCACACTCAACTAAATCAGCCTCCTCATCTCCCTCAATCTCCTCATCACTCTCCGCCTCACGGACAGTACCATCATCAAGAATAAGAATGGTTTTTCGCGTAGGACAATCCTTTGCAAAATGCCCATAGCCTTGACATTTATGACATTTAAAAGAGGAAGCACTAGGAGTATTAAGCTGAGTTTTAGAAATACCTCCCGACCCCTTAGGATCACTTTTTGGCGTCATTTTGTCCGCTGATTTCTGCACATCACGGCCCACACTTTCTCCCCCGGTACTTGGTGTCCTCCACTCCTTGTTTCGGCTCATAGGAGTAGAAGTAGAACCCCTATAACGGGCTGCCTTCTCCTCTTTAATCATCTTCTCGGCTTCAATGGCAGCTAGCAATGCATCATAAAGAGTCAAGAAAGAGTGTAGCCTCAACTGATTAGATATGTCACGATTCAGCCCATTCTTGAACCGTATGATAGCCTCGTCCTCTTCTTCTTCTTCCATGTCAAGTGATAGCCTAATCTTCTCAAATTCATCATGATATTCTTCAACAGATTTCAGCCCTTGTTTCAAGTCATATAACCTCCGAAGTTGCTCTTGTTTGTGTTTTGGATTGACATACTTTCGGGTCATTACTTGTTTCAATTCTGTCCAAGTTATGCGCGCGGGCTGATTGTGTCTTGTTCTAGATCGTTTCTCGGCCTCCCACCAAGTAGAAGCATAGGACTCAAAGGCTGCAATGGCATAGGTAGCTTTCTTCTCCTCAGTCATGTCATTAATATCAAGAATCCTCTCAACTTGACGCCTCCACTCTAAGAACTTGTCAGGATCACTAGTTCCCTTGAATGCGGGAATGGTAACCTTGACACTATTTAGACCACTCTCACGAGCACCACGGGCTGGTTCGAGATACCCCTCATAATAATCAGCATACTCATCAAAGTCAGGCTCCAAATTCCTTCCACCATAGCCCCCAAAACCCCCTCTAGGACCTCGACCAAAGCCACGGCGTCTCACATTACCACGGCCCCCATATGCTTGTCTTACCCTTGGTTCTTGCTGCCCAAAATCATCATCGCCATATTCCCCTAGCTCGGGTTGATCATCCTCACGGGCTGCTCTTATTTCCCCTGCGGGTGCTATGTTTCTCCGGGCTGGCATCAATGGTGGTATATTACCCTGGGGAATGCCCAAGGTTCTCAAATTACGAGCATCTCTTTCTCTCAACTCTTGTCGACGAGCTATTTCAGCAAATTGTTCAGGCTTCACAGTCGAACCATCACTAGTTCCTTCCCCGACATTCTTTTGAGTACTAGCTGAATTTTCAATATTCTCAATTCGTGTGCCCATTGCCCTTATTTCAGCCAAGAGATCGGCTAAAGTAATCTCGGGCACAACCTTGTCTCCTTCAGTAGCCATGTACCTGCACAAAAACAAAAACTAGAGAACGTGTTAAGGTTAGTAAAATACCTCACCCGCTCCCTCACTTTTGAATGACACTCAAGTTCACTCACAATTTGAGGTAGTATCTCACAAACTTGTCCAAAATGGCTTCCTCGAATTGATCAAGTTCCTCAACGACCTTTCAAGTTTACAAATTCACTAGTTCTCTTCGGGGCGAGTGAATTTATGAGACTCTATAGGCGGACAGCTTTTAAAGTGAGCACGGGAAGTCAAAGAATTAACTACGAAAGTTGGAAATTCTGAGTTTTAGCACGAAGTCCTACAAGCTCAAAGATTAGTAATTAACTTAAGTAGAAGAATTACCTAAGAATTACTAATTAGAAGTGATGTTAACAAAGAAATAAAGAAATCCTAAGAAAATCTGATTTTCTACCCTTAAATAGGCCCCCAAGACAAGCCTTATTTGAGTAGACTAAGTTTTCCCTATTTTCCTTTCCTTTCCAACTCAAACTTGGACAACTTTTACCACTATTTCTACCTCTTTTGACACGCCTAATATGCTTATTTTTCCCTTAGAAAAACGTGGGAAACCTTCTCCTAAAGCCTAAGGAAAACTAATTTCTTTATATGGAAAGTAGGTAAACTTCTCCCCTTTGAATTGGGATTTGTTTCCTTCTTGAATTAGGCTTAGGTTTTCCTCCTTCTTTCCTCTATATGCAGCTGATTTCAAGCCTCCTTAACACCACAATCTTCAACAAAGAACAAGATCAAAACATGTAGAAAGGCTAAGGATTCAAGATCAAAAGCGAATTCTTTCAACCAACTCAAGAACAACAAGTTGTTATTCAAGAATTCTTATGTTTTTAGTCAAGAACACGTTTTTAAGCTCAAGAATGGTTCAAGAGGTGCTGCACTATTACTCCAACAAGTTTTCAAGTATTCTCCTTCAAGAAAAATCAAGAATCAAAGCAAGAACGGATGAAAATCAAGAAACACACCAAGAATCTTCAAGAAACTCTTCAAGAATCGTTTCAAACATCAAGATTCAAACAAACCACTTCTTTAGTAAAGTTTTCTTGTACCCTAGGTGTGTATGATCATCCACAACAATAAACACGCCTGAATTTTTTTCTTTTCACGTTTTTCTCTTTTTCTCTTTTTTTTTTTTTTTTTTTTAAATCAAAAACGAAAATTAATTGGAAATCTAAACTAAGAACCTAAACTAAAGCACGAAGAACAGGATTGGGGATGTAGAAACAAACCCTTTCCAAGCTCTGAATACCAACTGATGCAAGAATAACAACGAAGAACGAAAATAAAGGATAAAAGCAAGACACTCAATGATCTACCAAGAATTGCAAGTAGGAACTAGTCTACTTACCTTCTTGATGAAGCCAAGGAGGACCTATACTAAGCAACAACCCTCAAGACAACTAGGAATTGAAAGTTGAATGATCAAGAATTGGAACAAGCTCAATTTTGAATTCACCAAAAAAGAACAAGTTTTCCAACTAGTACTAGGTTTAGCAAAAGCTGCGTTTCTTTTAATAATGAAGTAAGGTGCTGAAAATAAACTAAGTGTTAGGCTTATATAGGTGAGCCTCACACGCCTAAAAGGTAAAGAAATAGGCCCCAAGTGGGCTAAATGTCAATAGCCACGCAGGGCTAATAAAGCACCATAAAATAAATAAGTCTAGCTACGCAAAAGCATGAAAAGGTGCTAAAAAATACAGCGCATTAAGGCTAATAAACGAGCCCTCCACGCGGTTGAATTGTCTAGAAAATATAGGCCGCGTGCCACGCGAGTACCACGCGCCAAGCATTCTTCTAGAACGCCCCTTCTCCAATGCTAACTAATGAATCCAAAGGCTCTTTTAACATACGCCTCCCTTCCTCAACACTTGCACAACCATGGCTCATTATCACCATCAAGTGAGCATCATGAAGCTCCTTAGCTTGGCTCCTCGTGAATGGTCTTGAAGGCATGAACGTAGCTTGATCAGGCTGGACTGCATCATCCCACCACTTCGTGTGTTCGTAGGACTCTTCGTTGGCACCCTTTCAAGTATAGAATTTCCTCCATAACCATTCACCTCAACAGCGAACCTACTTCTACCCAAGTCTTGGATAGGAAGATCCAAGTACAAACTTGAGTATCCCAATCTGTGGGTTCTCCTTATTCCTCGTTTAGTGGCAGCACCACTAGAATAACTCCCATTTCCTTTCACTCTTCCAACATTAGAAGTTTTGTTGAAAGTCGAGGAAGAAGTTTTAGCATGGAACCCGTAAGAACTTCTCCTCGAAGAAGGAGTTCGGTAGAAACCTCCTCTACCCTCCTCGGGTCCATAACCACCAGCGCTCCTCGAGCCACCCTTTCCATAGGAATTGGAAGCATTGAATCGTATGCCACGACTAAAATTTGCAAATCTTCCTCTTCCCATGGAACAACCTCCACCACCTCCTCCCATCCCGATGGAAGGGGTTCTACCACTCTCTTGCGCTCCACACGAGACACCGAAGGAAGATGACATCGAGTAATTCACTCGATCAACTCCATCGTCGGCTTCCCCAATGTCACATTCATCACATTCAAGATCATCACAATGAGAGTAAGTAGAGTCATCATACCTCGAAGCGTCACTACCTTCGTACTCTTGACCCGAAGCATAAGATTCTTCTCGTTCATCTTCACAGGCCTCGTAGTCTTCTTCGTCTTCGTATTCACCATAGTGACCTGCTTCATCCTCGTAAGAGCCATAGTCCCCGGTGTCGTTATAGCAAACATCACCATCGCAGGAACCATAGTCTCCAACATCTCCACACGAATCATACCCTCCATATTCTTCATCATCCGAAGACATAGCTGCAACAAACAAAGTAAAAGGACCTCACAAGTTTACTCCCTCACGTGTATCACTCGAGTAATGTTCACTCAATTTTCTTTCCACTCGTGTATACACTCAAGGTCGTTGGCTTTTGTGACCTCACTCTATTGTTCTCACCACTCTAGCCTTTTTCCACTCAAGTTGGCCTTGCCTTCTTGTTAGGAAACCGAAGTGATAAGTCACAACTAGTACTTTCCAAGTCTAGGTTCGGAAGGAGTTTATATGACTCGATGGAACGGTAGCTATTTAACTGCGCACGGGGAGTCAAAGAATTTTCTACGAAGTTGGACTTCGGTCTCCCCACGCACGAGTTCCTATAAGCTCAGATTCGATAGTATGACCTCGAGTAGAAAGAATTACTCCAGAGATCCACTATCGAGGATATTCGGACACAAGAAAAGTGAAATCCTAAGAGAATCTACCTCCTCCTCGGTTCTCCTTCAGAATTTACCGAACACGTGACCTCGGTACAAGTGTTTCGTCCTCGGCACAGATAGGGTTTAACCTTATCCGTTTTCCCTTTTCTAGCCGACAACTTTTCACCTGGGGTTTTGGATTTGACAGTTTACCCCTTTCTTCTTCAATGGAATAGTGAACCTTTACTCCGGCGTACGGACAATGTCAAGATTCGTTCACAGTCCACTAACAACAGATTAAGCTCAAGATTTGGGTCGTCTTCAGTTTTCTTGACAACGGAGATATTGCTCAGTTCCAAGCCGAGCTAAGACTAGCTATGGCGTCGACCGTACACTGTTATCACCTTAACAATGTTCCGATGTACGGACGGTGGCTAAACACTGAAACATCGATTTTCAAGCACTAAAATCGACCCAAATACCTCAACAACCACCAGTTTTCATCAATAAATACCAAATCACAACTGAGGTTCGATTTTCAACTTCACCACGTCAAGAACACAGTCCAAAATGACTGAAAAACCCTAGTTACAAATGATGTACGACGGGTATTCAATCGATTCCTTAGACAGTGGTGAATCCAAATATGTGATTGTTTAATCCAAACAATCAACAACAAACAAATTTTGATAATTTTTCAATTTATTTTTTTTTTTTTTTGTATTTTCTTCTTTTTCAAGTAACACAAGAACAGACAGAAAATAAAGATAAGATGAACAAGGAACGTGGATTCGTAGGAACGAAACCCAAGCCTTGATCTGATACCAAACTGATGCAAGCAAACCCGTGGGTTTACACCTTGCAATCGGAGACAACAAACAAGACGTGGAAACGATAAAGATGGAGATGCGGAAGCAACAAAAGCAACACGGATAACAAGAAATTGGGGAATGGGGAGAACAGAAATAGAAGAAAGAATGGAAAATTCGAATCAAATCATGATTGATTATCCAAGGGAGAAAAGGAAACTTGAACCTAACAAGGATTCATACTAGTGATGAAATCCATTTCGGTTCCAAGCCTAAGAAGGCATACACGAAGCCTCGGGCTTCAATAAGAATGGCTCGGCCAATTCTATCTCTATTCTCTTAATTCAATATCAACTAACATCCCTCCTAATGAGCTATGCTAGGAGTTTATATAGACAACATTAAAAGGGCAAAATAGTAAATGGTTACAAGTGACCAATGAAATAAAGCCACGCAGGGCTGGAGTGTTCGGCAGCTTGGCTCGAACACATTGTCTTCGGACGCTTGTTTGCCTCGGTCACGTTTGGAATCGAACGCTCTGGCCTCGGGCACACTTGCAGCCCTTTGATCGATTCTCTGCTCGGCGTCGCTCTTCCTTTGCTCGGTTGCTTTTAGCTTTGGGCTCAAACTTGATCGTTAGTTGTGCTCGATCTCACAGCTCCCCGAAGTCAGTGTCAGCAACGGTCACTTGTTGTCTGCTCGGTGGATTTCTAAAGTTGTTGCACATTTTCCATTCCGTCCACACTTTGATCGTGGGCGCCATGTGACTCCTCGGTGGACTTGCTTGATGAATCGAACAAGGTGAGCCTAGTTCGTATTGCATCAGGCACCGACTATACAGCTTAATGAGAAATTATCTTATGGGGAGGAACCAATAGCCATAGTTGAGAGTCAAATAAGGAAGTTACACAGAAAAGAAATTGTGTTCGTGAAAATTTTGTGGAAAAACCATACGACAAGGGAGCTACTTGGGAAATGGAAAATGATGCGAGCCAAGTATCCTCACTTATTTCACCCAACAGGTCTTGGTTTAAATTCGGAGACCGAATTTCTTAAGGGGGCGAGAATGTAATACCATGTTTAAACTAATGCTAATTAAGTCATTGGTCGAAGTAAATAGTTATTAAACAATATAAATAAAGTAAAAAGGAAAAAAAAAGAGTCACTCAAAACCCAAATGGACTCTGGCAGAGTCCAAATGAAAGGGGGATTTAGGGAATAACTGAGATTTACTACCTTCGGGTAAAACAAGAAAAGCACTTAAAGGAAGAAAAATTGGAAAGGGATTCCACGAAGGCTCTGGCAGCATTAGTTTAAGGAAGAATCAAGCAAATTCATAAAAGAAGTTCCAGGTATTAATGTACTCTAACCTAGTATAACATAAGTATAATTAATTTTCAGGGTTAATGTTAAATATGACCTTAGTACCTTTCGGTATAACAGCATATATGATACACTAATCAGTTGTATATAGGGATGTAAACTTAGTATTTGCTACTTCTTGTAAACTCACAGTAAAGTTAGTAAAGAAACTTTATGAATATTTTTACAAACAGAATAGTGAAATTTCAGCGAAGAAATTGGATTATCTTTAAGGAAAGATATGGTTATAAGTAGCTTGATGGATTCTGCTCATGAACCAAGATATGAGTAGTTGAGTATGGCTCATGTCACATAAATAGAAGAGTTACACAGTAGTGGGTAAATACAATTTGACAAATTGACAGGCAAATATGATAACTCAAGGGTCGAGTATTTTAGATCAATTATGAATTAGTCATAACACAGAAAGTAACACGAGATCGATATAATTTTATTATAGATTGACTGGATGAGGTGTTGGATTGCTCGGGGAAGATACGTTTGAGTAGTACGTGTCTGTACTGTGAGTGATGACCTTACCACAATTTGTTTTCCATAACCTGCATGGTTTATGCTTGATTTTGAAGTCAAATATATTACTGAATATTTTGAATTGCATGGGACAAGTCCTATTACTAGATATGTACCGAGATATGTACTTGAATTATTTTACCATTACATGATATGTTTTTACTGTTATATGACAAGTTTTACCGCTATTTGAAATATTGTACTGTTACTCGAAATGCCTTTTACTTTGTAAAGAAGAAATATATATTTTGGGATGAGACTTGATGAACCCCGCAGCTAACGACGGGTACGTTAGACCTGGTGCACCTTGTATATTTTTGATGACCGTTACAGTCCTTGCTAGTGGGAAGGGAGAACTAGCTTACCGTTACTGATTTCCTCAGGGAGGAATTTATACTGATTACATGGTTCATTCTTGGAAATCCCCCAACCATATGTACTTGATATGATATAGTGACTACTGATTTTACTACAGAATTGGTATTGATTACTGTTTACAAGAAGTACTTGACTGATTACTCTTTGTTATTTTGAAAGTGAATTTATTTATATGGTATATTTCTGCATAAGATATACTGGCATATTTTTTTTACTTGTCCGCACTTAAAACGGTTGTGGATAAGCATTATTACTCACTGAGTTGCGACTCACTCCTTGCTATTATTTTTCCAGAGACAGCAGGTGATAAGACCCAAACCCCCACAAGACCCTTCACTCGGAGCCAAGCTAAGGACATCCAAGGAGTACACCTACACTTGATGAGGAAGGGCCTAGAAGAGGGAAGCGATTGGAAGCCGTTCCGAGTGCTTAAAGTGCAAGGGGAGAAGTCCAGCGCCTTGGGCGCCCCGCCTGAAGAACCAGGCGCCCCCGCCTGAAAAGGCTTAGGCCTGGGCGCCCCGCCAGAAGAAGCTAGGCGCTCTGCCTGGGCAAACCTAGGCCTGGGCGCTCCGCCCAAATCCCAGGCGCCCCGCCTAGGCCACCCCACTGATCATTTGGCCGGGCGCTCCGCCCGGAATGCTGAAGGACGTGATTCCTAGCTATGTTAAGACTATTTTGACCCTACGTGGTCCTATGTTCCTAAGCCTAAGTGTGGGCATATTAGACCTTTCATATGGTGTCTAAAAACACCTATAAATAGCTAGTTGTCTTATTATTTTCATTAGCTTACCTTTGATGAAAAACAAATACTTGTGTTGAAGAGTTGAACTCTTATTGAATGAAAAATCTTATTTTGGGACTTGTTCTTCCTCTAGCGGATCTAGATGAATTCGAATCCCGCCGACCATTCTACTTGCGTGCTCACGTTAGCTCGAGGGTAGTTGCCTAGCGTAGGTCTTCTTGAACTCCTCTCGGGGTGTAACGGAACAAGTTCTCCGTTGCTACTTGAGACTTGTGATCGAGATACGTCTCGTTCTTATCCTTTTTATTTTCCGCGTTTGATTCTTATCAGTTGGTATCAGAGCAAGGTTTGGGTATCGCTCCTACGAACCCCGACCCTTGATTCTTCGTGCCTAGTATCTTCTTTTAGTTTTCTTGTTGTTGAAGTTATTGGGAAAAAGAAAATTACAAGAAAATTGAAAAATTCGAAAATTCAAAATTGGCATAACTTTTTGGTGTTTGTGATTTGTGATATGGGTGTTATGGATTCTTGATTGTGATTGAATTCCCGTTGCTTGGGTACCAAAATTACTTGGATTGGTGAAGTTTGAAAAATTGAAACCCCAATTTTCCTTAAACCCTACTAAATCCTTGTTCTTGAGGAATTTGCTTGATTTTGGGTAGTGTGGTTGTGGGGTTTTGGATTTGATTACCGGGGATTGATCTACTTTTGAAAACAAACCATTTGCAACAAATTTGGTGTGAATCGGAGTTGTATAACATTGATTTTGAAGAATCGAAACCCACCTTTTTGACCCTTTTGAAAAATTGAGAAAACCCAACTTGAAACTTGAATCATGATTGTGCCTTGTTTGTTGCTTGGTTGGGTGTGAAAATCATTGGGGTTTGGTGGTTATACCAAAATACAACTTCGGGTACTTCGAATTTGGGAAGAACACGTTGGAATCGACCAAAAAGTTGGGTTGAAATCGAAGAACACGTTGTTGAAAAACCCAGGTGTTCTTCGACCAGGCGCTCCGCCTCAAGTCTGGGCGCCCCGCCTGACCAGTGCATAGTCCAGGCGCTCCGCCCCATCCCCAGGCGCCCCGCCTGCCCGACCTCACTGACCAAAATTGCCAGGCGCTCCGCCCCACCTCACTGGGCGCTCTGCCTGAGTCCTGAAACTTGGGAATCGGGTAGTTTCTTCTAGGATTGCTTGTTTCTTTGTTGCCTAACCTCTAATTAGTGTTTATCTAAGTAATCTTTCTACTTAATTAACACTAATCCTTCATTGCTTTTAGGTTAATTCGTGTATTAGTTGGAGAGTAGAATTCCAAGAAGAATCCTAGACTCTTTTTGATTCAAGTCCTCACTTCAAAGTGCCTAGCTTTCATTGATCCCTATTAACTCCACTCACCCCGGAGTGTGCTTGAATCGTGAATAGTTTGGTTGTGTTGAGGAATTGCTACTCATCTACGTGAAGCTTTGGAACCACAAGTCGAGTGAAATACCCACTGTCACTATACGAGAGAGCCGAGTGATCTCAAGTGAGGGAGTGTGTGAGGTTGTTTTCTAACGTTTGTTAGTTGTGTAGGTACAATGTCTTCCGAAGGAGATGATTTTGCAAAGAGTGCCCTTGCTACTATCCTCGCCAAATTGGATAGTATGCACTTGAGGATTGAAAGCCTCGAGCGGGTGAACTCTAGTGCTCTAGTTGAGCAAGGGACTTCTAATGTCCCCTCGGAGAAAGGGGCCCCGAGTGCCCAAGCCGAGATAGGGACCCCGAGTGTCTCGGTTGAAGTCTCAAGTACTCCTAACTTTACTCCGGAGCAAGTTAGCCATGTCATTGAATCGCTCAATCAACAACAGGCCAAGGAGGAGCGAGAGAGACTTGATCAAGTGTTGGGCAATACCCAACGAACGGGCATTCCCCGTATCTTGGATAACCCCCCAAGAAACATTCCACTACCAAGGCCCATCCGAAATGTGCAACCTCTTGAGCAAGCCGATGAAGCTCAAGAAGGGGAGGAAGCCGATTATGGTGATGATATGTATGGGTTTGATGATCACTTTCAACCAAGGCGAGGTATGAATTGGGGTCGAAATGTGGATAGAGGTAGGGGCCGAGGTCGAGGGCCACCTATGGGATATGTTGGAGGGAATGCAAAGAGGGAGGATGGTGTGAATGAAGATCACTATGGGGGCCAACCGGAGCCTTTCCGTGGGGGTCGTGACAACACCAACATCAATAGTGTGAAGCTTAATCTCCTAACCTTTAAAGGGAATTGTGATCCGGCGGCTTACATTGAATGGGTGCTACACATGGAAAGATTGTTTGACACAAATGAGATGACCGATGAGAAGAAAGGTACCTATGCTATTTCATCCTTTGAATCCTATGCATCTACTTGGTGGGAATCCGTCAAGAGATCAAGGAGGAGAGCGGGGGTTCCCGTGATTGTGGGTTGGAATGACTTGAAGGGTATCATGAGTATCAAGTACATCACTCCTAGATATCGGCAAGAGCAACTCAAGAAACTTTATGAGTTGAAGCAAGGTGTCAAAACGGTGCATGAATATTTTGATGAATTTGAAAGAACTCGAATGGCCTTAGATATGGACACCGAAGATGAAGAGCAAGCCGTGATCCGTTTCATGAATGGTTTGAGCTATGATATAGCTTCACAATTGAGATTGCATGCTTATCTTTCACTTCAAGAGGTTCTTGATGCCGCTATTCAAGCCGAGCAATGGCTTGAGAAAGAGAAGTCCAACCGTTACAAGAGAAACACTTCTACTTCCATGAACAAGTCAAAGGATTGGAAAAATCCTACTCCCAATGCAAAATTCACAAATGCAAGTGGCCCTAGTGGAGCAAGTGCTAGCAAAGATGTGAAGAAGCCATTTGAGAAGTACACACCCAATGTGGGAGGTAATTCTAAAACTCAATTGAATACTCCTACTTCTTCTTCCATTCAATGTCACAAATGCAAGGGGTATGGACACTTTGCTAAGGAGTGTCCTACGAAGAGGACCATGGTTCTTGTTGGTGAAAATGTATATGAACAAGAGAGTGAACCGGAGGATGATGAGGGTGTAGAGGGAGATGAGGGAGTAGAGGAGGATGATCTAGATGACACGGTGGAGGGTGAGGAGCCTCATACTTTTCTAGTTGTAAGGAGGAGCTTAGGAGCTATGATTGTGGAGGATGGTGAAACCTTGCAAAGGGAAAACCTTTTCCATGCTAGGTGTCGTGTTTAGGGTGTTGTATGCTCTATGATCATTGACTCCGGGAGTTGTGCTAATGTTGTGAGTCAATCTCTTATAACCCAATTGAAGTTGCCTACCGTGAAGCATCCCAAGCCATATCGATTGCAATGGCTTAGTGAATGTGGGGAGCTAAAGGTAGTGAAGCAAGCAATGATCAAGTTCAAAATGGGTAGTTATGTTGATGAACACTTGTTCGACGTTGTGCCCATGCAAGCTTGCCACCTTCTCTTTGGAAGGCCTTGGCAATTTGATCGACAAGCGGTCCATGATGGGCGTGTCAACACTTACACGCTCCAACATGAAGGAAGGAAATTTGTGTTGAAGCCCCTAACTCCCAAACAAGTGAGTGATGACTACAATAGAATGAGGGAGTTGAGGGAGGTGGCAAAGGCAAAGTCAATCATTGAGACTAGCCCTTTGTCCAAAAGCATGGTGGCAATCCCACCTTCTTCTTCTACCGGTGGCATTTGTGCCATGATGCAACCGGGCGAGATCCTAAAAGGAAATGATGGCACCAAGTTTCTCCTATGCCTAGTGCACAAAGGTATGTTCTTTAACTCTAATTGTGATTTTTCTTCTAACCCTTTGCCTAGTGTGTTTGAGAATGTCTTGAAGGATTTTGGGGACATGTTCCCGGATGAGATGCCGGATGGATTGCCTCCTTTGAGGGGCATTGAACATCAAATAGACTTTGTCCCGGGATCTCAAATCCCAAACAAGCCGGCTTATAGGAGCAATCCGGAGGATACAAGAGAATTGCAAAGGCAAGTTGATGAATTGCTCACTAAAGGCTTGGTGAGGGAGAGCATGAGTCCTTGTGCCGTACCCGTGATCCTTGTTCCCAAAAAGGACGGCACTTGGAGAATGTGCGTTGATTGTCGGGCCGTGAACAAAATAACGGTAAAGTACCGTCATCCTATTACCCGACTTGATGATATGTTAGATGAATTGAGTGGTTCATGTGTGTTTAGCAAAATTGACCTTAGGTCCGGCTACCATCAAATCCGGATGAAACCAGGTGACGAATGGAAAACCGCATTCAAGACCAAATTTGATCTCTATGAATGGTTGGTGATGCCCTTTGGGCTCTCCAATGCACCTAGCACCTTTATGAGGCTAATGAACCATGTTCTAAAGCCATTCATCAACAAGTTTGTGGTCGTCTATTTTGACGATATATTGATCTATAGCAAATCAATAGACGACCATGTTGATCACCTTAGGCAAGTGCTTGAAAAGTTGAGAGCCGAAAAGCTCTATGCTAATTTTAAAAAGTGTGCCTTTGGTGTTGAGAAGGTAGTCTTCCTTGGGTTTGTTGTGAGTGCCCAAGGAGTGGAGGTGGATGAGTCTAAGGTAGAGGCCATACGTGATTGGCCTACTCCTAGTACTGTGACTCAAGTGAGGAGCTTTCATGGTCTTGCTAGCTTTTATAGGCGATTTGTGAAAGACTTTAGCTCCATCGCCGCTCTACTCACCAAGTTGGTAAAGAAGGACCAACCATTTGTTTGGGGAGAGCCTCAAGAGAAGGCCTTCCATGAGTTGAAAAGTAGGTTGAGTACCGCCCCTCTATTGCAATTGCCAGTCTTCGGAAAGGCATTTGAGGTTGAATGTGATGATTCGGGGGTGGGAATTGGTGGTGTTCTAATGCAAGATAGCAAACCCATCGCCTACTTTAGTGAAAAATTGAAAGGGGCCTCCTTGAATTATTCTACATATGACAAGGAGTTGTATGCCCTTGTGAGAGCCCTTGCTCATTGGCAACACTATCTTTGGCCTCGTGAGTTTGTAATCAAGAGTGACCATGAGTCACTCAAGCATTTGAGAGGCCAAGAGAAGCTCAATAAGAGACATGCCAAGTGGGTTGAATTCATTGAGTCCTTTCCCTATGTGATCCAATACAAGAAAGGGAAGGACAATGTTGTGGCGGATGCGCTTTCAAGAAAGTTTGCTCTAGCCACCACTCTCACCTCTAAGCTCATGGGTTTTGAGAGCATTAAATTGATGTATGCTCATGACCCGAAGCTAAAGAGTGTCCATGACACTCTAGAGAAGGGGGAGAGAGTTGATAAATACCAATGGGTTAATGGATATATCTTCAAGAATGGTAGGGTGTGCATACCGGAGTCCTCTTGGAGGGAGTTGCTTGTGCATGAGGCACATTGCGGGGGACTCATGGGACATTTTGGCACAAGAAAGACTTTGGCTATTCTTAAAGAACAATTTCATTGGCCAAAGATGGGGTTGCAAGTGGAAAAGTTTTGCAACAATTGCCTTGAGTGCAAGCGTGCTAAATCCAAAGCCCACCCCCATGGGTTGTATACCCCTCTCCCCGTACCTACTAGTCCATGGTTGGATATCTCAATGGATTTCGTGATGGGGTTACCAAGGACTGGGGGGGGGGCCATGATAGCATTTATGTTGTTGTGGATAGGTTCTCCAAAATGGCTCATTTCATTCCATGCAAGAAATGTGATGATGCACAACATGTGGCAACTTTGTTTATTGAAAATGTTTTGAAGTTGCATGGTGTGC
Organism: Petunia x hybrida; assembly: GCA_037355625.1. Taxonomy (NCBI): domain Eukaryota; kingdom Viridiplantae; phylum Streptophyta; class Magnoliopsida; order Solanales; family Solanaceae; genus Petunia; species Petunia x hybrida. Next base: position 29,322 of record JBBBVM010000420.1, on the reverse strand, counting down.
CTCAAACCATAGTGAGTGATAGGGACACTAAGTTCCTGGTGCAATGCAAACCCGAAGGAGTTGCTTAGCACAAACGCGGAAGATAAACAACTAAAGATAAAGATAGAAGCAAGACAAAACTTGCTTCTTTTGAAAGAACAGTGAGGAACCTGTCTCAAAGCTCGATCAAAAGGGACACAAGAATCACCTAAACTATGCAACAATCCTCAAGAGAACATTGCCTCTTGCAAACTGCATGATCAAAGAGGAATGTTCAATCGGATTAACCGAAAGCCACAAGTCCATAAAAGCCCTCACAGGGGGTTGCTCACGACGGAGACAAGAAATGTGCTCGGCACTTTCATTAATTCATCAATGTTAAAAAAAACTAGGTGCTTGCAATGAAAGGAGACAAGGTTTATATAGGAATACTAAGGGTAAACTAGTAAAAGGGTCACAGGTGACCAATAGAAATAAGCCACGCAGGGCTGAGTTAAATGTGTTCGGCAGACTTGACTTCGGTAAGCCTTGGCTTCGGTTCTCGATTGTCTGCCCGAACACACTTGTTTTCTTCAGACGCTCAATTCTCCTCGAGCTCATTGTCCTCGTTCACTTTGCCTTCGGGCTCAAATCTGAAGATAATGCCTTCGATTCTTGAGCTCGGCCACTCAGCTTCGGAGCAATTGTTTTCCTTCGGCCAGGCTAAGTGAACGTGCACCTCGTGCAGCAGCTTGGCTTGGCTTCTTGTCATCGGTCTCCTCGGTAGATCGATCACTTGATCAGCACGTGGTCGGGCTGCATCATCCTCCCCTTCTTGAGAAGATTTCGTCCATGAAATCAAGCCCTCCTCGTCCTCCGAAGTCGGACCTACAACACAAGGAACTAAGTCAGCAGCATTAAAGGTGTTGGTAAAAAAATACTCACCAGGGAGGTCGATCACGTAAGCATTGTTGTTGATCTTGGTCAACACTTGAGATGGACCATCCCCTCGAGGAGCCAACTTTCCTTTCCTTTGGTTCGGGAAGCGTTCCTTTCGGAAGTGAACCCAAACCCAATCTCCCTTCTTTAACTCTAGCTTTTTACGCCCCTTGTTTTTCTTTAAGGCAACCTTTGCATAGGCCTCCTCGAGGTTCTTCTTCACCTTTGCATGCAATTCGATCACGGCAGCTGCTCGTCGAGTACCTTCAAAATCAAGAACAGAATCTCGAGGCAATGGGGTTAAATCAAGTGGAATCAAAGGATTAAAGCCATACACACACTCAAACGTGGTCATGTTGATCATTCGATGCACCGTTCGATTGTATGCAAACTCCATCATGGGCAAACGATCAGCGCAGTTTCCAGCCTTCCCTTTGGTCATTGCTCGAAGCAAAGATCCCAAGGTTCGGTTAACTACCTCGGTCTGTCCATCAGTCTGAGGATGGTGAGACGTTGAGAATAGTAGCTTGGTGCCGAGGGCACCCACAAACACTTCCAAAAATGACTCAAGAACTTTGAATCTCGATCACTCACAATAGTACGAGGTACACCATGCAATTTTAACACATTAGAAACAAACAATGTAGCTACATGTTGTGCATCATCACACTTTTTGCAAGGAATAAAGTGAGCCATTTTAGAAAAACGGTCAACCACAACGAAGATGCTATCATATCCTCCCCCCGACCTCGGTAACCCCAAGACAAAGTCCATGGATATATCAACCCAAGGTCGATCAGGCACAAGCAACGGGGTGTACAAACCATGAGGGTTGGACTTCGATTTTGCTTTCTTGCAAACGAGACAAGCGTGGCAAAGCTTTTCCACATCTCGTCGCATTTTGGGCCAATGGAACTGCTCGGTCAAGATACCAAGAGTTTTATCGACACCGAAGTGTCCCATCAGTCCACCGGAGTGAGCTTCTCGAACCAAGAGCTCTCTCCACGATGACACTGGCACACAAACCCTCCCATTCTTGAAGAGGTAGCCATCATGCCATTGATATTTCTCAACCCTTCGGCCACTCAAGATAGCGTCACGAATGCATTTCAGCTTGGGATCATCCTCGTACATCGACTTGATGCTTTCGAATCCCATGAGCCTAGAGGTGAGAGTGGTCGCTAAGGCAAATTTCCTTGATAGCGCATCGGCCACAACGTTGTCTTTACCCTTTTTGTAATGAATTACATAGGGAAAGCTTTCAATAAATTCAACCCACTTGGCATGTCTTCGATTCAATTTCTCCTGACCTCGGAGATGTTTCAAAGACTCATGATCACTCTTGATCACAAACTCTCGAGGCCACAAATAATGCTGCCAATGGGCGAGTGCTCGAACGAGGGCATACAGTTCCTTGTCATACGTTGAGTAATTCAAGGCTGCACCCTTGAGCTTTTCGCTAAAGTAAGCGATCGGCTTCGATTCTTTCATTAGGACTCCTCCGATCCCAACTCCAGACGCATAACACTCGACTTCGAATGCTTTGCCGAAGTCAGGGAGTTGCAACAACGGGGCAGAACAAAGCCTCTGTTTCAACTCTTTGAAAGCCCTTTCTTGGGACTCTCCCCACACAAATGGATGGTCTTTCTTCACCAGCTCGGTTAAAAGAGCAGCCACGGTGCTAAAGTCACGAACAAACCTTCGGTAAAAGCTAGCTAAGCCATGGAAGCTATGAACTTGTGATACCGAGGTGGGAGTTGGCCAATCTTTGATGGCTTCGACCTTTGATTCGTCGACTTCAACACCATTAGCACTGACAACGAATCCAAGAAAGACCACACGATCGACACCGAAGGCGCATTTCTTGAAGTTGGAATACAACTTCTCTTCTCGAAGCTTTTCGAGCACTTGCCTTAGGTGTTCGACATGTTCATCCATGGTTCTACTATAAACAAGTATGTCATCGAAATAAACGACAACGAACTTATTTATGAATGGTTTGAGCACATGGTTCATCAATCGCATGAATGTGCTCGGTGCATTGGATAAGCCAAAAGGCATCACCAACCATTCATAGAGACCGAACTTGGTCTTGAATGCGGTTTTCCACTCGTCTCCGGGTTTCATTCGGATCTGGTGGTAACCGGACCTGAGGTCTATCTTCGAAAAGCATGAAGAACCACTTAACTCATCTAGCATGTCATCTAATCGAGGGATAGGATGACGATACTTTACCGTTATTTTGTTGACTGCTCGACAGTCAACACACATTCGCCATGTTCCATCCTTCTTCGGGACAAGGATAACAGGAACGGCGCAAGGACTCAAGCTCTCACGAACGAGGCCCTTGTTTAACAATTCATCAACCTGCCGTTGGAGCTCTTTGGTGTCTTCGGGATTACACCGGTATGCAGGTTTGTTAGGGATTTGAGACCCTAGCACGAAGTCAATTTGGTGCTCGATTCCTCTCAACGGAGGTAATCCACCTGGCATTTCCTCGGGAAACATGTCCTCGAAGTCCTGCAAAACTTTATGAACAACCAAAGGCAAAGGGTTATCATTAGAAAAATCATCATTAGAGTTTAGAAAGATACCCTTGTGCACGAGGCAAATCATCATCTGACCGTGGTCGTTGCCTCGTAAGATCTCACCGGGTTGCATGATTTCACAAATTCCTTTCACTTCGGGCGGTGAGTTTGTCTCTTCGGGCCCCAATTTTGCTTCCATTGGAAGCTTAGCTTTGGCCGCTTCTTTCAATTCTTTCATCCGTTTATAGTCCTCGGTGACTTGTTTTGGAGACAAGGGTTTGAGTATGAAACTCTTCCCATCGAGCTTCACAGTGTAAGTGTTGGATCTGCCATTATGAACAGCTGCTCGGTCATACTGCCATGGTCGACCCAATAGCAAATGACAAGCTTGCATCGGAACCACATCGAATATCATTTCATCTTGATACTCTCCGATTCTGAACTTGATCCACACTTGTTTGACAACTCTCAATTCTCCACACTCGTTCAGCCATTGTAATTTGTAAGGGTGGGGATGCTTCATCGTAGGTAATCCCATTTGTGAAACCAAAGTTTGGCTCACTACATTGGCACAACTACCGGAATCAATGATCATCGAACACACCTTTCCCCTCACTCGACATCGGGCATGAAAGAGGTTTTCTCTTTGGTTGTCCTCTTCTTCAAGAGTCATGCAGCTCAAATTCCTTCGAACCACAAGAAACATTTCCGGATGATCAGCTTCGGCAGCCTCATGATCATCGTCACCTTCAGCTCGGTCAGTCTCCTCGATAAATTCCTCCTCGGTGTCACTCGCTTGCTCATGGACGGTTCCATCTTCGAGCAGAAGCATAACTTTGCGAGTTGGACACTCTTTTGCCATGTGACCATAACCTTTGCACTTGTGACACTGAATATTTGAAGCACTGGGAGAGTTTAGTTGCACTTTACCTCCCACTTCTCTTGATTGGTTAACGGTCACACCCCTCTCGAAGGGTCTCTTCGAATCTCGAACAGTGTTAGCACTTGTTTGGTTTGGACTCTTCCATTTTTTACCTCGGTTCAAAGGAGTAGAAGTAGTGACTCCTCGATACCGGTTTGCCTTGTCGTCCTTCACCAATTTTTCAGCTTCGGTGGCAGCATCGAACAGATCTTCCAACGTGTGGTATACGTGGAGCCTCAACTGAGATGACACATCCCTAGCCAAGCCATTTTTGAATCTGATAATGGCTTGTTCTTCGTCTTCGACCAGATCAAGATTCAATCGAACCTTTTGGAACTCATCGTGGTACTCTTGGACAGACTTGGGCCCTTGCTTTAACTCATAGAGCTTTTGCATTTGAGTCTGCCTGTACTTGGCACTCAAATACTTAGCATCCATTGCTCTTCTCAATTGCGGCCAGGTAGTGACTTCAGGATAATCATTCCTTCGTCTATGTCTCTTGTCAGATTCCCACCACGTTGATGCATAGCTTCGAACGAAGCAATGGCATGGGCAGCCTTCCTCTCATCGGTCATCTCATTGGTTTCAAAGATGCACTCCATTTTAAGCTTCCATTCAAGATACTCATCGGGATCACTAGTTCCTTTAAAGGGTGGAATAGTGATCTTGACACTGTTCAAATTTGAGTCTCGAACACCACGAGCCTGTTCGGGATACTCATCATCTCGATCATTAGCCTCACGCTCAATATTTCTTCCAACATTTGTGCCTCGGCCTCGACCTCGGAAATTTCCACGACCTCGGTGAGCTTGCCTTCATTGAGCGAATGGCAGCTCACGCTCATATTCGTCCTCGGGAAATTCCTCTTCCTCAACCTCCTCGGCAACGGCTCCAAGATCTCTTTGGGCCATTGGAGGTGGTATTCTTTCTCCTCGGGGAATGCCCAAGTTTTGATAAGCAGCTTGGGGATTGCCCAAGTTAAGTTCTCTTCGAATTGCTTCACTTGTCAACTGATGTTGTCGTACAAGCTCAGCATACAGCTCAGGTTTCATCGGAGTGGATTGGCTCGTTCCAACGCCGGACCCATTCACGGCCACGGACGCGCTTCCCTGCTCGAGGAGAGTCACTCGAGCAGTCACTCCTCTTAATTCGGCACTGACGCTTGTATCGCAGCCATGAGATCGGCTAACGACACTTCGGGCTTCTCAATGCTTTTGCCATCATTTCCAGCCATGGTACCTGCACAAGTCAAAGATCAAACAAATGTTAGGGTTATAAATCACCTCACACACTCCCTCACCTTTGATGGGTGGCACTCGGGTCCACTCAATTTATGGGTTCGGTTTTTGATCACTCAAGGACTTGTTAACAGTGGCTCGTCTGATTGATCTGCCCTCTAAGATCCTTCAAGTTCGACAATAGTCACTGCCTCTTCTGGAAGAGTGAAGTGATGTTCGACTCGATGGAACGGACGCTTTTAACTGAGCTCGGGGAGTCAAAAGAATTTCTACGAAAGTTTGGACTTCGGTCACCCCTTCACACGAATTCCTATCAGCTTAAAAGAGTTAGTACGACCTCGAGTAGGACAATTACTCAAAAGATCCACCAACTAGAATTTTGACTCGAAAGAAAGTGAGAACCTAGGAGAATCTACCCTTTGATTCCCTTTTGGAATCTTCCTCGACCACACCAACTCTTGTCCGTACAAGAGTGGTCCCTCCTTGGTACGGATAGGGTTTTACCTTATCCACTTTCCTTTTTCTCAGCCGACAAATTTCACCTGGGGTTTTGATGTTTACACTTTACCCCTTCTTCTTCAATGGAACAGTGACCTTTTCTCCGGCGTACGGACAAATCAACTTCGGTTCACTGAACGCAAGTCTCAACAGATCTGGGTTGTTCTTTCAACTCCGGTCTTAAACGACATCGGAGGAAGTCAAAGTCCTCTGAGCTAAGAACCAGCTCGCCGTGTCGTACGCTGTTACAATTTTGCAACAACTTTCCGGCGTACGGACAACGTTTTCAAACTCAGAACTTCGATTTTCAAACAACAAAACAAACCCAAATCACTCAAGAACCACCAATCTTCACTGGTTTCTTCCAAACTCGATGGGGTTCGAGTTTTTAGTCACCATTAAAGCTCAAACTGTCCAAAATTTTACCAAGAAACCCTAGTCATGAAATTGGTACGTCGGGCACTTGTTGGATTCAGAACTCGATGGTGAACAAGAATCAATGGTTGTTTATCCCAAACAACCAACAATCAAACACAATTTTTGAATTTTCTTTTAACACTTTTTTTTTTTTTTTTGTAAAATAACAACACCAACAGTAACAAAGTTCAAGAACACGAAAAAGGAAAATAAAGACACACGCACGAAAATAACGATAACTTGAACAGGATTTGGGGTTGTAGAAACAAGCCCAAACCGTGCTCTGATACCAAGATGGTGCAATGCAAACCCGAAGGAGTTGCTTAGCACAAACGCGGAAGATAAACAACTAAAGATAAAGATAGAAGCAAGACAAAACTTGCTTCTTTTGAAAGAACAGTGAGGAACCTGTCTCAAAGCTCGATCAAAAGGGACACAAGAATCACCTAAACTATGCAACAATCCTCAAGAGAACATTGCCTCTTGCAACTGAATGATCAAAGAGGAATGTTCAATCGGATTAACCGAAAGCCACAAGTCCATAAAAGCCCTCACAGGGGGTTTCTCACGACGGAGACAAGAAATGTGCTCGGCACTTTCATTAATTCATCAATGTTAAAAAAAACTAGGTGCTTGCAATGAAAGGAGACAAGGTTTATATAGGAATACTAAGGGTAAACTAGTAAAAGGGTCACAGGTGACCAATAGAAATAAGCCACGCAGGGCTGAGTTGAATGTGTTCGGCAGACTTGACTTCGGTAAGCCTTGGCTTCGGTTCTCGATTGTCTGCCCGAACACACTTGTTTTCTTCAGATGCTCAATTCTCCTCGAGCTCATTGTCCTCGTTCACTTTACCTTCGGGCTCAAATCTGAAGATAATGCCTTCGATTCTTGAGCTCGGCCACTCAGCTTCGGAGCAATTGTTTTCCTTCGGCCAGGCTAAGTGAACGTGCACCTCGTGCAGCAGCTTGGCTTGGCTTCTTGTCATCGGTCTCCTCGGTAGATCGATCACTTGATCAGCACGTGGTCGGGCTGCATCAGTTCCTAAGTCATTTTTGGAGGTGTTTATGGGGTGCTTTAGGCACCAAGCTCTTGTTCTCCACGTCCCACCACCCATAAACCGATGGGCAAACGGAAGTGGTAAACCGAACCTTGGGTGCTCTTCTTAGAGCCATGACCCGGGGTAAGGCCGGGACTTGGATTGATCGTCTACCTCTTATGGAGTTTGCCTAAAATCGCACATTGCATAGCATGATAGGCATGACTCCATTCGAGTGTGTCTATGGATTTAACCCCTTGATTCCACTTGATCAAAACCCCTTTGCCAAGGGAAATGGTTGTTAATTTTGAAGGTAAAGCTAGAGCCAAGGCTTTGATGGAGGTTCATGCTAAGGCGAAGAAGCACTTGGAGGAAGCCTATGCAAAAGTAGCCTCTAAGAAAAACAAGGGACGCAAGAAGGTGGAACTCAAGAAGGGTGACTATGTGTGGGTGCACTTCCGAAAGAAAGGTTTCCAAACCTTAGAAATGGGAAGTTGGCACCCCGTGGAGATGGCCCATTCCAAGTGCTTTCCAAGATAAACAACAATGCCTATGTGGTCGACTTGCCAAGTGAGTATCAAGTTTCTAATACTTTCAATGTTTGTGACTTGGTTCCTTTGGATGTAGGTAATGAAGAGGTCGTGAATGATGATGAAGAGGTCGTGAATGAAGCTCCAATTTCGAGGACGAAATCCTCTCAAGAAGGGGAGGATGATAAGACCTAAACCCCCACAAGACCCTTCACTCGGAGCCAAGCTAAGGACATCCAAGGAGTACCACTACACTTGATGAGGAAGGGCCTAGAAGAGGGAAGCGATTGGAAGCCGTTCCGAGTGCTTAAAGTGCAAGGGGAGAAGTCCAGCGCCTTGGGCGCCCGCCCGCCTAAAGAGGCTTAGGCCTGGGCGCCCCGTCTGAAGAAGCCAGGCGCTCCGCCTGGGCAAACCTAGGCCTGGGCGCTCCGCCCAAATCCCAGGCGCCTCGCCTAGGCCACCCTACTGATCATTTGGCCGGGCGCTCCGCCCGGAATGCTGAAGGACGTGATTCCTAGCTATGTTAAGACTATTTTGACCCTACGTGGTCCTATGTTCCTAAGCCTAAGTGTGGGCATATTAGACCTTTGATATGGTGTCTAAAAACACCTATAAATAGCTAGTTGTCTTATTATTTTCATTAGCTTACCTTTGATGAAAAACAAACACTTGTGTTGAAGAGTTGAACTCTTATTGAATGAAAAACCTTGTTTTGGGACTTGTTCTTCCTCTAGCGGATCTAGATGAATTCCAATCCCCCCGACCATTCTACTTGCGTGCTCACGTTAGCTCGAGGGTAATTGCCTAGCGTAGGTGTTCTTGACCTCCTCTCGGGGTGTAACGGAACAAGTTCTCAGTTGCTACTTGAGACTTGTGATCGAGATACGTCTCGTTCTTATCCTTTTTATTTTCCGCGTTTGATTCTTATCAGCAGGTGCAGTAGCATAGGACCTCTAGTCTTAGAGCATACGAGTTGGAAATCCTGGTAATCCCCGCATTAATTCGCGTGGGCAAGAAGCTTCATTTATTTATTATTGTCATTCCTTGAAACTCTCAGAGTCGCTCCATTTAGTCAGTCTTCTTATTTTTCAGTTAGTTATCTAGTTGATTATTCATTTAATAAGTTAGCCTTATGAGTTTTTGGCTATGAACATTTTGGGTTCATATTAGATCCTTTTATGGTGACGTGGAGATAGACGTGAGAAATTTTAAGTTGCTAATGCGTAAGTGGTATTAGTTTAACTGGGTTTTAATTATATTTGGCTGGATCTGGTATCTTGAGTTGCTTTTGCCGGAACTTAAGAGTCACATATTTTTCATGCATCACTGATGTAGGAAATCAAACGCGGAAAGTAAAAGATAGGAACGAGACGTATCTCGATCACAAATCTCAAGTAGAAACGGAGAACTTGTTCCGTTACACCCCGAGAGGAGGTCAAGAACACCTACGCTAGGCAACTACCCTCGAGCCAACTAGGACCTGCAAGTAGAATGGTCGGGGCGGGGTCGTTGTCCAACTAGAATCCACTAGAAGCACACAAATCCCAAACAAACGTTGGTTTTTCATAAACCCAAAGAGATCCCTCTTTACAATGTTAATTCATCATTCAAACTAGACTAAGGAATAAAATAAGCTATCTACCTATTTATAGAGGTTTCTAGGCATTATGTAAAAGGTCTATAATGCCCACAAGCTAGGCTTTAAGCTAAAAGACCATGCAAGGTCAAAATAGTCACTTCTCACTTAAAATCCCGTGCTTCAGCAAATCGGGCGGAGCGCCCACAAAGTTGGTCAGTGGAGGGGGCTGGGCGGACCGCCTGGGGGTTGGGCGGAGCGCCTGAGCCAAGTGTATCTCAAGCGGAGCGCCTGGTTTGCCTGGGCGGAGCGCCTGGCTGCCTGTGGGGTGGAGCACCGGTGATCCATCGCCTAAACTGGTGCAATCTAAATTACGGAAGCAAGAATAAAGATAAAAGCAAGGCACTAATCGAAAATTCAACAAAGGATTTAGTAGGAACTAGTCTACTCACCCCTTTGTTAGGATTCAAAGAGCACCTAAACTATACGAACTATCCTCAAGACGAACCTGTGACTTGATAACAATTCGATCAAAGAGAAAAACGTTCAAATCTGATTTCACTCAAGAAGGAACGATCTTCCAAGTTTTTGTAGGAAAAGCTCAAAGGCTGTGTTTTTACGTAATGTCTAGGAACTGTATAAAATAATGCTAGGTAGGGGATTATATAGGTTCAGCCCCTAACACCTAAATCAACTAGGAAAAGATTAACTAAAGAAAAGCCCATAATTGGCTAAATGTCAAGCGACCACGCAGGGCCCAATAACTATGATTGTCTATGTAAAGTATCAAATAAGAGCTCGGTAAGAAGCTGCCCGAGTATCCTAAGTTGCTGCCCAATTTGAAGCTGCTCGTGGAGTAGCTCTGCTCGTTGAGTCGCTCTGCCCGTGGAATAGCTCTGCTCGTTGAGTAACTCTGCTCGTTCAGTAGCTCTGCCCGTTGAGTAGCTCGCCGAGCTCTCTAAGTCTCGGCCTCAACTATCACCCAATGCCCCTCTTCTCCAAAGCTCTCATGAACACGAACATGCATCTATGATTCACTAACATGCTGCCCAGATAGCCAATTTGGCTTGCATCATCCTCCCCTTCTTGGAAGGATTTCGTCCTCGAAATCACAGCATCAACATCACGGCATCTATGGCTCATTATCAAGGTCTCTCCTTTATGGATTACATCTACATCATTCTCCCTCTCTTGAAAAGGATTCGTCCTCGAATCTGATTCCTGCAAACCATGGACATGAATGAGTATAGATATCTCCCAACTCTCAACTAGGCAATAGCTAAGTAGCCTCACAATCACATGACCAAGATATGGCACAAAAATGCTGCCAAACTGCCCCAAGATAATTATACAAACCTTCATAGCTTTAGAAAGACCAAATATAAGCATAAGCCAAGAAAACATACCGTCCTCATGGAGTTTACAAGTTCGGGTTGCATACCATAATAACTCTCACATAGTATCTTTCCAACAGCCCTCCACTTGTCTTATTTTAAAACACACATAATGCTTTCCATGGCTAGGCACAACACAAGTAGCACACGTCGAATCTAAATTTGGGCATATTGTACCAGCCCACCCCAAATCCATCAACTCAAAGAAGTTACCACTTTTAAGATCAATTCCGGGGTCAAAAACCAACAAGATCAACACATCAAACATAACACGTGCCTCAAGGAATTCATATTGTAACAACAAGGTGCAGGAACAAGGATGTATCCAGTCGCAACAATAGTATACCAGAGAAGCATGAAGACACTTCTCATCCTCTATGCTAGAGTAAGCAAGAATATCAAGACATGTGTAACGATCAGAATTTTCATCCTCCTCGCAAGAACTACTAACACCCTCATAACCCTCATCATAGGCAAGCAAATAGTAAAGAAAAGTGTTCCCTAGAGTAACTTCATCAATGGTGTCCACTTTAATAAGCATACTTTTAAATTCAGAATTACAACCATGCTTAAAGCTATCATTTGGACAACACAAAGAAGAAGCTGGAGTTAAACAAAGATTCACACTTCCCTTCGCATGACAATGCCCTCTACCAAGTGAACTACTATCAAACAAGGAGTTACTTCCATCACAAGAAAGAATGTTAAGAAATTCAAATTCACTATCTAAACAACAAGTATCTCCACGTAAGAATAGATTCACAAGAAAGGTCTTACTTAAAGTCACATCATCATTGACGTCAAAAGTACCAAACTCATCACATAATTCAGTCTTATTACCATGGTTCATGTTGACATCAAAAGAACTCAAAAAAGACTCTACACCTTCAATTCCAGGATCAAACAAGTGATGAGTAAATTCTACTTCTTGGACAGCACACATTCTTTCATTATTAACATCCCAAGAAGCATCACTTTTAATACCTAGACCCTCAACACAAGTGTCAACACTAGTTTTCATGACATCAAACTCACAAGTAGTTTTAAGTTTAGGAGCACATTCAAGAACAACTAGTGTATCATCACAAACCTTATTTAAATTTCCATTGCAAGGCAGCGATGACACAAGGTCCAAACATGACTTACCACTGCTCATACTCACATCATTAACTTGCACTTCACTAGCTCCTAGAGTATCGAGTGTAGTAGACTTACCTTGAAGGTCACAAGATCAACCTTGTTTACCTTCATTCTCTCCTTCAAGCTTAGAGTCAACACGGGCAGACCCTTCATCACCACGGGCAGCCCCTAAAACGCCTTCTTCTTGCACTTCCAATAAGTGATGTGCACTCCCAAGCTTGTTTCCAATGGTACCTGCAAGAGAATTTAAACAACTAGAGGAAAAAGAAGAATTACAAGTGTTAAGTAAAAATCTTCCCCTCTTTTCTTTTCTTCTTTCTTTTCTCTCATATTCTTTTCAACTACATCCTCTTGTCTCTTTGGTGGCAGCCCAACTACATTATTCACCCCAAACTTTCTCTTTTGATTATTACACTCCTCTACGTGCATAAAAGAGGCATAGGCACTATTGGGACTTTTCTTTGTAAGCGGGAATGGCATTAGAGGCCATCCTTCATCGTCCACCACATGCCTTATCCAATCTCGCACATATGGAACATTGTGATGTAAGAACCATGGCTGCCCGAAACACAAGTCACATGTTTGAAGAGGATACACATCACACCAAACCGTTTCAAGGTATTCTCCTCGTGACACTATTACCTTGACCTTCCACTCAACCTTATATCCATCATAGAGATATGGATGTCTTCGTCTAACCCATGTTAAGTGCAAAAGATTAACCACTTCTGGTGAAATAAGTGTGACTTCACACAAGTCATCAAGCTCAAGATCGAAACCCTTATAACCACAAACATTTACCTTTAACTTGTGGAACCTCGATGTTGGCATAACTACTTGGGGATTGCCCAAGTTTAACTCATTACAAGTAGATTTTGGAGTCATAGACGTCTGCTCCTTCTCAAGCTCGTGATAAGAATCAAATACGAAACACGGAAATAAAGATAAAGAGCGAGACACTACTCGAACTCCCTACGAAGTAACTATGGAGAACTCGTTCCATAATACCCTCGTATCGGTGTCAAGGAGGACCTACACTATGCAACTACCCTCGAGCCACACTTGGGGCTCGCAAATAGAATGATCGGGTTTTCGGTTCAAGACTCAACTAGATTCCACTAGTGAATTCAAGCAACCAAGGCAAAAAATTCTCCAAACAAGAGATAGTTTCTTTTCATCATTCATATAATTCAAGGTAGACTAAGGTTTGAATAGGTTTGTGAAGTATTTATAGACTTCACTTACATGTAATGAAAGCTCAAAAATACCCCCCCAAAGTGGGTTAAAACAATAAGGGCCTCATAGGGCTATAGTTGTCCAAAACATAGCAAATAAACTAGGAATCCCGCAACCCTTCACAAAGTAGGCGCCCAGCCTACTCTAACTAGGCGCCCCACCTCGTTTCACTATGCTGAAGGAGTGGGCGGTCCGCCTGGTCTGGGACTCTCACAGAGGCGGTCCGCCTGGTGAGATCCAGAGAGTGTGCAAAAACTAGGCGGCCGGCCTAGTGGAGTAGGCGGTCCGCCTGGTGCTGTGGCCTCTTGAGTTGCTTCCAAAAGTGCTCCGGATGCCTCGACAAGTGTACTAGAAGGTTCTCCATCCATGGCACACCAAAGTATAGTCTTCAAGTTGGTCTTGGAGCCTTCTTCCATACCCTTCCATATCAAATGAAGATGGGTGTCTTGGATCAACTTGGCTTGACTACGAGTGAATGGTCTTGAGGGGGTTTGGGTCTTATCATCCTCCCCTTCTTGAGAAGATTTCGTCCTCGAAATCGAAGCATCATCCACGACCTCTTCATCATTAAGCACAGCCTCTTCATTACCTACATTCAAAGGAACCAAGTCACTAACATTGAAAGTATTAGAAACTTGATACTCACTTGGCAAGTCGACCACATATGCATTGTTGTTTATCTTCGAGAGCACTTGGAATGGGCCATCTCCTCGGGGTGCCAACTTCCCTTTCCTAAGGTTTGGAAACCTTTCTTTCCGGAAGTGCACCCACACATAGTCACCTTTCTTGAATTCCACCTTCTTGCGTCCTTTGTTCTTCTTGGCGGCAACCTTAGCATAAGCTTCCTCCAAGTTCTTCTTCGCCTTTGCATGGAGTTCAACCAAAGCCTTGGCTCTAGCTTTACCTTCAAAATTAACAACCATTTCCCTTGGCAAAGGGGTTAGATCAAGGGGAATCAAGGGGTTAAATCCGTAAACACACTCGAATGGAGTCATGCCTATCATGCTATGCAATGTGCGATTGTAGGCAAACTCCATAAGAGGTAGACGATCAATCCAAGTCCCGGCCTTACCTCGAGTCATGGCTCTAAGAAGAGCACCCAAGGTTCGGTTTACCACTTCCGTTTGCCCATCGGTTTGGGGGTGGTGGGACGTGGAGAACAAGAGCTTGGTGCCTAAAGCACCCCATAAACACCTCCAAAAATGACTTAGGAACTTAGTGTCCCTATCACTCACTATGGTTTGAGGCACACCATGCAACTTCAAGACATTTTCAATAAACAAAGTTGCTACATGTTGTGCATCATCACATTTCTTGCATGGAATGAAATGAGCCATTTTGGAGAACCTATCCACAACAACATAAATGCTATCATGGCCCCCTCTAGTCCTTGGTAATCCCATCATAAAATCCATTGAGATATCCAACCATGGACTAGTAGGTACGGGAAGAGGGGTATACAACCCATGAGGGTGGGCTTTAGATTTGGCTCGCTTGCACTCAAGGCAATTAGCACAAAACTTTTCGACATGCACCCTCATCTTCGGCCAATGGAATTGTTCTTGAAGAATGGCCAAAGTCTTTCTTGTGCCAAAATGTCCCATGAGTCCCCCGCAATGCGCTTCATGCACAAGCAATTCTCTCCAAGAGGACTCCGGAATGCACACCCTACCATTTTTGAAGATATAACCATCAAACCATTGGTATTTGTCAACTCTCTCCCCTTTCTCTAGAGTGTCATGGACACTCTTTAGCTTTGGGTCATGAGCATACATCAATTTAATGCTCTCAAAACCCATGAGCTTAGAGGCGAGAGTGGTGGCTAGGGCAAACTTTCTTGAAAGCGCATCCGCCACAACATTGTCTTTCCCTTTCTTGTATTGGATCACATAGGGAAAAGACTCAATGAATTCAACCCACTTGGCATGTCTCTTATTGAGCTTCTCTTGGCCTCTCAAATGCTTGAGTGACTCATGGTCACTCTTGATTACAAACTCACGAGGCCAAAGATAGTGTTGCCAATGGGCAAGGGCTCTCACAAGGGCATACAACTCCTTGTCATATGTAGAATAATTCAAGGATGCCCCTTTCAACTTTTCACTAAAGTAGGCGATGGGTTTGCTATCTTGCATTAAAACACCACCAATTCCCACCCCCGAGGCATCACATTCAACCTCAAATGCCTTTCCGAAGTCGGGCAATTGCAATAGAGGGGCGGTACTCAACCTACTTTTCAACTCAAGGAAGGCCTTCTCTTGAGGCTCTCCCCAAACAAACGGTTGGTCTTTCTTCACCAATTCGGTGAGTGGAGCGGCAATGGAGCTAAAGTCCTTCACAAAGCGCCTATAAAAGCTTGCGAGACCATGAAAGCTCCTCACTTGAGTCACGGTAGTGGGAGTAGGCCAATCACGTATGGCCTCTACCTTAGACTCATCCACCTCCACTCCTTGGGCACTCACAACAAACCCAAGGAAGACCACCTTCTCAACACCAAAGGCACACTTTTTAAAATTAGCATAGAGCTTTTCGGCTCTCAACTTTTCAAGCACTAGCCTAAGGTGTTCAACATGGTCGTCTATTGATTTGCTATAAATCAATATATCGTCAAAATAGACGACCACAAACTTGTTGATGAATGGCTTTAGAACATGGTTCATTAGCCTCATGAAAGTGCTAGGTGCATTGGAGAGCCCAAAGGGCATCACCAACCATTCATAGAGACCAAATTTGGTCTTGAATGCGGTTTTCCATTCATCACCGGGTTTCATCCGGATTTGATGGTAGCCGGACCTAAGGTCAATTTTGCTAAACACACATGAACCGCTCAATTCATCTAATATATCATCAAGCCGGGGAATAGGATGACGGTACTTTACCGTTATTTTGTTCACGGCCCGACAATCAACACACATTCTCCAAGTGCCGTCCTTTCTGGGAACAAGGATCACGGGCACGGCACAAGGACTCAAGCTTTCCCTCACCAAGCCTTTAGTGAGCAATTCATCAACTTGCTTTTGCAATTCCCTTATATCCTCCGGGTTGCTCCTATAGGCCGGTTTGTTTGGAATTTGGGATCCCGGTACAAAATCTATTTGATGCTCAATGCCCCTCAAAGGAGGCAATCCATCCGGCATTTCATCCGGGAACATGTCACCAAAATCCTTCAAAACATTCTCAAACACACTAGGCAAAGGGTTAGAAGAAAAATCACAATTAGAGTTTAGAACCATACCTTTGTGCACTAGGCATATGAGAAGCTTGTTGCCATCATTTCCTTTTAGGATCTCGCCCGGTTGCATCATGGCACATATGCCACCGGTAGAAGTAGGTGGGATTGCCACCAAGCTTTTGGACAAAGGGCTAGTCTCAACAACCGACTTAGCCTTTGCCACTTCTCTCAACTCCCGCATCCGTTTGTAATCATCGCTCACTTGTTTGGGAGTCATGGGCGGGAGCACAAACTTTTTCCCTTCATGTGTCACCGTATAGGTGTTGGCATGACCATTATGAACCACACGTCGATCGAATTGCCATGGCCTACCAAAGAGTAGGTGGCATGCTTGCATAGGCACAACATCGAACATGTGTTCATCCACATAGTTCCCAATCTTGAACTTGATCAAGCATTGTTTAACCACCCTCAACTAACCACACTCACTAAGCCATTGAAGCTTATAAGGACTTGGGTGTTTCAAGGTAGGTATTTTCAATTGGGTAACGAGTGTTTGGCTAATAACATTAGCACAACTTCCCGAGTCAATGATCATAGAGCAAAGGAGACCCATGACTCGGCATTTGGAGTGAAAAAGGTTCTCTCGTTGTAAGGTTTCAACATCCTCTACACACATGGCTCCTAGACTCCTCCTCACAACAAGGAAGGCATGGGAATCATCATCTTCCTCCGTGGCAATCTCCCCAACATCTCCTTCCTCCTCACCCTCTACTCCCTCTTCTTCCCTCCCCTCGGGCTCACTATCTTGCTCATAGACCAAGTCACCAACAAGAACCATAGTTTTCCGGGTAGGGCAATCTTTAGAGAGATGACCATAACCTTTACACTTAAAGCATTGAGTAGAAGAAGAGATTGGATTACTCAATTGAGTTCTAGAATTACCTCCCACGGGTTGTGTTGACCTTTCAAAAGGCTTTTTCACTTCCTTGCTAGCACTCGCACCACTTGCACTTTGGAATTTGGCATTAGTTGTAGGAGACTTCCAATCCTTTGGCTTGTTCAATGGAGTAATAGCATTACTCTTGTAGCGAAGGGATTTCTCCTCTTTGAGCCATTTCTCGGCTTCAACCGCATCTTCACATAGCTTGTAATGATCATTGTACTTGTGAAACTTCAAAAGTGAAGCTATGTCTCGGTTTAAGCCCCCTTTGAAACGGATCATGGCCGTCTCATTGTCTTCCTCATCCAAGTCTAGAGTCATCCGGACTTGTTCAAACTCATTGAAGTACTCCCCAACCGACTTGGAACCTTGTTTCAATTCATAGAGACGCTTTTGTTGGTCCACTCGGTATTGGTTAGTCAAGTACTTTTCATCCATCACACGGATCAACTCATCCCAAGTAAGATTAAGAACCATCCCCATCCTCCTTCTACTCCTCTTTACCGACTCCCACCATGTAGAAGCAAAGGACTCAAAGGTAGAGATAGCATACTTAGTCTTCTTCACTTCGGGCATGTCATTGGTGTCAAATATACGTTCCATGGACAACTTCCAATCAAGGTACTCCACCGGATCACTACTCCCTTTGAAAGGAGGAATAGTAATCTTCACACTATTAAGATTGTTGTTGTTGTCACGACCCCCACGGAATGGCTCCGGTTGGCCCCCATAGTGGTCTTCATTCACACCATACTCCCTTCTCGCATTCCCTCCAACAAATCCCATAGGTGGCCCTCGACCTCGGCCCCTACCTCGATCCACATTACGACCCCAATTCATACCACGTCTCGGTTGAAAGTGGTCATCAAGCCCATACATATCATCACCATACTCGACTTCCTCCCCTTCTTGAGCTTCATCGACTTGCTCAAGAGGTTGCACATTTCGGATGGGTCTTGGTAATGGGTTGTCTCTTGAGGGATTATCCAAGATACGGGGAATGCCCGTTCGTTCAATTCTCTCTCGATCTTCCTTTACCCGTTGTTGATTGAGCAATTCAACAACTTGCTCCGGGGTAAAGGTAGGGCTGCTTGAGCCTTCACCGGTCTCAATTTGGACACTCGGGGTCCCCTTTTCAATTGGGACACTCGGGGTCCCTTGGTCTCCTTGGGTACTTGAAGCACCCTTTTCAAGTGACTCAATCCGTTGAGTCATAACATCCATCTTGGCAAGAAGGCTAGCCAAGGCCTCCTTGATGAAATCTTGACCTTCGTTGGCCATTGTACCTACAAAGAAAAGAAACAAGAGTTAGTTAAAACACCTCACTCGCTCCCTCACTTGTGTTCACTCGGATCACTCGTATGGTGGCGATGGCTATTTCACTCTTGCTTGAACTCAAAAGCTTCACAAAGTTGAATAGTAAACCTTAACCTAATCACTCGACTCAAAAGCCAAATGTACTCCGGGGTGAGTGGAGTTAATAGGACTCGATTGGAACGCTAAGCACTTTGAGTGAGGACTTGAGTCAAAAGGCACTACGAATCTTCTTTGAGTTCTAGTCTCCGTTCTAAGGCACAATGATCCTAGTAGCTTGAAGTAATTAGTACTAATCGAGTAGGATTATACTCTAATAATACTAATTAGGAGCGATGCAAACAACAAAACAAGCGAACCTAGAAGAAACTACCCGATTCCCAACTCTCCAGGAAGTAGGCGCCCCACCTGTTTGGACTAGGTGGTCCGCCCAGTGTCTGCAGTGGGGAGTGGGCGGTCAGCCTACTCTAAGTAGGCGGTCCGCCTCTGTAAAGTCCAGAGAGCAAGCAAAAATCAGGCGGTCCGCCCGTTTCGCTAGGCGCTCCGCCTACTGCAAGTTCCAGCACAGTTCAAACACGATTTTCTTGGTTTTGCACCCAAAAATTCATCAATCCACACGTTGTTTTGGCAAATCAAAGGTACCCCAATGTTGTTTCAAGCACAGAGATCAAACCCCAATCAATTTTATCAAACCCCAATCAAAGTTCAACATTCCACCATGTTCATAGCTAGGGTTTCAAATTTTCAAGTTCTTCAAGGGTTTCAAATTTTCAATCCTTGTGTTTCTACTTCAAATTCGATGCTCAGGGTACCAAAAGAACGGGTTTCCAACAAGGAACAAAACCCAATATCAATCAAGCAATGGGTCCAACAAACCAAGATTCTATGATCAAATTTTTGTGTTTTTCAACCCTTTTCTATTTTTTTGTGTTTTCTTCTTTTTCTTCAACAACAAATAAGAACCTAAGATAGAAACCAACCTAGGCACGAAGAATCAAGGGTCGGGGGTTCGTAGAAACAAAACCCGAGCCTTGCTCTGATACCAAGATGATAAGAATCAAATACGAAACGCGGAAATAAAGATAAAGAGCGAGACACTACTCGAACTCCCTACGAAGTAACTATGGAGAACTCGTTCCATAATACCCTCGTATCGGTGTCAAGGAGGACCTACACTATGCAAACTACCCTCGAGCCACACTTGGGGCTCGCAAATAGAATGATCGGGTTTTCGGTTCAAGACTCAACTAGATTCCACTAGTGAATTCAAGCAACAAAGGCAAAGGATTCTCCAAACAAGAGATAGTTTCTTTTCATCATTCATATAATTAAAGGTAGACTAAGGTTTGAATAGGTTTGTGAAGTATTTATAGACTTCACTTACATGTAATGAAAGCTCAAAAATACCCCCAAAGTGGGTTAAAACAATAAGGGCCTCATAGGGCTATAGTTGTCCAAAACATAGCAAATAAACTAGGAATCCCGCAACCCTTCACAAAGTAGGCGCCCAGCCTACTCTAACTAGGCGCCCCACCTCGTTTCACTATGCTGAAGGAGTGGGCGGTCCGCCTGGTCTGGGACTCTCACAGAGGCGGTCCGGCTGGTGAGATCCAGAGAGTGTGCAAAAACTAGGCGGCCGGCCTAGTGGAGTAGGCGGTCCGCCTGGTGCTGTGGCCTCTTGAGTTGCTTCCAAAAGTGCTCCGGATGCCTCGAAAAGTGTACTAGAAGGTTCTCCATCCATGGCACACCAAAGTATAGTCTTCAAGTTGGTCTTGGAGCCTTCTTCCATACCCTTCCATATCAAATGAAGATGGGTGTCTTGGATCAACTTGGCTTGACTACGAGTGAATGGTCTTGAGGGGGTTTGGGTCTTATCAGCTCGTCAACACGGGCTCCCATGCTATCAATATATCATCCTAGGTTAGCTTTTATTACTCTCATCTCGGCCCAAACATCGTTCAAAGTAAGCTCGGGAATACCCTCTTGCTTATCAACTAGTCCAGCCATGTACCTGCACACACAAAGACTAGAAAATATGTTAAGGTTAAAAATTACCTCACTCACTCCCTCACTTTTGAATGACACTCGGGTTCACTCAATTTAGTGGGTAGGATCACTCACAACTCGTTCCAAATGGCTTCCTCAGAATTGAGCAAGTTTCTCAATGACCTTCAAGTTCCCAAGTTCACAAGTTCTCTTCGGGAAGAGTGAATCGATGTGACTCTATAGGCGGACAGCTTTTAAAGTGAGCACGGGAAGCCAAAGAATCAAACTACGAAAGTTGGAAATTCTGAGTTTTAGCACGAAGTCCTACAAGCTCAAGGATTAGTAATTAACTTAAGTAGAAGAATTACCTAAGAATTACTAATTAGAAGTAATGTTCAAAAAGAAATAAGGAAATCCTACGAAAATCTGATTTTCTACCCTTAATTAGGCGCCAAGAACAAGCCCCTTTTGAGTAGGATAAGTTTTCCCTCTTTTCCCTTGCTTTCCAACCCTAATTTGGAGAACTTTTACCCCTTTTTCTACACTCCAAGGCCGAAATTTACACCCCCTTTTCCCCTAGGATCAGCAGCCCTATCACTCTCCCAAAGCTAAAGGAAAACTAATTCCCTTACTTGGAAAGTGGGTAAACTTCTCCTCTTCAAATTGGGATTTGTTTCCCTCTTGAATTAGGCTTAGGGTTTCCTCCTTCTTTCTCTAATGTGCAGCCCTCCAAGCTTCTTAAACAACAAAGAAATTCAGCAACCCATCTCTCCAATTCAACGTGCAAAAGCTAGGAATTTCAATATCCAATCAAGTTATTCTTCAACCTATTCAAGAATAGCAATTCGTTGATCAAGAACTACCAACTTCTAGCCAAGAATCACGTTTCAAAGGTTCATGGGAGATCAAGAACACGCTGCACTTCTATTTATTTCAAGAACTCAACTTCGTTTCAAGAATTCAACAAGATTGTTTCAAGAATCTTATTACACGTCTATTCTTTCACTTGTTTCTAACGTGTTCTAGTACTTTTGTCAAGAACTCTCAAGAACTCAATCAAGAACGTCCTAAATTGTTCAAGAACAATTCAAGAACTCAAGAAGATTAGTTCTACAAGTCCAAGAACGCAGCACCTATTCAAGATTCCAAGAAACAAGGCTAAATTCTTCAAGAAACAAGCCAAGATTCAACTAAACTTTCAAGATTTCAAACCCTAAGCATGCAATATCATCAACCAACAATTAAACACGGCTGTTTTTCTTTTTTTTTTTTTTAATAAAAAGGAAAATTAATGGAAAGCTAAAACTAGGGCACGAAGAACAGGATTGGGTATGTAGAAACAAACCCTTTCCAAGCTCTGATACCAACTGATGCAATCTAAACTACGGAAGCAAGAATAAAGATAAAAGCAAGACACTAATCGAAAATTCAACAAAGGATTTAGTAGGAACTAGTCTACTCACCCCTTTGTTAGGATTCAAAGAGCACCTAAACTATACGAACTATCCTCAAGACGAACCTGTGACTTGATAACAATTCGATCAAAGAGAAAAACGTTCAAATCTGATTTCACTCAAGAAGGAACGATCTTCCAAGTTTTTGTAGGAAAAGCTCAAAGGCTGTGTTTTTACGTAATGTCTAGGAACTGTATAAAATAATGCTAGGTAGGGGATTATATAGGTTCAGCCCCTAACACCTAAATCAACTAGGAAAAGATTAACTAAAGAAAAGCCCATAATTGGCTAAATGTCAAGCGACCACGCAGGGCCCAATAACTATGATTGTCTATGTAAAGTATCAAATAAGAGCTCGGTAAGAAGCTGCCCGAGTATCCTAAGTTGCTGCCCAATTTGAAGCTGCTCGTGGAGTAGCTCTGCTCGTTGAGTCACTCTGCTCGTGGAATAGCTCTGCTCGTTGAGTAACTCTGCTCGTTCAGTAGCTCTACCCGTTGAGTAGCTCGCCGAGCTCTCTAAGTCTCGGCCTCAACTATCAACCAATGCCCCTCTTCTCCAAAGCTCCCACGAACACGAACATGCATCTATGATTCACTAACATGCTGCCCAGATAGCCAATTTTGCTTGCATCATAAACATGCTTGAATTATCTCTGAAGCTCTTGCCCTTGCATTCTTTGCATCTTCAAAGCTTGGTACATGTTGGAAAGCGTCGATTTGCCCGGCATCATCCTCCCCTTCTTGAAGATATTTCATCCTCAAAATCATTGCATCCACGTCCATGGCATCTTCTTTTCGGGGTGCCCAAAGCTCTCCTCCCTTGCAACCCTTGATCGTCACTTTGACATAGGTCTCTTCCAAGATCTCCTTTGCCACATGGAGCTTAGAACCTACAAGCAACGACAAGCAAACAAAATATTTCCTACTTTGAAAGTAGGTTAGTGCAAGAAGTGTGGAAAACACACTCTTGTGATATAACCAAGCATCAATGTCAAGTACAAATACTAAATCTCCAAAGAGAGCAATAACTGCTTGGTTAAAGTTCTTCATGCACTCAACACAATAGTGATCAAATAGGTCATGGGGATATGGAAAATGCAAGATCAAGCTATCAAAATCCCCTTGAACCTTAAACTCAAGATCAACAAACCAATCCTTCCTCAAAGTGTGAACAATATGTGGAGTGGAGTGAGTCAAATAACCCAACATGCAAGTAACATCAAGTACTCTACTCCCCTTCTTTAGAGCACACTTACTCACACCAAGGGATTCTCTTTCACCTCCCATTTCTTCGCTTAAGCAACCCGTCTCAAAAGACAAACTATCAAAAAAGGTATTGATAATGGCCTCTTCTTCATCGTAACCCAAACAAGCAATAGTAGGGTCACTCAAAGAGTCATTTACCTCATTCAAATTCTCACACAAGGGGTTGCCTAAGGGGTCAAACCCTTCACACCATGGAGGTTCTATTTTACTACTCACCCTAGTCCGATAGTCATTACCACTAATGAGGATGCCTTCAAACAATGGATTTGTAAAAGCATACATCTCACCATCATGATCAAACATAGACAAGTTATCAAGACTAGGTTCATTATACTCACTTGAGGAGTCATCATAGACAACCTTGTCCATTCATGCAAGTTGGACTCCTCAAGGGCACTATCATTCTCACCACAACACATGGACCCACCAAATAGAAGCATATCAACAAGGGTATGATCAACTATCTCATCTTCCCCTTCATCAAAGATTGGCGGTGTGTCATAGCAAATGTCACAATCATTGTCAACTATCATATCTACACTAGTGAGAGATTCATTGAACAATGAGCTCTCATCATGATGTGGCTTAGCAAGGCTCTCAACTAATGTCACACAAGCACACACAAGTTGACTTTTAGACTCTTCACTAGTGGCATATTCTCTAGATGCAACACAAGCACCAACTAGTGTTGAGTCATCACAAGACAAGAAGCTAGTAGGCTCATGAAAAGGTGGAGCAACACTTACATTTGTAGTTCTCCCTTGATCACTCACAAGGCTTGAAGTGTCATGTGCGACTCCTTCTTCATGAAGCTCACATTGAGAATTTTCCTCCTCTTGTCTTTCCCTCCAAGCACATGGTTGAGGCTCCAATGGCTTGTCTTCATTTGTTCCTACACAAGAACTAGCACAAGAAAGAGTAGAAGATGAAGAAGTGTTAGAACAATGGGTGCTCTCACTCTTAATTTTTCTTTCCTCACCTCTCTTCTCTCTCAATTTTACCTCATGGTCAAGTGTAGTTGGTGGTGACAATCCACTCACATCACTCCTCAATTCCTCTCCTTTTTCCTCTCTTAGATTGTCACCAGTCAGTCCCTCGCTTCTCTCTGTCTTTTTTCTCTCATTTGAAGTGCAGCGACTCTCATTTTCAACTTGTAATGGGAAGGCAACAAGCTTGTTGGCTTCGCGCTCAAGTACCATGTGTGGTCTAGCCTTAGCCACTACCCTAAATTCCCTCATCCGCTTGTAGTCTTCACTAGCTTGTTCAAGAGGTAGAACGTTTCGAATGGGACTTAGAAGTTGAATATTTCTTTGGGGATTGCCCAAATTGTGGGGAATGCCCCCTCGTTGGGGATTGCCCAACACTTGTTCATTTCTATCAAGTTCATCCCTCAACCTTTGTTGCTTAAGAAGCGCGGCAACTTGTTTTGGGGTAAAGGTTGAACCACTCGTGCCTTCTCCGGCTTTCCCTTGGACACTCGGGGTCCCTTGTTTTACTTGGACACTCAGGGTCCCTTGTTTTACTTGGACACTCGGGGTCCCTTGCTTAACTTGGACACTCGGGGTCCCTTGCTTTACTTGGACACGTGAGGTCACTCTTTCAAGAGTTTCAATCCTGAGGCTCATACTATCTAGTTTGGACAAGATAGTAGCCAAGGCACCCTTTATGAAATCATCTCCCTCACTTGCCATTGTGCCTACAAAATCAACAAACATTAGTAAAACACCTCACACACACCCTCACATGTATAGCACTCGGTTCACTCATTTAGTGGTGGTGGATATTTCACTCGGACTTGAATACTAATAGCTTCAAGTAGTTGAACAATAATCCTCAACTCAACCAACTATTCACAAGCCAATTGTACTCCGGGGTGAGTGGAGTTGATATGACTCGATGTACGATAAGCACTTTAAAATAAGGACTTGAGTCAAAGGAATCTACGGATCTTCTTGGAGTTCTACTCTCCAACTAAGGCACGAATTACCTAATAGCAATGAAGGATTAGTGCTAATTAAGTAGGGAAGTTACTTAGATAAGCACTAATTAGAGTTTAGACAACAAAGAAATAGAAAAACCTAAGGAAAACTACCAATCCACACCTTCAGGGCTTGGGCGGAGAGCCCAGAGATTGGGGCGGGGCGCCTCAAGTTTTCCAACAGTGGGGGGGGGGGGGGGGTCAGGTGGGGCGCCCTAGAGCTGGACAGGGCGCCTGGGGGTCGGGCCCCTGCTTTTCCAACTCCGTTTTTGCTCAATTTCAAGCCAAAATTTGGTCCGATTTCAACGTTTTTTGCACAAATTCAAGGTACCCAAAGTTGTTCCTTGATACAACCTTCAAACCCCAATCAATTTCACACCCAAACAACCAACAAATAAGGCTCAATCAAGATTCAAAATTTCAAGTTGGGGGTTTTCAACAAGGGTTTTGAAAGGTTCAAGGTGGGTTTCGATTCTTCAAAATCGATGCTACTGAACTCCAAATCACACGATTCTTTTTGCAATTTGTTCGTTTTGCAATGAAGAACAAACCCCAGTAATCAATTTCACAACCCCATAATCAAACAACCCAAGAATCAACCAAATTCATCAAGAACAAAGGGTTTTGGGTGGGTTTAACGATTTGGGGTTTCAAATTTTCAAATCAATCCAATCCAAACAATTTTGGTACCCAAACGTCGGGTTTTCAACAAGGATTAACAATCTATAACACCCACTTCAAGAATCGAACACACCAAAAAGTTACACAATTTTTGAATTTTTGAGTTTTTTTTCAATTTTTTTGTATTTTTCTTCTTCCCAATAACTTCAACAACAAGAAAACTAAAAGAAGATACTAGGCACGAAGAATCAAGGGTCGGGGGTTTGTAGAAACAAAACCCGAGCCTTGCTCTGATACCAAATGATTTAGGAAATCAAATGCGGAAAGTAAAAGATAGGAACGAGACGTATCTCGATCACAAATCTCAAGTAGAAACGGAGAACCTGTTCTGTTACACCCCGAGAGGAGGTCAAGAACACCTACGCTAGGAAACTACCCTCGAGCCAACTAGGACCCGCAAGTAGAATGGTCGGGGCGGGGTCGTTGTCCAACTAGAATCCACTAGAAGCACACAAATCCCAAACAAACGTTGGTTTTTCATAAACCCAAAGAGATCCCACTTTACAATGTTAATTCATCATTCAAACTAGACTAAGGAATAAAATAAGCTATCTACCTATTTATAGAGGTTTCTAGGCATTATGTAAAAGGTCTATAATGCCCACAAGCTAGGCTTTAAGCTGAAAGACCATGCAATGTCAA
The DNA here is from genome assembly GCA_037355625.1 of Petunia x hybrida. Classification (NCBI taxonomy): domain Eukaryota; kingdom Viridiplantae; phylum Streptophyta; class Magnoliopsida; order Solanales; family Solanaceae; genus Petunia; species Petunia x hybrida. The sequence continues at coordinate 2,475 of JBBBVM010000420.1, read as the reverse complement.
AATAGTCACTTCTCACTTAAAATCCCGTGCTTCAGCAAATCGGGCGGAGCGCCCGTTTCTTGGGCGGAGCGCCCACAAAGTTGGTCAGTGGAGGGGGCTAGGCGGACTGCCTGGGGGCTGGGCGGAGCGCCTGAGCCAAGTGTATCTCAGGCGGAGCGCCTGGTTTGCCTGGGCGGAGCGCCTGGCTGCCTGTGGGGTGGAGCACCAGTGCTCCATCGCCTAAACATGCTTGAATCATCTCCGAAGCTCTTGCCCTTGCATCCTTTGCATCTTCAAAGCTTGGTTAATGTTGGAAAGCGTCGATTTGCCTGGCATCAATCACAACCTTCAATTGTTCCCAAGTCATGTGAATATGCATCCCAATAGCACGTCTAGACCTCTTAACCGACTCCCACCAAGTGGAAGCATAGGACTCAAATGAAGCAATAGCATAAGTAGCCTTCTTTTCATCCGACATATCATTGATGTCAAAGACTCTCTCAACTTGTCCCTTCAACTCTAGGAACTTCTTCGGATCACTAGTCCCTTTGAAGGATGGGATAGTGATCTTGATACTATTCAAATTGTTATCACAACCCCCACGGTATGGATCCAGTTGACCCCCATACTAGTAGTCATCATAGCCATCATATTCTCTCCTCAAGTTCCTCCTAATATACCCCACTTGAGGTCCACGACCTCTATTTGCATGCCACGACCTCCATTCATTTCCCTCCTATTCGGATAGGGTGGCTCAAAGTCATCACCAAGCTCGGGTGTCTCCCCTTCTTGAGCATCAACATATTGCTCATCCAGTACAACATTTATTTGGGGCCTCACATTGGTGGAACAACTCCTTGGGGAATGCCCAAGTTGTGGGGAATGCCCAATAAGCTTGCACGTCGAGTAGCTTCATCTTTCAACCTTTGTTGTTGAGCTATCTCGACCAAACGTTCCGGCTTCACGGTAGCCATCACTTGTGCCTTCTCTGGCATCTTTGTGAACACTAGGGGTTTTCTCCCTTTCAAGATTTTCAAGTCTCAAGCTTATTGATTTCACCTCGGCCAATAGGTGGGCCAAAGTGGATTTCGAGACCGCTATGGATTTCTCTCCTTCTTCCACCATGTACCTACAAGCATTCAAAGACAAGAAGAAATTTGAGTAAAAAACCCTCACTCACGCCTCACTTTTGAATATCACTTGGGTACACTCAATTTAGTGGATAGGATCACTCAAGCTTGATTTTAAAGGTTCCTCGTAGTTGAACAACCTCCTCAATAACCAATCAAATCCACAAAAACCAAATACTCTTCGGGGAAGAGTGCAGTTGATGTGACTCTATAGACGTTAGGCTATATGACTGAGCACTTGAAGCTAAGATATTCTACGAGGCTCCTTTGAATTCTAATCTCCACTACGCACGAATGCCCTGCAAGCTCTATGACCTATTACTAATCAAGTAGAAGTTTTGCTCTAAAAATACTAGCCGGAAGCAATGGAAGCAAAGAAAACACGAAAACCTACGAAACAACTATCCGGACAATCTTCCCAGGAGTGGGCGCTCCGCTCCTGTGCCCAAACGGAAATCCAAAGAGTGCACCAAAAGTAGGCGGTCTACCTCTGAGAGTAGGCGCTCTACCTACTGCAGATTCCGTAGCTTTTCAAGAACGTGTTCTTGGTCTTTTGCACAAAAATTTCCAACGTTTTCAAGTTGTTTTTCAAATCTAATGGTACCCAAAGATGTATATAATGATTGTAATCACCTAATTTTGGCACAGAATTTAATTTTTTCTCAAATTGTTGTGTTTATTTTCTTAAAATATTTGCTTATTTTTCTTAGTTATTTACATTCCATTTTAGCTAGTTTTTAGTTAATTAACTAGAAGAAAAGATATGAAAAATACCAAAAAATACTTGTTATGTGTTTAACTGTGACTTTACATTTTCATTGTGATAATCTAGCATTTCCGTATTTTTAAGTGTTAGTTAATTAGTCTATATATTCATTGTGTGTGCGTTAGATAATTTGTATATTAGTAGTTTAACTTGCAATTAGGGCCATTTGTGAAATTCAAAAGGAGAACTAATCAAGCGCAATGTTTTAGCCCATCCCCAGTTGACCCGGTTCAATCTAGATCGTTGGATCAACCTCATCCAACGGCTCCAATTCACCCATCACTTTCACTCATATATGCCCCATTTTCATTCACTTTGCCATTAACCCCCAAAGTCTCTTGAGACTAATCAAATGATGGTGAAAATTTTTCACACCCACCGAAAACAACCAGCCACCCCTTCTCCGCCAGTCGGCCGCCATCGAAAATACAAAAAAATACACCCTAGACTCCTTTTTGTCTCCTCTATCCAGTGCTACCATTATTTTCCCCAAAAAGTCAACCAATAGTTATAGATCGGGATTTGAAAGTCGAAACCCTGCGACCACATAACTTTTTCCGGTGGAATTTTACTTGTCCAGGCTGGTATTTTCCTCCTCTA